>JAXDDX010000238.1:0-503880 GCA_034670405.1 Hoplostethus atlanticus
TTTGTTTCGACATGTGACAAGAAAACACAAAGCAGAAATATGAGGACTGTGAAGTGTCAAAGTCTATGGTTCTATATGCTTTCCACCACCACTAGACTTCTGAAGAGTGCATACAAGCTAGCTGAGGCATGCAGCGGGATTATCCTGTAATGCACAAGAACATACCACATTGTAAGTGTATATTTATATTCTTTTACAATTTTTTATGCAGCAATACTAAATTCAAACATGTTTAGTGAGTGAAATTTCATTAAACAGCCTCTTTGGAGGGTGTGAGGGTTTCAGGTGAAAAATGCAAACAAGCTAGCATGCTAGCTTCTGATTAGCATGTTCGCTAACGTGCTAGCTTGCCACATAATTACCGTAATTCTGTCTTCTACATTCTTGCTAATCTAGCTGTCAGTCAGAATAGAAGCACTTACTTGATTTCTCAAATGAGGTCCAACGAATGACAGGCATGTAATTCCATATAACATACAGCAGAAGTTGTCAAAGTTGTTAACACGCTATAGCTACCTTTACACCTGGAAATAAACACATATACTTGGTAGGGTCCGGAGCCCCCCAATTTTTAATTTTGTTACATGGTCATGGCTGAGGCAGCTGGAAGCAAATAAGCATCTTTATTAGAACAAAAATGCAATTTTGGCAAAGATATACATGATTATAATGCAGAGTGATGAGGCAAAAACTGGAAAAATGCAATGCTGAGGTCAATGACCTCTCAAGGTCACCAGAGGTCAGATACAAATTGGCTCCACGTCTGAAATAAAACCTTGGGGTATGTAGATTATATGCTGAAACTTTCATGCTTTAGTCATAAAATGCACAATTGGTTTGCCTATCTGCCCCACTACTGATGCGGTAAGTTACGTTACCGTAATGTTACTTTGTCATCGACCGAGGCGTACGTTGCATTGCATTGCTGAGGTAAAATGGGAAGTGGGGGAGTAATAATCAAGCACAAAAATATTTAAAATGTGACCGTAATGTTAACATCATATGAAACATTGCTAAACATGTTCGGTAACTTTGTTGTCCGCTAGTTAGTCGTAGCTCGCATACGACGTGATTAGCCTCGTTACGAGACTTAAGGCTACGGTGTGATAAACTGATAACGTAGCAAATAATTCCTATTATAGCAGCCAGTCACCCGACCAGCCTTGCAGGTAGAGATACTAGTCATCATGATGTCCGATGACGACGAGGATACTGACACTGAGAGAGAGAGCAGCAGACCTAACGTTACTAAAAAGAAGCGAGTGCATGCGCCCCAGAAGTTCCTCGCTTAATATCAGGAGCAATGGCCGTGTCTCCGCCCCTCAAAAATGCCTCACCATGCATTTTGCCCATTGTGCAATTATGATGTTGACATCAGCCACCAAGGAGCTTCAGGAAATAATTTAGCTAAAACCTACATACATTCCTAGATAGTTTGTCAATTGAATACCATTTTTTCATTATATGATATGTGTGCTTATATAAGCTGATAATCATAAGTGAATTGCATTCAATTATTTAATTATTAAATAAAAATGGAAATCATGCCCAGAAACTTGGTTTTATTCATAATTGACAATGTTTTACATCGCAACACAAGTTTCTGTAAATACTTGACAATGAAAACATATGTTACAATATACAAAATAAAACATAAAAAAATGTTTTATACAGGTGTACTCAAACATTTGACTGATACTGCACATGATTTCCAATTTAATAATTAAATAATTGAATGCAATTCACTTATGATTATCAGTTTAAGCACACATCATATAATGAAATATTAGGTGTTTATAGAAAAGTTTATACAGTTTAAAGTATTTTTAATCATGAAAAAAACCCTTTATATTTATATAAAGATTTATATGTTGAATAACTTGATGATATGGCGGTGAGTGGGGAAATGACCGTGTGCAAAGCGAAGTGGTGCGAAAGCACGTGAGCGTTACACTATTGTGGTACT
The DNA here is from genome assembly GCA_034670405.1 of Hoplostethus atlanticus. Taxonomy (NCBI): domain Eukaryota; kingdom Metazoa; phylum Chordata; class Actinopteri; order Trachichthyiformes; family Trachichthyidae; genus Hoplostethus; species Hoplostethus atlanticus. Next base: position 1,967 of record JAXDDX010000238.1, read on the forward strand.
CAAAATATTTTCCCAAGGTTGGCAGGTCTGCTATTGGTAGATCCATCATACTGGTTTGCATAAATGGTAGGATTGCGTAAAAAAAAAGATTATTTATCTAACACATTACTTTAGTTATTCATTTATTTGTCTTTCATGTGCTCTCAGGCAGTTATGATCTTCACGTTCTGGTGCTAACATGCAAACATTGCAATAAGCAATGGGCTCAAGAAGTCAGTGACTTTGTAAGGAGTGGTTACTGGCCCGCTACCATGCAAGCACAGACACTGTTGCACCAAGATCTGTTCCATTCCTTTGAGGCTATGAAGACAGCAGCTCCAGGAATGTCCAGACGAGCCTTCACAGCAATGTTGGACCAGAGAACAAAGCAGTTTGGAAGAGTGAGTAAAAATGTGAAGCTGAAAGACAAATGCATTTATTATTATTAGAAGTAGCAGTAAGGCTGGACAGTATGGCCAAAATGGTGACAGAGTGTGTCTAAGCAGGGCATAGATTAAAATATACCCACATATGAAGTTCAGGGTCCACAAGTGGCTGTAATATGCCTTACATATTTCAGGTTATAGTCTGAAGACCATACCAGACAGAATTGTCATTTGCATCCTTCTTGGATTTGAAAAGTTGCATCCACAAAACATAAATAGGTGATCATGTAGTTTATTGTCATTGAAAACTGTACTATCATTTGTTTATTTCAGACTGGCAAAGTGAATGCAGTTGCTTTTCAGAGGAGCTTTCTGCAATACGTGTACTGCAACTCTGAAGAGAACCAACTTCTGGGAAAGGAGCCATTTGTCTGTCCAGCCTGTAGCCCTGAAATGGTGGCTGTTTCAATGGATGGCAACAGAAAACTCTTCAGGTTTCAGAAAACCAACCAGTGAGTTTTGTGTGCACGTTAAAAAAAGCCAATGTACTTAATATATGTCCTTGCTATTAACATTATTATCATAATATAGTTCTCATTTTTATTTGAAATTAAGCTGTTGATACTGCAGCTGTTGAATATAATATCTGTATGTTAGACTTTGTAACCTTGTTTTGAAAAGTGCTATATAAATACAATTTAAAAAAAAAAAAAAAAATTGACTCTAGATTCTAATCCAGAGGGCACAGTACATCCATACTATTGGTTGCTGCACACTGTCTGACAAAGTTGGACCACTGGAATTATCCTCATGCGTAAATGGCAAAGAATTTCAATTGGTTTGTTTTCCTCCAGGGAGTTACAAATGGAAGATGGGTCAGGCAATCAAAGACAAAATCTAGACCGTAATAGTTGGTGTGTTTGTACAGTCCTGCTATCTAGTGTCGTTGAATTAACTACTGATATGTTCGAACTATTTACTTTGGTAGACTGCAGGAAAAGCGATGTGTGGGGAATCCCACTGGACAGCAGCAAGAGAGACATCAAAGCAGGCCAACAAGCTGGATAAAGAAGGTGTAGAAATTGCTGTGATTCTTTCTCAAATGTTGGTATTGGTCTTGATAAATTGCAATTTGTAGATGATGATCTAAAGCCTCTTCTTCAGTGTGCAATGTGCTCCCTACTCATTTATTTTTTCCAAAAGGTCTGAATATATATATATAGAGGAGAAATCTTTGCATATCCAATGTTTCTCCAAAAAGAGTTCCAGAGTACTACATTTTTGGCCATGGATGTGACCTGCCGATATGTGCCATACCTGGAGAAAGTGTCAGAGGCCCTGACTCATCTTCAACCTCTTCAGAAAATGAGACATTGCTTGTCCGTGATGCATGCCAAAGCCCACAATACAAAATGCGAGGTGATGCTTTTAACTACTTGACTTTTTTACATTTCATAGTATAATGTAGCCAACAATGAATGTAAAATGCCACAATGAATGACAATTGCCACACCACAATAGTCTGAACTGACCCAAACCACAATCCAGGAGCGTGTTTTAAGCTGTACTTGAGCCCCTATGTGCTGTCCTCTACAGTTAGTGACCTCGGGATATGCATCAATATTGATCACCCTGCTGTCCACACTGTTTAACAAGTCCACTGCTTCCTGTAGATTCTGTGGAATGCAAGGAACCAGGAGGGTGCCGGCGCCACTCTTGGTGAAGAAGTAGATGTGCCCTGACCACCAAGTATATGGCCAAGTCAGGTTTTTATGCATCACACTGTAGACATTGTAGTGGTGCAGGACCTCTGCTATGAACACGTAGTTGAATATATAATTGTATTAAATCAGGCAGGAACATACATACTCTTCGCTTTTCAGTGAATCTGGCAGGATGATGATTCAACTCCAAATCCTTTATTTTAAAGGATTATTTTATAAAAATGACAGCGTTCTGTATTGCTATTTTGCAGACAGTAGAAAAGACCTTGGATATAATAGAGAGCCTGAAGAAGATGCAGGACCAGTTGCATTGCTGTGATGACATTCTGAAACAGTGGGTTGTTGATGTCAAGTGGTGGGCCAGTAGCGGTAAGAACAATGTTGTTTTATACAAAAACACTGTTGGAGTCATTTGGTTGTGATACATATTGCTGTAGCTTAAATAATGTAAATTATGGTGTGGGGATGGGCACTTTGCAAGTCTTCAATTAGTATTTTGACTTAAAGAAAGTACACTTTTTAGCAATGAAAACGGAATGATTGGTGTAGGTTCCTGCAAACCAGACCAAAATGGAACAATATCATTTGAGGTAGCAAATAAGAGGCCAAGCACAATGTGCCAGTAGGACCCAATACCCAGGGGTCCATGTTTGCATCATTCATGCCCAGCTTGTAATCCTGATATTTCCAAAAGGCAGCATAATGGTCTTTCATTAGATAGACTCTGTCGCAAATGTTGGTTCTCATTCTTAGTGCAAGTACCTCAGTTGTTTTCTACACATCTAGTTCCTGTTTCCAATGAGCAACTATGAACCTAAGGACTTTACTTTTTTCTTAATCCACAAGAGCACCACGTGTTACTGTCAGTTCAGAGGATACAGTTGTTTCAAAATTGAAAGTTTGGCCTATTGGTGGAGCTAGAATAAAGGTCATGGGGTCACCAAATTTGTTGTGTGGATAGGGGACATAATCCCCCATCAAGGAGTTTCATAAGAAAGAATCAGTTCTATGGACTGCCATAAACGCCGACTCCAGAAAAGTAATGATAATAAAGATTAAATCACACAAACACAGTAGATGCCTATGACTCTTAGGTGCTTGGTCCCTAATTGTTGCTGAAACATGCAGTCAGTGGAGATCCAGTACAGTATGAGAAAACATACAAGATAAATATTGTCCTAAAGTGTGTCTGTTAATGTACTATATGCGATTAACAGAACTTAAAGGAGAATTCTGGTATTTTTAAACCTGGGCTCTATTTGTACATATTCGTCATTTATATCCCAAAATAGGTACAAAAGGTTTTGGAATTACTTCAGTAGATCGCCTCAGTCGGCAGTCGTGAAACTATGCTGCTATGGCTGCAACGTAATCCGCAGGGGCAAATGCGCTGATCAAAGTACATCCACTAAAAGTGCTTGTTTTTGCCACTGACAGGCTCAGATTGTTGTTCGTGTGTCTGACAAGTGTGACAGCATTATGGAAAGGATTGCTACAGAGATACTTTAGGTAGAGGTACTTTGATCGGTCATAGGTCAAACAATTTTCAAGTGAAAAGCAAAGCTAATATTGGCTCAAGAACTAAGGCAAAATTAACCTCAAAGATTATTTTATCCAATTATTATTATTTTGTCCAATTTGTATTTAAGATCTGTCTTAACATAAATAACTTCTCTCTGATAAAATGTTTAGTGTGACGGTAATTCCATTACCCTTCATTACTCTTTCATTACTCTTCATGTGTGGACTCTATAACTTATAGGCTATCCGAATGAATTCACAGAGGAGGGGTCCAAGGGCCTCATCAGTCTACTTAAGAGAAGACTGCAAGACCTCAGACTCAAACAGCAGACTGTAGCAGGCACCTACAGAGGCATTCTCAAACCAATTCCTAGGCTGGTGGAAGAGGAGGATGGGGAAATGGAGGAAGAAATGGACTGGCAACGTGACAACAGCTCTGATGATGAGGATGATGCAGAGGTGGGGACTCGGGTCACTTGACTTGGGCACGAGTCAGACTCAAGTCAGTTATAATTGCTTGAGGCTTGAAGAGAAGACTTGAGACTTGACTTGACTTGACTTGAGTTCTGGTGACTTGACTTTGACTTGTACTTTGATGACTTGTATGGAATGATTGAATTTATTGAAGTTGAAACTGATTATAGAAATCAAACTCATGATGCTCTTACCAAGTTTTTATCCTATTAAAACCATATTGCATTGGAAAGTCCTAGATATTTAATTTTCTTTAAGATATTAAATTGACACTGGACTCTTGATTTGTTCTGTCTTGACTTGCTGTTCTACATTAAGACTTGACATTTATGACATGGACTTGACTTGGACTTGATTTGGTAATCTACATTTAGACTTGGGACTTGACTTGACACTTGTGCCTCAAGACCTGAGACTGACTTGGGACTCGAGTAAAGCTGACTTGGTCACACCTCTGGGATGATGGTTAGTAAAATGTTAGTCAACTGGAGGCTGATCTACATTCTGCCTTTGATTTCTGGTAATAATCTGTTTTACACATACTGTAATTATCACTAGCCATAACCAGATTTTAGTATTGTATCAGTATCTGTTGTGCAAAAACCTTGTATCTCCAATTTTGGTAATTTTAATTGATAGTTTACCCGGTCCTTGTTGTACATTTCCTCACACGTGGGCCGAATGAATGAAATGAATGAAATGAAATGAAATGAAATGCACCGAATGAAGACGATAAATGCTTTTTTTTCTTAACTTCTGAAACTTCTACCATAAAATGTAGATTTGTACATTTGCTCTGACTCAGTATCATACAATTTGTTTATGCACATCAATATATAAACAGGATCTGCTCTGTCATATATCTATTATCTGTATTTTGCTGAATATGCTCTCATATTCTACTGTTACTGGAATTGTAATACACATGGTTTTTATGTACGCAACTGATAATGTCTGTAAATACTTGCTGATACCTGTGTATGTAAACAGAAATACAAATTTGATTTGTCAGACTATTGAGTTGACTTTGACTCATCACACATCAAATAATTGTGTAACGTGAGGGTTCGATATGTGGTGGTTGGATCACACTTAATGAGAAGCAACAGCAGGACGGAGACGGATAACTTAACTTTCTTAAGCAGCACTTTACTGTTTTTACTTCATCAGTCTCACAACACTTCCTTCTCTCTAACTCTCATGTGGCTGAACTAACCAATCAGAAGCTAGAAGGACTTAGACTGAGGTAAATGTGAGGAAAACCACAGAGGTAGATTCAGGAGATTATTTTAACTGTTTTAAAGATGCTGATGTAAATATTTAAATATGTAAATAACTGTAAATATTGTAAATATATTTTTAGTAAATTAACTCAAATATATGAACTAACTTAACTTCTAAACCTTACAATTGTTAGGAGTAGAGAGAACTGGGAGCTTTGAGATTCAATCTGAATTACCAACATTTTGGAACAGCATGAGAGGTCAGTCACACAAAGTCTCATATTAAGATAGATGCACCAAACTTATACTGTAGATATTGGCAGTGTAACATACTTCAATACTGACTACGTAGAACCATTGTGGAGGCTTGGTGGAGGGGCTGTGCTTCCAAATGGCAATAGTAAGTCAAAATATATATTAACCACATAGTTAACCACTTGAGGAGTGTAACGGTTAAGCAGGGTTAGGTCAAATTACATTGAAATGCACCGAATACAAACGACATGGCAATATTAGTAATCAGTTACAGAGACCACTAAAACAACATTTTATCATCTTCGCAATATTGTCAAAAGTCGACCCATTTTTTCGGGCTTATCTACTGGGCGCATTAAAAAACTACAACTGGTCCAGAATGCTGCTGCTAGAAAATTTGACCATATAACTCCCATTCTCGGTTCAGGAGGCTGAGTGATAACAGCCTCCTGAACCTACTAGTACATTTAGTAGTCCCCTACTAGCCCATATATTTGGGACAGATGTGTGATGATAACGCCTATTCAATAGGCTGATAACAGTCAAATCCGGTGCTCAAAGGCTCTCAGAAACTACACCTGAAAGAGGCTGCAATCAGACAGAGGTGAAAATGAAACTTTGTCGTAGGACACAATTAAAGACATTTTTGGAAAGGCCTTGACCTGGAGAGTAACATATGTCAATATGAAGAACATGGGTGGTTCCTGCACTGCAATATTGCCCTTTGACCCCTGACCCCGGGCCACTTTTGAAGGCTTATTTTGCAGCAACACAAGTTGACCCCATGCAGCATTGACCACATGCACGGCATGGTGTCAGACATGGGGTCAACTTCTCTAGAAAGCTACTGAGCTGTACTTTAATGGGAGTGGGGTTACTGATGGCAGGTGGCACTGAGTTGGATTGAAATGCAATATTTTCTTAAATTATCCTGCTTCCCATTAAGATGGCTCAAATCTGACAACAGATTTGTTTTATTCACCCTCAAATACCCCAATAACAATGTCAAGTCCTTGTTTACAACGTCCACTATGGGAGAAACAACAACAAAACAACAGAACTTATTGTAAAGTAGAGGTAGCAATACAGTCGTTATAAAGTCTTTCAGGCAGTTTATTGAAATGCCACTGAAATAACTTGTTATATAGGTTATGAGCCAAATGTATTTATTTATCTAGCAGGTGAAATCAAGCCAATTAGTTTTTTCTATTTGGCCTCGAAATTGATCAACAACCATACTACTCAGTTTTCACTAAATAATAAATACTGCTCGTGTTTATCCCTTGCTAGTTGGTAACCTACTAGTGTACGTGACATAGACTTAGATAGCATATCAAAGCAGGACGTTTTAGCATTATTGGCAAGCAATGAAACGATCACAGTTGTGTCCAGCTATGACGAGTAGGGTATCTCTGCAGACCGGAGACTTGAGAGGGGGCGGGGAATAGGCATGGCAACTGTCAATCATTTTTTAATTTGGCCAATCAGAGGCTTATAATCATCTGTCAATCAAAAACAAATTTCACCAATACTCCGCCTGAACCAGTTGTCAATCAGTTTTTAATTCGGCTAATCATCTTTCCATTAATACAAAGCCATCATATTCATGTGACGTTCAACTTAGACCGAATGTTGAAAAACTATCGCTAATGTAAAGTTAGCTAATGTTAGCTTCTGTCCATTATAAGATAACGTTAGTCTACTAGCTAACAGTTAAACAATCCAAGTGCATGTAACGTTAACACGAATGGACGGATCATTAGGTTAATGTTAGCTGGACAACAGGTGGGTTTGTGTAATAAATTGGTATTTTTATTTATTGATTTATTGAATGTCACAACCCCAAATTATCTCACTCCTCAATGAGTTCGGTTGTAACTTAGCCTATATTACATTACATTACATTACAGTCATTTAGCAGACGCTTTTATCCAAAGCGACTTACAATAAGTGCATTCAACATAGGTAGGCAAGAAAACTACTAGTCACCAGATATCGTAAGTGCATTTCCTTCCTAAACAAGCAACTAAGAGCATAACTAGTGTTAAGGTAAGAGTGCAATAAGTTAGCAACCTACTATATCTTAAACAAATGAGACAAATAAGAGAATCAAATAAACAAGAGCTAAGACAAATAAGTGAACCAAATAAGCAAGAGCTAAAACAAATAAGTGTATCAAATGAACAAGAGCCAATAAACAAGAGCTCAGACACATAATTGACGACAAATAGGCATGGCTAAGGGGAAGGGTCAGGGTAGTGTTTCCTGAAGAGGTGGGTTTTCAGCCTGCGGCGAAAGATGGGCAGCGACTCTGCTGTCCTGACATCAGTGGGGAGTTCATTCCACCACTGCGGGGCCAGGACAGAGAAGAGCCGTGACCGTGTAGATCGGCCGCAGGGACCTCTGAGCGACGGGGCAACCAGTCGCCTCGAGGCAGCAGAGCGAAGTGGTCGGGCGGGGGTGTAAGGCTTGACCATAGCCTGGAGGTAAGAAGGAGCTGTTCCTTTCACTGCCCTATAGGCTAGCACCAGGGTCTTGAACTGGATGCGAGCTGCTACAGGGAGCCAGTGTAGAGAACGGAGAAGGGTAGTTGTATGGGAGAACTTGGGGCGGTTGAACACCAGACGAGCTGCAGCTTTCTGAACAAGCTCCAGAGGTCTGATGGCAAACGCCGGGGCACCAGCAAGGAGGGAGTTGCAGTAGTCCAGGCGGGAGATGACAAGAGCCTGGATGAGCACCTGCGCTGCCTTGTCAGTGAGGAAGGGGCGAATCCTGCTGATGTTGTAGAGGAGGAATCTGCAGGAGCGTGTCACTGATGCGATGTTTGCCGAGAACGACAGTTGGTCGTCCAGGGTCACACCCAGATTCCTCGCAGTCCGAGTTGACGTCACCACAGCATTATCAATGGTGATGGCCAGGTCTCGGTGCGGACAGCCCTTCCCCGGGAGGAACATCAGCTCAGTTTTGTCCAGGTTGAGCTTCAGGTGGTGCATCGACATCCACTCCGAGATGTCTGCCAGACATGCAGCAATGCGTGCCTCCACTTGTGTGTCAGAGGGGGGAAATGACAGGATCAGCTGGGTGTCATCTGCATAGCAGTGGTAGGAAAAGTCGTGTGAATGGATAACAGAACCAAGAGATGTTGTGTAGAGGGAAAAGAGGAGAGGGCCTAGAACCGAGCCTTGCGGAACCCCAGTAGTGAGCCTGCGTGGTTCTGACACAGACCCTCTCAGCGTCACCTGGTAGGAGCGATCCGTTAGGTAGGATGCAAACATGGAGAGTGCAGAGCCTGAGACACCCATCCCCTCAAGGGTGGAGAGGAGGATCTGGTGGTTCACCGTGTCAAACGCTGCAGACAGGTCCAGGAGTATCAGGACAGAGGAGAGAGAGTTTGCTCTAGCGGCATGGAGCGACTCCGTCACTGCCAGGAGGGCAGTCTCGGTCGAGTGACCCACTTTGAACCCAGACTGGTGGGGATCCAAGAGGTTGTTCAGTATATATATACTATATAAAGTATAGTGGCCTATTTATGTTCTAAAGACAGACTGCTGTCTGTAATGATGTTCTATTGTTTTAATTTTAGATGCATCCAACAATAATAACAGACGCCTCATCAAATCCGCAGCACCACCTCCTGCACCACCTCTATCACCAATCCCTGGACTCCCAGTCCCACTGTAAATTTGCAATTTATTAGGTGCAATAAATTCTTTGACACACTCTATTTAAGTTCTTTCACATTTCTTCTACTTTTATTCCTCCAAGGAGTGGAGGAGGGCAGAAGAGGGGTAGCTGTTATAAAAACATACATATTCATTATTCAGGTGAACCAGTTAGCTCCAACTGTGTGATGCTATGAATATATTTGTATTATTCAGTTTATATAAATGTCCTACATTTCTCTGAAAAGTGATAAATAAATATGATCATTCTATAAATTGATGTAAGTCAATTCACCAGTTACCAGGCTGTGGATGAGCCAGGAATAGTAGCAGTCAACACAACATAGTATTAATCGCATCAGTATATGATTTATAGTATATTTGTGGTATCTAGTCACATGTCAAGTCAGCTGTCACGACAAAAATTTGTTTGAGCTCTAGTCAAAGGATCCAAGTATCAACAGACAGCAACGTTTTTAATCAACATTTTAAACAGGCACACCAATGGCGAACCCAAGGCTAACGTTATTTTACAATAACGATCTTACGGATATTTATTGTCACCCTGCTGTATCATCACAACCTCTTCGGTTGAATCTAATGAAGCAATAATGTCTGCAAAGCTAAGGAAATCCCTGTAGTATAGGCCTAAACCTTACAAAACTAACGGATTGAGCGTGAGTTGTTTGTGTACCTCCCTCCTTACAATACTGTGAAGTGATTTGCTGAATTAAAAACTGATTGACAACTAGTTCAGGCGGTGTATTGGTGAAATAAGTTTTTGATTGGCAGAGGATTGTAAGCCTCTGATTGGTCAAATTAAAACATGATTGACAGTTGACATGCCCACTCCCCGCCCCCTCTCAAGTCTCCGGTCTGCAGAGATACATACTTGGCTATGACAGGTGTCTCCGGAAGTTGTTTACATAGATAACAATGGCGGTGACGCGATTGAAACGTCACACCATTTTTATCTATTCCATCCAATGGAAATTATCTCCTTTGCCTATGGTCCATTAGGAACTAGCCTCAGTACCTAAAGAAAATAGCTTACACATTGGCAGGCTGACTTACTTCTGCCTGAATGGAATGCATCTGATGGAAATTCAGTAAACATTATTTCCCAGAGACATGCATATATATATATATAATAATAACACAGGGACTTCTGATGTGGTACTGTACCTGCCGTCCTACACGATTTGCCTTTTGGATAATGGATTATACTCTTTTCTGGGCAGCAAAAGCACCTCGCTGAAAATATTGAAAGCTTAAGTGCAATATGTAGCCCTACAGTGAATCTGTGGTAAAATGAATAAGGTGGTGTATGCATCCTCCAGATATATCACAGCCTCAACACAACACTTCAACATTATCCCAAAATAAATCTTTCCTGTTTCTTTACCATGACCTTAGGCTTACAATTTTAGTCTTCAACTGTATGCCAAAGTTTTCATAAGTTTCACTACTGCTCTGACATAAAACTTCTTTTCAATATCCATTTTGCCAAATATCTACCAGTGACAATCCAACAAGAAAATTCTAACAATCTGAACAGTAGGACTATGTGAAAAAGAAGTTATGTGAAGCATCTAATCAGATCAACATCAAATCATACTGTATTGACCCACTGTATTGAATAGTATGGTGAGGTCCTTGCCAACACCCAGCCCTACTGAGCAAATGATGAAACGGAGATTTATAAACAAATACTTTTTATTTACAACATATGTGTACTCACATGTGTTCCCCACATAGCCCAGTTTAAAAGGGCACAACATTGATGGTGCAAAGAAACAAAAACAATAAATAAAAAGAACAAGTGACAACAGTATTTTTAGCATGAACCTTCCTTTATGACAGTCATTTCTATGACTTTTCTGACAAAAGGCAACAATTTCAGCCCTATTCTGTTGGTGTGGTATGGGTCCAGTCCTGTTGTTGTTCAATTCATGCACCTACAGTTGCACAGGAATGTTCTTCGTATAGCTACTAACCTTTTTTTCACGTATCTTGGACACATATTGTACTGGAAAAATGTCTGTGCTGTGATACTGGCAAGCTGCTGGCACAGGTGCCCATGGTTTGGGCTTGATGAGGGTGTCCCTGTATAAAGGTCCCTTCTGGAGAGTGGAGGACAGACTCCTTCCACCAGCATGTTATTTTGGTTAATTTTGTGTATAGCCTTCTCCTTTCTTTTCGGGAGAGCGGTCTGGTGGTCCAGTTTTCGGTTTTGTTTGATAGATTAGTTTCTTTCCCCCCGTTTTGGTTAGCTTAGGGAGAGGTCCTGGCTCCGACGGCCCATTGCGTGGTTGGCCCAGTGACCTCTCCTTGTTTTGTTCCTTTCGGCCAGACCTCCCTGCTCTTATCGTTTAAAAACGTTGTGAGTACTTCCTGTGTTTCTTTTTTGTTGTTAAATAAATTACTTTTCTTGTTTAACCTCGGTTTGGTGTCCTTTATATGTTGCTGCCTCAATATGTGAGCCATTTTGCTTTTTGAGGCCGTAACAATAGTGAAAAGCTGAATAATATGTCTTAGGGACAAAATGTCACAGTCAACTATACTTATGAGTAAAAGCCATGAATCCATAACTAGATGAAATTCAAGGCCTTGCAGACTTTCAAGCTGTCTTTCCAATTTTAAAAACATACATTTGACACAGCATATGATCTTCCGTTAAAAGCCTTGTAATACTACCCTGACAAATATCAGGATACAGGTCATTTGTTATCAATACAATATCATGGGCGTCCATATGTAAAGGTCCAAAATGTAATAATTGACCATAACATAATAACTGCCTGTAATGTGATGAAATCAAATGCAATATAGCCCATAACATAATAAAAATCCAGTAACATATTGAAATCTTGAACCTGTAACATTATAGCATTTTTGACCTTAATGTAATAACTTATTACGTTATTGATGATGTATTACATTACTGGCCATTTTGGCTAGATAATGTAATAACATTGAATAGTAATGGACTAACTCACTGAAACTGCCAAAGTTTTGGGGGGTTTTGGGGTACTTTGTTATATTTTGTGTTACAGTTGTACACCTTTGTGCCAGTTTGATATGATTCATGGAATGCTTTGGTGTGTGCTTTGTGGGACTTTGTAGTATATTGCAGTATGTTTTCTGGTACATGGTGGCCTTTTGATGACACTGTGGTATGCTTTGGGATACTGTGGGACACTTTGGTGTACATTTTATGATAATTTGGTGCTTTGGTGTATTCTGTGGTACTTACCAACACTTTAATATACTTTGCGGTACAGTGTGGTAGAGCAGTACAGCAGTACTTATGGGGTACATACATGTTGTTTTGGGCCTTTACAAAGCATCATACGTAATTTAAGATGGAGTAAGGATGGAGCAAATTTATTAATCTTTACCAGACTTCAAATTTACAGGGGGTGTGTCGTGGAAATTGCCTGTAAGCACTCAGAACTCTTTAAATAACACACAAAACATTGACAGGTTGAAGTATAAAAATATATTGTATACAGATATATTGGAGAGAGAAAGACACAGGTCACACAGAAAGTCAAAGTCTCTCTATGCTCTCTCTCTCACTGAAAATCAGCTAACTACAATCTTTATAGTTTATAGTTTCTTTGTGAACAAAGAAGTCATGATTGGTTCCCCATACTAAGACAACATGGTTCATCCTATGGACTATCTCCACATAGTAGTGGTCTGGTCAAGGTCAGATTTATGACTTCCTTCTAGGGCCTCACTAGCTTACTCTGCAACACTCAGGCACATGTTCATGGCACACATATCACATGTCTGTGGCAACACAGCATCAGTACAACAGACACAAAATGATAAATGATAAATTCTAGCATGCTATGCTAATTTACTTTCACAGGTGACACTGTATATATTGCAGGTGAAAACTGTATCCAAGGTAAGTAAATGCTGTGAATATTTCTCTTTGAAATGTAAGACCACAAGTAAATGCACGTCATAATTTCCCTGTACTATTCATGTGACACAATGGGAATGCATCTCGTATGTGTCACAAAATACTACATAGTGTACCACAGATGATCTCCATGTGCCACAAAGCATGTTACAGGAATCACAAAGTATTCCTTAGTGCCAGAGAATAGCACAGAGTACAGCAAAGTATCAACAACGCCCTGCAAAGATCAAAAGGTACACCGCCCCGAAGCACCAAAAACTCTACACCAAAAAGAGTCAATTAAAAGACATTTTCAACTATTATTATGTTAATAGTTTTATATTTGTTATCAGGCCTGTAATGTAATAAACTAGCAATAAGAAGATATTACATTATGGGCCAAAAAGCTATTACATTACAGGTTCAAGATTAAAAAAAATTATTAGATTAGGATTAGTTAAAAGATTAGGATTTATTATTTATTTTATTTTGAATTAAAAATACTTTAAAGGATTTTTCATACCGTCATCCTTGTATTGGCTTCTTTTACTTCTTTTCTTTTTAGCTGACTTCCTTTATAGAGAAACAAAAAAACTGTAAATTGCAATAGAGGTGTGTGGGGTTTGCCTTGCAAGCCAGGTGAGTACTTTCAAGTTGACCAACATTATTTTCCATCCTGTTACTGTGTGAATTACACTAACAACCAGCAGCTAGTATAAGTCACTATGTCCGTTGGTCGGTCTCAAAAAAACAATTAGATAAAGAAATCCCTACTCTGCGCAGATGGAGGCACAGGATACAGGTCTCAGGCAGTCACACTGGTGCTTTAGCTCTCTTGTTACGACAGTGGACTTTCATACAGGGGACCGTGGGATCTAATCCCAAAATACCTGCCTGGGATTCACCAGTGGTCACCTTAAATCCAGAAAATGGACAATATGAAAATATCAGATGGGGAAATTAAGAAAACAGTAATTGAGTAATTTTGCTTTGCAACAGTGGAGCTCTTATTCTGCTGCATGTTCCTCTGTGGCCTGAGACTGGAGGAAAAGACCAAATCCAGCTAAAAGATTCAGAGGATTTAGTCAACCATTTTGGCTCAGTCAGAAAGGACCAGTTCTTGTGTTATAGTCTTTGGACTGAGAAGCCTATTGTCATTGGGAAACCCCACTCTTAAATGCAGAATTGGAAATAACACTATACTATACTTTTTTTTAAGTGGAAGTGCTGTTAATTTAGTTAAACTTCAATCAAGCCACAGTAACAGGACTAGAATTTCTCCAGCAAAATACAGTTCACTAAAAAGTCCTCAGGTATTAGAGGTGCAATAAGTAATGTTTTTCCTGGAAGTTCTTCCCAAGAACATCTGTCATTGGGTTGTATTGTATAATGTATTGCACTGTATAGCATTGCATTGTTTTGTCTAGCCTTACATGGTGTTGAACTGGTATGCTGTGGACTCTGGTACAAAGTGGATCAGTGGGCAAAAACACATAGAAGATTAGCTGGGATTAACTGCTCCATACAACAATCTCAATCCAGCCCAACACACACACACACACACACACACACATTTTAATGCAGAGACACATATACACACAAACTTGGGTACACAGACTCTGGGTTCCAGCGTCTAGCTTTGTCATGCTGAGCAGGGTTTTGGGGGATTTTCTTCAACACTGAGTCGACAGGGAGACTGAAAAATGGCTAACATTTACACCATGAGGTAGGCTGTTTGTCTCTTCAGCGTTTCCACTGTAATCTTTTTTGCAGTAGTGTTTTGGTCTTCTGTTCCTAGGTTTGATCCTATTTTCCATTTGTAGCATATAGCACCACTAAATATTCTAAACTATTTTATTGTGGTAAAAGTGCTAATTCTGAATATCAGACAAATGTATGGCACCCTGATGACTCAGTAGAATATATATTATTGAGGTTGCAATCCAGCTCATCAATTGTTCCAGTCCTCCCCTCCATCTACCTTCCCCGTTTAGTGTTGATAGAAAGTGGTCTGCCATGTTTTGTGAACAAAAAGCCTCAGAAAGAAATAGTAAAAACATAGTGTTGTGCACTTCTGTCACCTGTGTGAAGATTCAAAGTCAAACCATGTATTTTTAAATCAGTGGCAAAAACAAATCTATGCTCTATTTTATAGGGGTTTTCTCCGCCCGTAGTGATGTTGGCATGTTACCATGAAATGCATAGTAGCCTATTTCAAGCTAGCAGCATCAGCCATTCCATTTGCCTTTGTTGTTGAAATTGACTGGAAATTGTTGTCTGTGATTTGGACTAGGTATAGGTGTAGTTTCAAAGTCAGTGCACTGTTGATGAGTGTAGGGCTAATAGGTACAAGAATGGGTGTGGGTTGTGGACACTTGCTGTTGGTCCTTCTGGTGTTGTGGGGCTGATTTAACCACTTAAGGTATCATGAAAACATGAAGCCTCTAATTGGTTCAGGTATGCCTGAGTAGAGCTGGAGCTAAAACCTGCAGGTACTTGAGGACTGGGTTGGGAACCACTGGCATATTGTGTATACATATTGGGCCGCCTTCACGAAAGGTGCGTACGATCAGATATCGTAAAGAAAATAGTCTGATACATAATTTTGTTAATATCTGAATTTGTTCGTTGGTACGATCAAAACCTACGTGTGTTTGGAAACATGCAGGAATTTGTTTGTGTGTTTGGAAACATGCGGGAAGGCTCTTAGAACGGCTTATTCTTTATGAGAAATCAATTACAGTACAACAACAAGATGTTTCTGTGGCCTTGTAGAAAAAAAGACCTAATATGCTGAAATGCCGTATTTGCTAAACTGTCCTCATTCATAACAATACAAGATTATCAAACTTGTAATGGGTTGATCACATGGATTGAATGCCTTACAAATATAATTACATAGTCCTACCATCTGATGAAGATGCAACCTGGATTTGATCTGTGTCCAACCACAATACCGACTGGACACCCGATAGTGAGGTCTCTCCTATTATTAATTGATCCACTGATCCTCTGATCCATGTCGGATAGCGGCTCAGTGCGTTGCCGTCCTCCTGTGGCTGATAATATTGTAGCGTCCCGTCAAGGACAGATATTTTGAGTAGACAAACGAAACGGTTAGTTTGCAATCCAGTGCATTTATTAGGCTGGTTGGTTGGTTACCGTAGGCTGTAACCACGCCGTACAACAGCTCACTCCGATAACTTAACTCTCCACCTCCAAAAACCCAGCGCCAGAGACCACAACCACAACACAGGTCTCTCAACCTAACTCTCTTTTGCCGCCTCCCCGCCTCTCAACCAATCACATGCAGACTAAGCACACTAACCAACCAACTGGCCAACCAACAGTTGGGAGGTATGAACCCGCTAATAACATCTCCGGTAACTGGCCATAACTAACAGTAAGCATCACATATTTCAACTGGGTTGCTACACTGTCCCCCCCTTACAAAGTCCCTCATTCCGAGGGATCAAACAAAGTCTCTGAGGTGACCCGGGGCCCGTCTCAGTCTCTGAGGTCGTGGTCCAGGTAGTGACACAGGCGGCTCCGCCTGGTGAGTGGGACCGCCCTGCTGTGTGGCGGGGCCCGTGCGTGGTGAACAGGGAGAATGGGGTGTGTGGATGGGGGACACAGTCAGTGAATCTGGGGAATTGGGTGTAGGGGGGAGGGGGCTTCTGTTCACCGGTGGTCTGAGGCCAGTTCTTCTTGGCCTGTGTGTGTGGCGGTGCGTGGTGTTTGAGTCATTGTCTCTCTGTGAGGGTGCCTGGGGCTCAGGGTTCTGGAGGGGAAGAGAGTCCCCCCTGTACGGGACTAACCTGTCTCTGTGGAGTGCCACCTTTCTCCCTCTGGGTGGCAGCTGGACCCTGTACACCACCTCACCCTCTCCAGTATCTTACAAGGCCCCACCCAGTGGCAGTCTAGCTTAGGGCACCGGCCCTTCTTCCTACGTGGGCTATACACCCAAACCAGTTCTCCAGCCTGGAAGTGCCTCCCCCTGGCCCTCACGTCATAGTTTCGTTTTTGTCTCATGCCCGCTTTTCCCAGCTGGTCCCGGGCAAAGGTGTGGGCAGACTCCATCCGATCTTGGAGTCTCCTGGCATACTCTCGCCCCGGAGGAACAGCAGGGGTGTCAGGGGGCTTGCCAAATACCACCTCTGCCGGTGTTCGGAGTTCCCGCCCCAACATGAGCAGGGCAGGCGTGCAGGAGGTGGAGTCCTGAACAGCAGACCTGTAGGCCATGAGGACAAGAGGAAGGTGTGTGTCCCAGTCATGTTGGTGCTTCGCGGTGAGGATGGCCAGCTGCTGTGCTAGGGTTCTATTGAACCTCTCTACGAGACCATCACTCTGAGGGTGCAGGGCTGTGGTCCGGGTCTTATGCATGCCCAGACGCTCACACATAGTGGCGAAAACACGTGACTCAAAGTTCCTTCCTTGAGCGCTGTGGATGGTCTCCGCCGCTCCAAACCTGCTGAACATGCCCTCCACTAGAGCATCCACCACAGTCTCTGCCTCTTGGTCTGGTAGCGCGTATGCCTCTGGTCATTTTGTAAAATAGTCCATGGCGGCCAGGACATAACGGTTGCCCCTATCTGTGCGGGGAAACGGGCCCATGACATCCACTGCTACTCTCTCCATCGGGGCTCCCACTGCCAGCTGCTGGAGCTGGGCATGGGACTGATCTGGGGGGCCCTTGTGGGCTGCGCAGGGGTCGCAGCGGCGACAAAAGTCCTCTACATCCCTTTTGAACCGCCCCCAGTAGAACCCCTGGCGAAGGCGGCGAAGGGTTTTGGAGACTCCAAAATGCCCCGCCCCGGTGGTGCCATGAGAGGTTTTGAGCACTGCCTCTCTCAGTGCTCTGGGGACCACCACCTGCCACCTTTCCTCTCCTGTAGCTGGCTCCTTCCAAGTTCTCTGCAGCACCCCCTCCCTCACCCGCAGAGCCTCAAACTTTGCCCATAGTCCCTTAGCTGCAGTTGAACTCCCTGCCACCTCGTCCCAAGGTGGTCTCCGTCCAGACTCCACCCACTGCAGCACAGGTTGTAGACCTGCATCCTGCTCCTGTTGTGCTCTCCACTCCGCTGTGCCAATCACCTGAATCTCGGCAGACCGGCCCACTCCCCTCGTGCATGGGGCATGTCTCCTCCTCCTCCCGGAGCTCTCTCTCATGTGCCTCTCTCCGCTCGCAGTATCGGCACCCATCTGGAGCACAGGGGCGTCGGGACAGGGCGTCGGCGTTGGCGTGGCGAGCCCCAGCCTTGTGCACCACTGTGAAGACATAGGACTGTAGCGCTTCCATCCAGCATGCGACCTGCCCCTCCGGTTCTCTGAAAGACATCAGCCACTGGAGAGCTGAGTGATCGGTCCTGACAGTGAAGGGCAGGCCACAGAGGTAGTACTTGAAGTGCTTTACCGCCATCACCACGGCAAGAAGCTCTCGGCGAGTAACGCAGTACCGGCGCTCTGCTTTGTTGAAAGTTTTGCTGAAGTACGCCACCACTCTCTCTCCCTCCGGCCCCACCTGAGCCAGCACCACACCCATGCCAACGTTGCTGGCGTCCGTGTCCAGGAGAAACGGCAAGGCGGGGTCAGGGGGGGTGAGAATGGGGGCCCCCGTCAACGCCCTCTGGAGAGAGCTGAAGGCCTGTTGGCATTCTGGTGTCCAGATGAAACCCCTGTCCTTCTGCAGCAGGCGGTACAGGGGGACGGCTGTGCAGGAGAAGCCTCGTACAAATCTTCTGTACTACGAGGCCAGGCCTAGGAAGCTTTTCAGCTGTCGTTGGTCAGTGGGGGTGGGCCAGTCCCTTACCGCATGCACCTTCTCCTCCAGCGTGCTGATGCCTTCACTCCCCAGTCTGTGCCCCAAAAACTCCAGCTCCCTTCTCATGAAGCAGCACTTTTCGGGGTGGAGCTTCAGACCTGCTGCTGCCACTCTCTGCAGCATCTGCCGCAGCGCCCCCAAGGCTGCCTGGAAGGAGCCCCTGTGAGCCAGGATGTCATCCAGATAAACAAGACATTCCTGGGGGGGGATGCCAGCCAGCACCTTGTCCATTAGCCTCTCAAACGTGGCTGGGGCGTTGCACAGGCCAAAGCTGAGGACGCGAAACTGCCACAACCCCCTGCTCGTACAGAAGGCAGTCTTCGGTGTTGCGGGGCACCTGCCAGTAGCCACTGCGCAGGTCAAGTGAGGAGAACCAGGATGAGCCGGACACCAGGTCCAGTGACTCGTCGATGCGGGGCAGTGGGTATGAGTCTTTCCTGGTCACATTGTTCAGTGGTCTGTAGTCCACACAGAATCTCATCTCGGGGCTCTGTTTCTTCGAGACCATCACAACCCCCGAAGCCCATGGGCTGTCTGAGGGCTCAATGATGCCTGCGTGCTGCATCTCCCCGATCGCTCTGTCTGCAGCCTCCTGATGTGCCATGGGAAGATGGCGGGGACGCGTCTTGATGGGCTGTGCGTCCCCAGTGTCTATTTCGTGCTGCATCAGGTGTGTCAGGCCCACGTCATCGTCCGTCAGAGCAAAAACGTCCTTGAATTCTGACAACACCTGCCACAGCTCTTCCTGCTGCCAGGGCTCCAACATGTCAAATCAAATCAAATCACATTTATTTGTATAGCCCTTAATCACCGTTACAGTCTCTAAGGGCTTCACAGTGCCCAACATGTGAAAATAATAAATGGTTAGTACACGACATCCCCCAGCCTTAGACCCTCACAGAGGACAAGGAAAAACTCCCACAAACCCTCACTGGGAAAATTGGGAGAAACCTTGGGAGGGGCTACTCAGAGAGGGATCCCCCTACCAGGACCAATGTCACAGTTGAGTTTCCATATCTCTCTCACCGCTGACAATATATCCACCTCTTCCATCGTGGTTGGCTGGACCAGGGGGAAGTCCAAGCACGTAGGTGGGGAGTGTTGCCGGAGAGGGGGGGTTGTCCGTTGGCGGGGGTGTGGGGCACAAGGGGTGGGCTACCAAGTGCTGAAGGGGTGGGGAAGCAACTCTGTCGAACACCTGAACCCGGGAGTGGGGAACTATCACTCTCGGCTGGGGGAATTGTAACGTGACATTGCGTCTCTGTGGCCTTCACAGCCAGTGGGTGAGGTCTCGGGGTTTGTGAGGGGGATATCATTTTAACCGTGGGGCCCCCAGGGAAGCTCAGTGTGTTCTCCCCTAGGTCCAGCAGGCAGCGCGCAAACCTCAGGAAGTCCAAACCTAGTATACAGGGGTCCTGCACCCCCGCCACCCACACAGGAAAGCTTACTGACAGACCCCCCACAGTTATAGTCACCCTCCCCTTTCCTAGCATAGGGGCCAGCTCACCAGTCACTGTCCGCAGCTGCACCGTAGTCTGCTCCAATTGTGTCCCCACTGGAACAATGTCAAGCCTCATCAGTGTTGCTGTGGAACCTGTGTCCACAAGGGCCGTACATGGAGCCCCAGCCAGGGTGATGGGGGCGTGGCAGAAATCCCCAACATGTGTCCAACCCACCACCATCGCGGACTCTGCAGCGTCATCTGCTTCGGGGGGAAGTAGAGCCCGGCTCCCCCGTCTGTGCTGTTGGGCTCCTCCTGCTAGTGATGAGCTAGCGTGGGACACAACTCCAGGGGTTCATATCGCCCCATCTATACGGACCCCGAGCCGTTTCCCTGGTCACTAGCATGTTTGGGACACTGCCTGAGGAGATGACCGGGTTGGCCACACCCCCAACAGACTAGGGGGCGTTGGCGAGGTCGTGTGGCACTGCGTGGTGAATGCAGCGACACAGCACGTAGCAGTTCAGTCATCTCAGCCACCCATGCAGGCTTCTCTTGAGCTGGGCTGTTGTCCACCACAGTTCTTACAATAGGGCTGCTTTCTCTCAGACCGCCCTCTGCAGCTCCAGCTCCCACAATCTCCCTTTCCAGAGCCAGCTCTAACGCCTCTTGTAGGGTATGGGGGTGTGCCAGTTGGGTCTGGATGCGCAGCTCCCTGGGTGTTATAGCCTGAACGAACTGGTCCCTGGCAAGCTCACTTTGCACTGCGGGGGGCATGTGGGCATATGCCCTCCTTGAGAGGGTCTCAATGTCATTGGCTAACACACGAAGCGGCTCTCCAGGCTGCCTGCGCCTGCCGCACAGCTCAGAACGCAGGAGACCAGGCTGTTCACACTGTCCAAAACGCCTCCGCAGAGCCCCAACCAAAGCCCCATAGTCACTTCTTTCATCTGGCTAAGTAACAACAAGCATGTTAATGCATCATCTGTAAGGCACAATGCCAACTGTAGGGCTTTATTGTCCTCCGACCAGCCCGTTGCCCGCGCTAGCAGTTCAAATTGGGCATGGAACGCCTCCCAACCTGCCTTACCGGAGTACTGGCGTTTTAACCGGAACCTGGTTGCCATGGGCGCAGTCATGGCGTCCCGGCGTCACCACACCGGGGAGGGAATCTGCACCATGCTTCCCGTTCTGCTGGAGGTCAGAAGAGCCCAATCCTGCCTCGGCAGCCAGTCTCCTGGCTGTCTCCCTCAAGCGAGCCTTGTGCTCCGATGCACGGTCAAACTCCGTCCCCAGATCCAACGCCAAAGCATAATCGCCTCCCACCTCTTCCTCTTTAATATTCGGGCACGCCCCACTACACTGCATCGTGTCCAACTTGCGGTAGTTGACGGCAACCCCAACATGACAAGCCGGCTAGCCTAACTGAAGCTAATGGCTAACGCAGGATGACGAATAGCACGTCAAGTTTTGCTTCTGACACCATTCTGACATCTCATTTTGAGTAGACAAACGAAACGGTTAGTTTGCAATCCAGTGCATTTATTAGGCTGGTTATTGGTTACCATAGGCCTGTAACCACGCCGTACAACAGCTCACTCCGATAACTTAACTCTCCACCTCCAAAAACCCAGCGCCAGAGACCACAACCACAACACAGGTCTCTCAACCTAACTCTCTTTTGCCGCCTCCCCGCCTCTCAACCAATCACATGCAGACTAAGCACACTAACACTGGTGATGGCCAACCAAAAGTTGGGAGGTACAAACCCGCTAATAACATCTCCGGTAACTGGCCATAACTAACAGTAAGCATCACATATTTCAACTGGGTTGCTACAATATGCATCTACTTCTCCTTATACTTTTTTGCAATCTAGTTTCATCACAAACCATTTCTTTTTTTTACCTCAGCAACGGTGTGTGTTTCTGCTGAAACAGCATTGACAGCGTTAATAATTTCTTGCCATGCTTTACTTCTTAGTTCTTGTGACTCCGCTGCTCATGCTTCTGAAAACACTGTTGTTTTTTTGTCATGCACGCATGTGCGCAACACTTCAATTTCGGACTCCTCTTTTCCCTGTGGTTTACTTGCACACGAGCCTTCAGTCTGCACGCCTTTTATGGTGTTAAACAGGGAGTTTACCTATGCAAATCGGCTTCAACAGGCACACACATCCAATTTATGAACGATTGGCATTCATCAAATATACACCTGTGTAGCAACGATGCTAGACAGGTAGGCAGAGGCGGAGACTTGCGGTGGGTTGGGTTGGCAGCAACGCCGTTTATTTGTCACACAGTTAGTACACACAGGGCTCTCTCGCCCTCCTCCGCTCACTGCGGGAATCGTCCTCTCTCTCTCTCTCTCTCGGACACACACACACACACACCAGGCTCTCTCGCCCTCCTCCGCTCACAGCGGGAACCGTCCTCTCGCTCTCCCTCTCTCTCTCTCTCTCTCTCTCTCTCTCGTGCGGCGCCCTTCTCCGAGGTTCCGGCTCACTGACATGGGGACAACACACACACGCACAACAGATATTAGTCCCCACTCAGTCCCGATGGGCTGCAGCCGGTGTCGGGGCAGGGCGAACCCGCCTGCCGGCCCGACTCCGCCACCCGCCTCCAGCCAACTGCCCAACCACACACCCCAGTCTGCCACAACCTGTTCTACGCACAAATTGAGGTTTCACACATGTTTCATGAATCCCACGTTGGTGTTTTCTTACGCACAAAAATACAACAAATAATTTACAAAAACTTTCGTGAATAAGGCCCATTGTGTTTTTTTTTCCTTAATCTCCAGAACTGGGATAAATTGACTAGACAAACTTTGATTTCAGCAATCTGGTCCATCGAATCAAACCATTATGGTTAGACCTTTAGGCTACCAACAGCCATTGATATGCAGGACCTTTACATAATATTGTGTTTTTGTCCCAGAGCTCTGTTCTGTGGCCAGTGGTCATCAGATGCCAGGCTGGATGGAAAAACTGTCATCATCACTGGAGCTAACACTGGAATTGGGAAGGAGACGGCTGTGGACCTGGCTAAGAGAGGTAGGTACAGGGCTTGAAATTAACTTTTTTGACATGTCATTGTACTCCATCATTTGTGGCTTTCACAGGAGTGATCAGTCCCTCTTAGATCAGTTTGCCGAGTAAGCGTGATTCTGGCAAACTGATCTAAGAGGGACTCATCACTCCTTGATCTGGGCATGTTTATATAAATGTCTTACATATTAACTTTTAGGTGAGATTTTTTTCACTCCTAAGTCTAAGTTTAACACCAAATCATTCTGTGAGTTTTATACATAAAAGGTGTAGGCCCTCTGGTCATTCCTGAATCTAGACTTAAGACCAAACGAGAACGGGCCTTCTAGGCCTTCTTGGCTAAAGGAGACCAGCTATAGTGACTGATGTATAATTTCCAAAATATTTAAATAACTTTAGCCACTTCGGACCAGGATAGCCTTCAGTTTACACTTATATATATGTAAGAGATTTCGAAAACGTGATAAATGTAAAATTAAGATTCTATACAATTAAAGTAATTGTTGTTGTTACTCCTCCCTCCCTCCATCTCTACTATCTTCCATCCAGGTGGGAGGATCATAATAGCCTGTAGAGACATGGCAAAGGCTGAGACGGCTAGAGCAGAGATTGTAGAAAGGTCTGGAAACCCCAATGTCATCTCAGAAAAACTGGACCTTTCTGATACAAAGTCCATCAGAGAGTTTGCCGAGGTCATCAACAGGGGTGAGATGAGAGACGAAGATGAAAGACGCATTCAATTGTCCAAAGTCAAATCATCAACAAACTAATATTAGTTGAAATGAGACTAGGGGATAGAGGAGGCAATCAATCTGTCAATCAAATCCTTTCTTCTCACAAATGTTCTTCAGATGAGAGCCAGCTCCATGTGCTAATCAACAACGCTGGAGTGATGATGTGTCCATACTCAAAAACAGCTGATGGATTTGAAATGCAGTTTGGAGTCAATCACTTAGGTGAGATCAGCTTCACACAGAAAACCGGCTTTACACTGTACGAAGGCCCCACTAATCATCACAAACTACTACACAGAGCCACAAAGTACCAGGAAGTAAGATAAAGTTAAGCAAAGTACCATAAATTATAAAAGAAACTACCACAATCAATCACAAAGCATACCAGTACTACAAAGTGTACCACAAAGTACCACAAAGAACTATATAGCATCACAGACTATCACTAAGCACCACAAACTACCAGAAAGCAAACTACCACACACTACTACAAACTACCACAAACTGCACCAAAACTATAAACTACCACAAAGCATACCATAAGTACCACAAAGCATATCACAAAGTACCACAAACAACCAGAAAGCAATAGAATACTGAATGAAGCATTGCATCAGTTTAGGCAGGACACAGTCACCCCATGAGCTGATCCTCAACTGATCCAAACAAGCTGTTTTGACACTTCAACAGTCCTACGCCTGATGTTTTGTGTGCATAAAACACTAGTTTTATGATGTATAACGTTCCATTATTCACAGACACTGATGACGGCCAGAAGGCCGAAAATGTTTTGTTGGCAATGGGAATAAAGTAAAAACTATTTCTATCAAGGGCAACCCTATTTTTTGATGACAAGAGTTGTCCCAAACTACATTCACAGTTTGTTTCTTTGACAAGTAAAAAACAATTCTGTTGATTCTGATGCAGAATTGCAAGCCAGTTATACCTTGTTCTCATCTTGTTAGGTCACTTCCTGTTAACGTTCCTATTGGTTGAGCTGCTGAAGCGGTCCACCCCCTCAAGGATCATCAACCTATCATCTATGGCTCACGCCTGGGGGAGGATTCAGCTGGAGGATATCAACAGTGAGAGGAGCTACCATTCAAGGAGAGCCTATGGCCAGAGCAAACTGGCCAACATCCTCTCCACCAGATCTCTGGCAAGGAGGCTGCAGGGTTGGTATCAGTTGTTACAAACTCCCCATGCGCGTGCACAATTCCCTTCTTAACCCAGTTACTGAAGTAACCTGGTTTTGCATGTTAACATCATAACTGGGTTAGGATAACCCAGGGGTCTGTCTCACAAAGCAAGTTCAACATAGTCAGGGTAACTTTGCGATAGCTGGCTTCACAAAACCAGGCAGTGGCAAAGTTAACTTGCCCTAAACCTGCTGTCAACCAAGTATTTTCAAATCCAGCTATAAGCACTTCCACATAAAAGGGGCAGGGTTTGTAAGAAATACAAGGATGCTGGCTGGCAGTTCTAGCATATGCTGAAAAGCTGCCGTCAAGATCGGGTCATATTTATTGTGCTGTGTGCGAATAAAGTGGCCTGCTGGCGTCCATTCCTGCCTTTGTCTCTGTCTGTCGCGGCCCAGTTGTAGCGAGTCTGCTACAGTGGGTCTTGAAGGCCGCTTTTCAGTGCCGCCTCTGTGTCGGCACACAACAAGAAGAGATGTGATAACGCGACTGCCTGGAAGAAGTGGATTGTTCTGTTTGATTGATAATAAACACTGTGTAAGACCACAAGGTGTCTCCAGAGATCCATCCATACCGTTCATACAAGGGCCAAACTTGTTACAATTAGTTTGCTAGCAGTTGACACTCCCTTGCTCCATGGACCCGCTGCAGTTTGCTTATCGTCCCAACAGATCCACGGATGATGCTGTCTCCCAGGTACTGCACACCACACTCTCTCATCTGGACAGCCGGAAGGGGGGCTATGTGAGACTGCTGTTCATTGACTATAGTTCAGCTTTCAACACCATAGTCCCCACCAGACTGGCCAGCAAGCTGATTGAGCTGGGACTGAACACCCCCCTGTGTGCCTGGATCCTGGACTTCCTGACCGCCAGGCCCCAGGTGGTCAGGGTGGGTAGACACACCTCCAACCCCCTCACCCTGAACACAGGATCCCCCCAGGGTTGCGTCCTCAGCCCCCTACTGTACTCCCTGTACACACATGACTGTGTGGCCAGGTTCAGCTCCAACACCATCATTAAGTTTGCGGATGACACAGTGGTGGTGGGCCTGATCTCCAACAACGACGAGAAGGCCTACCTGGAGGAAGTTGCTGATCTGTCACTCTGGTGCCAGGACAACAGCCTCCTCCTGAATGTCACCAAAACTAAGGAGCTGATTGTGGACTTTAGGAGGACACAACAACAGAGGACGTACTCACCACTGGGGATTAATGGGAATACTGTGGAGAGGGTGAGCAGGTATAAATACCTGGGAGTCCACATCACTGAAGATCTGACATGGACAACACACACAGACACTCTGGTGAGAAAGGCGAGGCAGCGCCTTTACCACCTCAGGCAACTGAGGAAATTTAAAGTCTCCCGGAGGATCCTTCAGTCCTTCTACTCTGGAGCTGTAGAGAGCATCCTGACAGGAAGCATCACTGCCTGGTTTGGCAGCAGCTCCGCTCAGGACAGGAAGGCTCTGCAGAGAGTAGTGCGTTCGGCTGAGCGCACTATTGGAACTACACTCCCCACCCTGCAGGACTTGTACACCAGGAGGTGCAGAACCAGAGCCTGCAGGATCATGAAGGATCCTCACCACCCCAACAACGGACTGTTTCAGCTGCTGCGGTCAGGCAAGCGCCTCCGCAGTCACGCTGCCAAAACAGAGAGACTGAGACGGAGTTTCTTTCCTCAGGCCATCAGGACTGTGAACTCTGACCTCACCAGGGCCCCCACCAAGACCCACACACTGCCCCTCTTATGCACACACACACACTTAGGTAAAGACTACACATAATTTATAATTTATATTATATTATACATACAATTTTCCCTTTTTTTACTATATTTTTTTATAAAGTGCTCTTATTGTAAATATTGTGTTGTTTTTTATATAGAGCTCTTAAAAACTGTGACATTGTAAATATTGTGTTGGTTATTGTAAATAGTGTGAACCTGTTATTTTGCACATTTCTGCTAAGCATTGCCACTTTGCATTTCACTACACACCTCGTGTGTGTATGTGACAATTAAACTTCTTGAAATCTTGAAATCTTGAAATCTTAACATGTACTGTACCCAGCCATGGTTAACCCCAACCCACCCCCTGTCCTTTACCCTAAACAGGGTTCTTGTCCACCTGCCATACACACAAGATTGCTAGATTGTTCATAAGGAGGTATTAGTAAGACGCTAGGCACACAGTCTTTAGAGAGCAGGGGCAAAGTGGGGTAAATCTGTTGAGAGTGGGTATGGAGAGGAGTGGTTCCAGGACGCTGGAATACACTGTTGAGTGTTCTTGAGGTGTCACAGGCCTTAAGCCTGCTACACACTACACAAATCTTTTAAAATCCTAACTGATCTTGAAAACGCATTACATCACCTCAAGTCATTAAAATACACACTAGAAGTCAGAGTTAGGGCCAGGGGTCACACACTAAACGATATTATTAAAATGTCTGTACACTTTCTTGACGTGTCAGGACCTCTTGTTCTCGCAGGAACTTGCACGAACCAACGTGAGTTTAGTCAAAACAACGATGGAGGCAGACAAGTGACTCTTAACCCACCCACAACAGGATCTGCACCAATTTCAAATCTATTAAACATGTTTATTGGGGCGCCCCTGATCAGCTTGCAAGTCAATCGGGAGGGTTAAGATTTGGCCTGTAATGCCCTTACACAACCAGATGATCCTTGTTGATACCCGGTCCCGACAAAACCTTAGATTGGGGAGCAAAGGGATTCTTGGAATCATTAATGCTGTTCAGTTAATGCGTAAGTGTGGCAAGTTGCCACCGTACTGGGGTTCGTGACAGAGGAGAGTCAAGTGGCCAGCAGGGCCGTTTTATTAACGCCAACAATAAACCCGGCCGGCAGTTGGCACCGTCTCCCTCCGCTGACGCACCTCAGTCCTCCCTGGCGGGTCAGCCGCGGAACCCCAAAGCCGGCCAGCCTGCCAGGCTTGCAGGAGCATCCCGCTCCAACCCCGACTGTCACCAGCTCTTGCAGGTGGCTCCCGACTGCACCACCGAGGACCTCCGTCGGTTGTCGCCGCGGAGGGAGACGCGCACTCTCCCACTCCGTCCTCTCCAGCTCACGCCCTCGCCTCCGTCCCGGCACTCCAGCCACGGACCTCAGACGCAGCTGCTGCTGCATGGCTCACTCTCCGCTCCCCCCAGTCTGCCACTGTAAGGCACACGGGATGTTGCCCGGAAGTTATAAAGACCAAAGGACAAACTTTGGTTTCTCCCAGAAAGTTCTATGCAGGCACATGTATTGGTTCAAAATGAATGAATCACCAAAAAGTCAAGAACTGCCCAGCACTTATTAGTTTATTAAACATTATTTCACCCTATTCTGAAAAATAAGTAAAGGCCGTGCTTAGATGCCAGTGCTTGCTCTGATCAAATTAAAACAACAGTTAAAACAATCAAATCAGATGGAACATTTTTAGTGCTGAAGATGGCATTTTGAAGAAAGTGATGTTGGCAGTGTAAACTATCTGCAGGCAGTGGAGTGACAGTGTACACCGTCCATCCGGGGATTGTTCGTACGGAGCTGAAAAGGCATATGAACCTGGCCCTGCTGATCTCCTGGAAAATCGTCCGACCCTTCACCAAAACCATCGTCCAGGGAGCCCAGACCTCAGTCTACTGTGCTGTGGAGCCTGAACTAGACACGCAGACTGGGGGATACTACTGGTAAGCTATGTCGCCACCACAACCAGTGGTGTCAGGGTATCCTGGTCGCTCAGTTGGTCGCTAAGGTGTGTACCATGTAACAGTGACGACTTTGTTTCATGTCATCCCCCTCTCTCCCAATCTTTCTCTTCATTGTGAACTATTAATAAATAAAACACACAGTGCTGAGTCTGCAGGTTTCATTCCAACTAGCAGCATTTTACTGATTTACTGATTTTTTACTCATTTTACTTCTTGAAAACTCTTTGGTTTTCAGGAAATTTTGGGGGGGAGAAATTATTGATAATGACAGAAAAATAAATAGCCTGATGGTAATAACTACAGATTGCCAGGGCAACTAATATCAGAGGTTCAATGTTCATGAAATGATTGGCATGGTTTGCACATTTCCAAACAATATATATATATATCTCCCTCTATTTTCTCTTTTCTCTTTACAGTGACTGCAAGCTGTCCAGTTGTACCAGTGCAGCTAGAGATGATGTGATAGCTGAGAAACTGTGGGAGCTCAGCTGCCAGATGTTAGGTATCAGTTGGGAATGATCAAACTACATTCTGTCCTTCTTATGTCTGGAGAGGCCACATTAATAGAACTGCTACTACTTCATTGACGTTGGAGCTGTAGAGGGAAGACAGTGTCAACAACTGATGGTAAAAGTGAGCTATTTTTTCATTACACAACATTTACGACTGAGCAACAAAAGGCCATGAGGCATTCTACTGGGTGCCAAAATCTCTTAACATTGTCATACATTGTATCAATTACTAAGATATCAGAAACTTGTAATGTAGTAATATGTCAAAATCACTTGTTTCCATAAGATCTGACATTGCATCATTTAGTATAATATATAAAAACTGTAATATAATAGCAATAGGCCTATATAATAATATTATGCTATTGTTGTATGTTTCTTTTTCCACTCTTAGTTTAAATTTTTGTTGTCATGCTATATTGTTTTTACTGAATGAACATAAATTAACATCAATTACATGATATGCATTTCCTCCACTTCATGCTGCCCACTGCCAAGAAATATTAGGCTATAAGTTGGCCAGGGCAATTGCTGTCATGATTAACATTGTGATATCCAGAGAATTAAGAGATTTGGCTGCTACTGCAGAGGGAAATTATGCTTCCCCTGATTATCTTCTTTTCCATGTAGATGCAATAATCAATACATTTAGTCTGCTGCTAGCTGGTACATACACAGAGGTTGAGCCCTCAGTTCTTTGGAATTTGGAGGATCTTCTGTACAACTGCGCCTCTCATACAAAGAAGGTGTGGTTGGATGCCCCTTGTATCTAATTCCCATAAGCACAATTGAACCTTACTTTACCCTGTGTTCGAAACCGGATACTAACCTACATAAATAATTGCCTCAATAAATAAATAAATGTTTACGTCAATTTAAAAATGTACACAGAAATAAATAAATAACATCTGACACAAATTAATAAATGTACACAGTCATGCTTGAAAGTTTGTGAATTTTTGATGTGTTATAGAGGGAAAACTTTATAAAATACATATCTAAACCTCAACTCCTAATGAAGATATCCCAAATAAAGAACATGCATAAATAAATTATATACTTTCATAGTTCATTTAACAAAACTGTCTTATTTAACAAAAACTCACATATCCCTGTGTGCAAAAATATGTGAACCAATCAATAAATATCCTCTAGCACCTCCTTTAGCAGTGATGACTGAAGATTTGGGGCTTCCTCGAATGGAAATTAATCCTACAGCAGTGATAGTGGCACCATGGTTGCTTGCTCCTCCGATAGTTGACTGGTATTTGTTTGAAGAGAATGAAAAAGATGAGATTGACTTGGTTACTGTGTTTAATAATCATATTGATGGATTTCTAATACCAGAGATGGGGGGTGTCTAGACTCATGTTCATTTTTTTTTAGCTTAAGGGTTTCTAATAAAAAAAAAAACGTATTGTTTGAAGTACTTAAAGTGCGCTCTAGGGTAACTCAGTCTGGTACTCATGTTAGATTCATGTGGGTTCCAGCTCATGTTGAGAGACACTACTGTTCCCCCAACACAGATATAATATCTCTTTCATCTTTATTATCATGGGCCTCATTAATATTGGTCAAAATTATTGGCTATAAGGTAAAGATGATTAGGAGGACAAAGTCAATGATGCAATGTTACTTTCATGACTACTTTAAGAAAAACAAAAATGTTTCATGCTCAACTGATTCAATATTAAACAGCCACTCATTTCAGTCATATTTAAATGAGCATAAATAACTTAAAGTGCATGTATGTTTGTGTAAAGTCTTCTGATGCATGCATACATTGCTCTGCCAAATAAAGTAGATTACAAAAACAGCACAAAATTTTAAAATGCAATCTCATTTCTCTCCCATTGATTTCAAGTGTTCTTTGTGGCATTTCTCACTACCTAAGTGTTATGATCGTGTACAGGACCCAAGTGCAAACCACAGAGACGAAGATAGGGACAAAAACTGGTTTACTAGGGAATAGTACAGAGGGTGGCAAGGTAGGGATGGCAAGGGGGGGACGGGCTGGTGCAGGAGCGGGGTGGGGTGAGCAGAGCTGGGAGACAGGCAGACAGGACGACAGGCAGGGAACCAGGAGACAGACAGGCAGGCAGGCAGGCTCGGCAGGCAGGGAGTCAGGGAAGGAGACTGGATCTGGATACAGGACAACAAGGTTAGTAAAGGTGTAGGATGAACTTTGAGAAATAGCTGCAAAGCGGCCAGGAACAAGACTGACGGGGCAGTACGAACAACAATCTGGCAATGAGTGGATGGAAAGCCGGGGTTCTTATACTGGTGGTGATGAGTTGATGGATAGCAGGTGTGCGGGGTAGAGCAGGTGAGCGGGAGGTGGTGATGAGTCAGGGAGGAGCCGGAGTCTGGAGCCACGCCCGCCAACACACACACATACACACACACACACAGACAGAGACAGACAGGTAGAGAGACTGCTAGGAGGCAGAAGTGAAGGGCGTGACACTAAGTGTATTAACTAAACTATGTCTGCTGTAAGAATAAGAAAAAAAATAGTGCATTAATCATAGACCAGAAAGAAAAGAGCAAGGGCTTCTTACGAGACCCACCATTTTGCACCAATGTCATCATACAGGGAGAAAGGCAGAGATATTAATTCTCCACCAATGGTAGCCTCAATAGACCAGAATGCAATGCAGCCACAAGACATTGGATTTTGCGTAAGGGGAATCCACCCTGAAGCCAGTCCCTGTCCGTGTAGAGGAGCATCTTGCAGAGTCTGGGAACCTCCCGAGGTACGTTCTGGACCTATGCAGTGGGCCCTCACCACCTCCTCAAACTTAGCAAACTGCAATTCAATAAATACTGATTGCATCTTTCTATAATGGCGCTTAAAGCTAGCTTGTCCTTGTAGCTTTTGGTTTCCTGACATGTTTTGTTTCTCAAACCTTCAGTCATTGTCAACTAAATTAAGCTAACAGCCTAACTACCACAATCTAGATTGAGCAAAATAAAGAGCTGTTAAACTTATGTATCTTCTCAGAAATCAAGATAAAATGATAACACCAAGATAGTTAACTTCAGGAACATATTTGAATGTACTTTATACTGCCGTTGGAAACAAGAAGACAAATCACAAAAAAGTGAAAACGTTTTAGCTTATCATAGGCAAAGACTCTAAGCATGCATTTTCTGCCCCAAGGTTGTGTCCGATCTATAGTCTAGGATATATGGCATCAAATTAAGATGTAAACTCAAATTCAGGTAAACATTAACACAGATCTAAGACTGTCAAAAAACTTTTCCAGGTTACTACGTTTAGCTATCTAGGTTTTAAATTAAATTTAAAGACCTAACAGATGTTTATATTGTATCTGCCTCAACAAAACACATTACATTACATTACATTACATTACAGCAGACACTTTTATCCAAAGCGACTTAGAATAAGCGCATTCAACGTAGGTAGGCATGAGATCTAGATAGTCACCAGAAATCGTAAGCGTATTTCCTTCCTAAACAAGCATCTAAGAGCATAACCAGTGCTAAGGTAAAAGTGCAATAAGTTAGCTACCTACTTTTTATTTAAACAAATGAGACAAATAAGTGAAGCAATTAAACAAGAGCTAAGACAAATAAGTGATGCATATAAGCAAGTGCTAAGACAAGTGAGTGAAAACAAATAGGCAAGTGCTAAGAGGAAGGGTCAGGGTAGTGTTTCCTGAAGAGGTGGGTTTTCAGCCTGCGGCGAAAGATGGGCAGCGACTCTGCTGTCCTGACATCAGTGGGGAGTTCATTCCACCACTGTGGGGCCAGGACAGAGAAGAGTTGTGACTGTGGCCGCAGGGGCCTCTGAGCGACAGGGCAACCAGTCGCCTCGAGGCAGCAGAGCGAAGTGGTCGGGCGGGGGTGTAAGACTTGACCATAGCCTGGAGGTAGGAGCCTGGATGAGCACCTGCACCATCTCGCCAGTGAGGAAGGGGGAATCCTCCTGATGTTGTAAAGTAGGAATCTGCAGGAGTGTGTTGATGTTTGCCAAGAACGACAGTTGGTCGTCCAGGGTCACACCCAGATTCCTCGCAGTCCGAGTTGACGTCACCACAGCATTGTCAATGGTGATGGCCAGGTCTCGAGTCAGGTCGGTAGTACACAAAAATCGATGACCAAATCTAGATACAGTACGTATTGTGCATGACCACAAATCACATAATTATATTTGTCTAATGACTTGTACGCCTTGAGTATTTCCATAGTGTATACACTAGAGGGGTGTTCCACAAAGCGAGCTTACCACTTATCCAGGCTTATCTGGAGCTGTGGAGAGTATCCTGACAGGAAGCATCACTGCCTGGTTTGGCAACAGCTCCGCTCAGGACAGGAAGGCTCTGCAGAGAGTAGTGCGTTCGGCTGAGCGCACTATTGGAACTACACTCCCCACCCTGCAGGACTTGTACACCAGGAGGTGCAGAACCAGAGCCTGCAGGATCATGAAGGATCCTCACCACCCCAACAACGGACTGTTTCAGCTGCTGCGGTCAGGCAAGCGCCTCCGTAGTCACGCTGCCAAAACAGAGAGACTGAGACGGAGTTTCTTTCCTCAGGCCATCAGGACTGTGAACTCCGACCTCACCAGGGCCCCCACCAAGACACACACACTGCCCCTCTTATGCACACACACACACACACACTTAGGTAAAGACTACACATAATTTATAATTTATAATTTATATTATACATACAATTTTCCCTTTTTTTACTATATTTTTTTATAAAGTGGTCTTATTGTAAATATTGTGTTGTTTTTTTATTTAGAGCTCTTAAAAACTGTTTATTGTAAATAGTGTGAACCTGTTATTTTGCACATTTATGCTGAGCATTGCCACTTTGCATTTCACTACACACCTCGTGTGTGTATGTGACAATTAAACTTCTTGAATCTTGAATCTTGAATTTCACTTAGTCTGGCTCATTTTCAGGTTTATTCAGTTCCACAAAGCAAGCTCAGCATAGTTCAAGCTAAGTTGCTGTGGCAACTTATGCTTCGAAACTAACCTGCCAGTTGAAGCTTAATCGGTACTCCCGTAACACTGATCCGACTGAAACGCAATGATTTTCAAACAAGGTTCCGCCATCCTAATGTTCAACACTATTACCCTAGACCCTACACTATCAGACATAAAATGTAACATTAATAGAAAATAAAAAATATAAAATGATGTAGGCTGTATCGGGGATACAGTCACGGTTCAGAGCGTTGTTAGGCAACTGTCAGGGATAGCAGTTTGTAAAGGACCCAGAAATGCAGACCAGGACGGCGGAGTAGAGAATAACGGTTTTTAATGATGAGGCTGGTGAAGGGAAGGTGGGGGGTGCAGAGGCTGGGTTGGCAGGAGCTGGGGCAAGCAGGTGAAGCAGGAACGAGGGAAGCAGGCAGGCTGGTGGGTTTCGGCGAGGAGACACGAGGAATGAGGCGTACAGGGGATCTTGGAAGACAAGAAAATACAGTTAGGACAGCCCGGAGGCACACAAGGGAATTTAACTCTGATAGTTGATCAAGAGCGGCCGAGAGAGTGACTACCACAGTAGTTGGCAGAACAATCTGGCGATGAGTGGTTGGAGAGCCGGGGTATAAATACTGCTGGGCTGATGGCTTGATAGGCGGCAGGTGTGGAGGAGAGGCAGGGCCGGGATAGGAAAACATAGGGGAACCCTGGGGTCGGGGCTGGAGCCGTGAAAGCAACCCCATTTAACCATGAGTGTCCAGCGAGACCTCAAGTGCCGTATTGCTTTTAGAAAACGGTTGCAACTCATAGAAATAATTATTTGATGACACAATATTATTTTATTTTCTAAATTATTTTTATTTAACAAATTCATTGAAATAATAAAGTATCTTGAATATCTTGAATATATGTCAAGATGTTTCCACGGTTGCTAGGAGACGCATTCACTGTTACTGTATGGGATTTACAGTCACTGTAGAACACACTTTCAGTCGATCAATTTCCAGGATGGAAACAACAGATTTCATAAAAATATAATAAAAGTAAGAACCAGCCCGAACAGCTCAGTCAGTAGAGCATGAGACTCTCAGTCTTAAGGTTGTGAGTTCGATCCCCATATAGGGTCCAGTACTGTACGATGATTGTAATGTAGTAAGATGAAACATTACGTACAGCCTTTACTACATAATTTATGGCGATATATAGTACATTTACAGTCTTGAGGTTTCATATATGGCATGGTTTCATTTATAATATTTTTAGCACAGCTTTTCAGTTCTTTAA
Organism: Hoplostethus atlanticus; assembly: GCA_034670405.1. Classification (NCBI taxonomy): domain Eukaryota; kingdom Metazoa; phylum Chordata; class Actinopteri; order Trachichthyiformes; family Trachichthyidae; genus Hoplostethus; species Hoplostethus atlanticus. Next base: position 37,829 of record JAXDDX010000238.1, read on the forward strand.
TATTGTTGGAACAACGTTTTTAATTCAGCAATTACTTACACATTCAATCTAGCAGCAATTTGTTGCCAATCTTTCTCCCTCCCTTTATTTATGGCAATTGTATTTCCCTTTTCATTGTAATATGGCTGAATTCTCCATAGACCTCCACTAAAAGTTGCTGTTCAGTGGCCGTGAACATTGCGGATCTGTCTTTACCGTCATTTTTCGCCATGATGAATCGATCAGATCCATGATCGACCTCTCGGGCTGCTTAAATAAACTGTGTATAAATTTGCACGCGCAATTATCTGGATTGCTTGAGCCTGGCTCGGTTTAGCCAGATCACGGTAGCTTGACTTGGGCTTTGTGGAACCGCTTTAGCCCCGATTGATTTGTTAGGTCAACTCGAACCAGGCTTGCGAGGTTAATCGCCGCTTTTCTAAGCCTGCTTTGTGGAACAGCCCCCAGGTCTCTCAATAAGATACGCTATGTCATTTAGTTGAATCACACACCCACTGACAGGAGGGAAGGGAGAAGGGATCTAGCAGGTTAGTTCCATCAGAAAAGGTGAATTTATCTGCGTAAGATATTTTGTCTTGAGCAGACAAACCATTATAATATTCCGACCAAGTTTCTCTACGAGACATGAAGAATTTAAGTTAACTCGCTAGTTAGCTAGATAAGCACGAAATTCTGTACAACTCCATAGAACTTCGTTTTCTGCAACCAGTTAGTGGCATGCGAGGCAATGTTTGCAAACATTGGGATTGGGCTATACTATTTCTGGTTTTCACACAGCAATTATGTTTTTATTAAACCCTAAACAGAATTAAATGTAAGCAAAGAAAATGGATTAAAAGCTTATCTAAATTCTTCTATTTTTCATACTATATTTTGTATTAACATTGCCAATATTAGCAAGATAGAAGATATATGTACCACCTTTCCTGTCAATTGGACTAACTCTATAGGAGGTATGGCCTTTCAAAGTTTTGAAATTGGACCTTTCCTTATTGCACCCCCATCGGGCCAATCTGGAGCATATTTCTTGTGAGGCATTATCGTTATTATCTATCATTCCATTTACCATCTCCTGGTAATATAAGAAAAGGCAAAAAAAATAAAAAGAAATATAACACCAAACCAATACAATTTTTTTTTTTTTTTTTTGAACCCCTGAAATTAAAACACAGAAATCCAAAAGGGAGCAGACGCACACGCGCACGCGCGCGCGCACACACACACACACACACTTTTTCCTTCTGCGTTTGGCGAACCCCCTCTTCTCATTTATTTTATTGAGCCGTGTACAAGCAGTTGGACCGTACCAACTGCAGCAGAGAGTAGGGATGTTCGGCTGTCCGGCAGTTCAGCGGCTAGACAGCTCCTGCCTTGTCTCATCTGTCTGCCTGTCTGACTGACCATGCAGCTGGAGCCGGAGGGCCGACACAGAAGAACACCACGTTATATTCTGAAGATCTTTAAGGAGGTTGCCTGTGAAATTCCGTGCCGTTGGGCAGGTTGACAGCAGAGGAGGGAGACAATTACGTTGCCCAGCGGGCGGGCAGCCATTGCTTTTCCTATTGCTGCTAATAAAGGAAGCAGCACGTCCGTCTGGATTGTGAATCGGCGGAATAACAGACAGTGTACTACCGGGAAAATAGAGACTAGAAACTCGAGAAACTCGAGAATTCTGGTTTTACATCTGGGTTATAAATGAAGATGCGTCTGACGTTGTTGTTGTTGCTCCTGTGTAGCATCAGCAGTATTGGCGCTGCATCCTCAGCAACCCGTAAGTAGGCTAATCTCTCTCTCTCTCTCTCTCTCTCTCTCTCTCTCTCTCTCTCTCTCGCTCGCTCGCTCGCTCGCTCTCTCTCTCTCTCTCTCTCTCTCTCTCTCTCTCTCTCTCTCCAGTACAGCCAAAGATGGAGTGGCAAATTAAAAGGTTGCTATAGACTAGTCAGTGCTTACCGTAAGGCCAAAAAACAACAGAATAAATAAATAATTAATTTTGAACAAAGGTGGGTTACCTTTAGTTCTTAACCTAGTGGTGATCATCTGGCTAGTCATTTCCCTACCTTTTAAATGATAGCCCCCATCCCAATTTGAACTAACTGACTAAAAACTACTATCTGCAGGTTTTGGCATGGTATTCGCCACGCCTATGGCTTAATGCAGTAGCTTTTGGTGGGTGCAGAAGTTTGCTGTTTGTGTTAATCTTGGGGAGAAAGTCCTGTGGGATTCCTCTAGGATGCTGCAATATTTCACTGTGTTTACTCAAAAATGCTGACTGCTATATTTCTTTCTAAGCCACATCCTTTATGTGTGTAAGAGGAATCGTCCGGCTATCAAGGGAAAATAGATCTCTGCTCGTTCTTTCCTTCCAGTGATACTGATACAAACTCATCCCCTGTGTGATTACACCACACTAATCCTTCTCTCTTTTAGTTTCATTTTTGTGTCTGGGAGGAGGATAGAGAGACTGGGAGGTTGAGGGTTCAGAAATGCTGTTGTGTTTAGTATTTCTGTGTGGTACAACATGATGCTCTCTGTGTCATCCTGCCTCTTTCACATCAAAGCCTGATAATGCAAAGGCAATTATTTACTCTCACTCTCTTACCAACTCCTGTGTCCTCAGGATCATGGATAATGGTTACCTTAACTGCCCTCAGGTGTTGCCTTTATATTAAACATACATGTGCATAGAACTAGAATGGATAGAAAGGGTATTTGTTTTCCATGGTGGTAATATTCTTGGGTATAGATACAGTTAGAGAGGTGGGGATAAGCTGGGAAAAAAACTTGACTCTAAAATGGTAAGAATTGATCACTTTAGCAGGCATAAGTCCAAGATTATTGGCACCCTTGCATTTTATGTATATAATATAAAATATCTTCAGAAATAATTAGAAACTGAAACAACTTTCGGTCTTTACACGTTCATCTATCGATTCACAACAGGACATATACATGCATATGCAGCAGCTTTATTTAATGAGGAAAATTGAAGTAAGTAAAGTAAATTCAAGTTTAAAGGTTTAAAATAATATTTACAAGATAATTTCATATAGTCATTTCAAAGTAGGTGCGATTAAAGTTGCAATGTCATTAAAGGGGCAAGGAATACATTTTTGTTATATAATCTATTTTTGTATAAGAACGTGTAAATACTAGTAGGGCTGAACGATCGCGATTTGATTGCAAAGGCTTGCAAAAGGATTTAGGATATACGTTATGCAGCGCGTCAGGGTTTAAACTGTCGTGTCAATTAAATGGTTTTACAAATTCATGCCGTGCTCCTCGTCAACCCGTCACGCTCACCAATCAGAAGTGGCCCAAGGCGACTGCATATATGCCCACCAACAACAAACACGTGAAACCCAAGGAAAACGTATACATTCGTGGTGCGGAAAAATGGCCTCCGCTGAGCCAGAAGCAACGTTGGACAATTTAGTCCCGAAGAAAAGCAGCACTTCAGTGGTATGGGAGTATTTCGGGTTTGAGACGACAGATGTGCAACAAAAGAAGGTATTGTGCAAGGCCTGTCGTGGAAGAGTCACCACATCACGAGGCAACACCACAAACCTATATCAGCACTTGAAAAAGCACCACAGGCAGCTATATGATGAGTGTACGGCCAAAAAGTCAAGTGAAAGTAGTGATGCTCTAACCCAGTTGAGTAAACAAACTACTATTTCAGAGTCGTTTGCGACTGTTAACAAACGACATAACGCACTACCACGCTAAAGGTCTATTAACACCATGATCAAAAACTCCTCCGAACGCTGGATAAAAGATATGCAATTCCCTCCCGCACATGCTTTCAGTGAAGTTGCCCTCCCAGAACTGTAGGAAAAACTAATGTAGGAAAAAAATTGAGACGGAGCTGAAAAATGTGGAGTATTACGCCACAACAACCAATTTGTGGTCAAGCAGGACGACCGAGCCGTACCTAAGTCTCACCGTACATTTCATAAATGATGACTTTCAGTTGAAGAGTCGCTGCCTGCAAACGGCATACTTTCCTGTTGACCACACGGGAGAGAATATTGCCCATGGAATAAGAGAGTGTTTGTCCAGCTGGTGTCTGAAAGAAGAGAGCCAGACGTGCATCACCACTGATAATGGATCAAACATTATCAAAGCTGTGGAACTAAATCAATGGACTAAATCAGTGGGCTTCAGTGTTTTGGCCACAGGCTGCATCATGCGATTGGTAAGTCTCTCTCTCTCTCTCTCTCTCTCTCTCTCTTAATGTTTTAGTTGAATGTGCAATATTTAGATATTTTGTGTAACATTTATATTCCTATTTCTATTTTTATATTATATTGATATGATAATTATTCTGTGGTTTGTCAATTTATAAGCTAAATGCTGGATATCAGTAAATAATGTTCTATTGATTACAGATTGTGCAATATTTAGATGCTGCTCCTCAGCCATAAGTGAATGACCTACCTATTTCAATGTCAGAGATTGTTTACAGAAAGGTCCTATTATTTTCTTATTGGAATTATTACTTTATTTATTTAACTTAACACAGTCACAGCTTTTGTGATAATTGTTCTATGTTCGATTGTTCTATGTTCTATGCCAATTAAAAAAATATGAAATACATGTTGGAAGGAATTCATATCTTTTAAGTTCTCATCCTTGCATTAGAATATAGAGCAGTTAATATTTTGATGATATCTCATGTGGTAATGCTCCGTCACCTGTTTTAAATCTATTACACAGTGAATATTGGACTGAAGCTTGACTTTAAAAAATGATATCGCAAATCAAATCACAATCGCAATATCTGTCAGAAAAATCGCAATTAGATATTTTCCCCAAATCGTTCATACCCTTTTTTTAAAGTATAGTTGAGAGAAAAAGTGTGTGAACCCTTTTGAATTACCTGAATTCTTGCATAAATGGCTCCTAAAGAGATTAACCAATAATACACAAAAAGTTTACTTTTACTTTTTTACATAACCTGTAATCAAACGTCAACAGCCCAAGCTGGAAGATGTATGTGAATCTCTAGGACAGGGCTATTCAACCATGTGCCATGGAGGGCTGAGAGTATGCAGGTTTCCATTCCAATGAAAGACTACAGTAGGTGATTTCACTGATTAGTTCCCTCTTAAATGTTTGAATGGGTCGACATTCAGGTATGGGTTAGAGGTCTCCTGTCATATAAAACCCCCACAGTTTGGTTACCAACAGAGTCTGCTGTCCAACAAAAAGAGATCTGCTGAAGTGGAATATGCCCCAATCAAAAGAGATTTCAGAGGACCTCCAGAGAAGAGTTGTTGAGACTCATGAGGCTGGAAAATCTACAAAAGCATTTCCAAGACTTGGGCCTCCATCAGTATACAGTCAGACAGATTGTACACAAGCAGGGAAAATTCAGTGCCATTGCTACTCTCCCTAGTGGGCATCCAGCAAAGATCACAGCAAGAGCACACCGCATAATGGTATGGCATGACTGGAAGCAAGCCTTTCATGCAGGACATCCCAAAAATATAAATGAACGGAAACACTTCTGTAAGGAGGAATAATCGAAAATACCTCCTAACTGTTGGGCAGGTCTCATCAGCAACTACAGGAAACTACAATTTTGTTGATCCAAGATGTTAACGTTTGAACAATATGTTCAATAACATGTAAAAGTACAAATGTTTGTGTTGTATGGATTAAATCACATTGTGTTTATCTATTTTTATGACTTAGATGAAGATCAGACCATATTTTAGGAGACATTTATACAGGAATGCAGGTAATTCAAAGGGGTTTACAAACTTTCTCCCCCAACTGTAAGAAAAGGCTTATTTTTTTAAATGAAATAAGGATTCCATGGTAAAAACTTGATTTATACAATTGCACAAGGGGTTCACAAACTCACAATCATGACTGTATATGATAGGCAATGTTCTAATATTCTTACCTGATCAACACTAGCTGTGCGGATGTGACTGGCGGTGGACATATTTGACTGAGGTCTTCTTGGTTTGCTGTGATTTTTGAAAAACAAAACAAAACATGGAACTGGGATTGAGCTAAATGTGTCACTACGACAGGATGCTACTTCATGTTTTCATTGAAAAGTGCTAGCCTCAATGCAAACAAGCGGAACAACAAAGTGACTTTTTGCCGGCTGTGAGGTTTCAACTTTCCCAGTGTATAGCTCACAAACTAGACTGTATTTATATGATTTTATTATTTTAATTTTTAATTTATTATTGTTAATATTTTATTATTTATTATATACATTTTTTTCATCTAGCTTCTGCCACATTACCATAACCTCTACTTAACCAAATAGATAAATAGACAGACAGATAGAAAATACTAATAGCACACACACACACTCCACACACACACACACACACACACACGCACACGCACACACACCCTGGCTGTCTTTGACAATGTCCACAGACCACAGACTCAGTTTGTGGTTTACTGATGACTGAATAGAAAGCACAAACCACTACTTCTGCTACTACTACTTCTGCTAATATTTCAACTATTACTACTTCTGCTACTACTATTTTTGCTGCTACTACTACATTTTACCACTTACTGCTTCTGCTTATACTACTACTACTTCTGCTACTACTACTTCAGCTAATACTACTACTTCTGCTACTACAACTACTGCTGCTGCTATTACTTCTGCTTTTACTACTTCTACTACTACAATTTCATAACATAGTATCTTTCTAATTAAATTTACTTTTTAAAAAACATTTTTAAGCTGAAGCAAGCACACAAATTTTCTTCAGAAAATGTAACCTTTTCGAGTAATATATAAATCTAATATGAATGGAAATTAAGGGAATGGTCATTTTGAGCTGTCTAAGAAAAATGTTACAAATTTAATTCAAATCAGCTTGAATATTGCATTAAAAAGCCTTTGTGATGATAGAGGTCTGCATCAGGCTAGAAATTAAGCCCCAGCCCGTCTGTGCCCAACGTCTTTACCCGGAAACATCCCGACAACATCTACTCAGATTCGGACTCAAGCCCGGCAGCTCAACACATACAGTGAATAGCGTAGTAGTAGCCTATGACCTCATCATGACACTTTAAAAAAAAAATTGGTTGGAGTGACAGGTGGCAGGTGGAGCGAGCCAAAGTGAACCGTGCATAGGACTAGTTGTGTTATTGATAAACAAAAAGTGTTGTAGCCAGCAACCACTATTGTATCTTCTACTTAGACAGATGAAGAATTTGTATTATTCATTCATGGTTTCCCAAATAAGTCAAAAGAACAAAAGGGGGGGAAAGCATTAAACATTTTTGGGGAAAAGATTTTGCATTATGTCTGATATATTATAGCATAATTACATCTGATTCAATCTAAAAAGTTATCCATTATTAGTTATTAATCATAATAATAACAATTTGTGATGGCAACCCTCTTTTTAATGGAATCAAAGTAAGAGATCCCACCCATTTACAGAGATCCCTGTTGGGAACAAATTAAGTGATTATTTTATATTCGCAAACTTATGTGCCTGTTCTGGTCCTCTTATGGAAAAATTAATAAAACTTGATTTAAAAGCTAAAGAATGGCTCAACTAGGCCAATATTATTGTTGCACACTGGTGTCTATACAAAGCATAAAATTAGATATTAAGTTGGCCAGACCAGCCACACTTAGACACCTATAAGCCTCTTTTTAAGCAAGGAAAACCTCTTTTATTGTGCTACAAAATAATCTAAAATGCATTTATTTAGGTATAGAATTCAAATAAAAAAAAACAACAATCTGGTGTACATCAGCATACTCCCCATTGATTCATTCACATCCGGTTAATACTGGAATCCAGACTTTTGTACATTCTTATCCATACATACATTTCTACTTATATGTCTAAACATCGGAAGTGTCGGTTGTGTACGTTTATAACACCACCATTTGCTTGATTCTTATTTATTTCCTTTTCTTCTTTGATGTATCATATTACTGTTTGCTGCTGGAATGCCCCAATTTGCCCACAGGAATCAATAGAGTTTAATCTAGTTTCTTTCAGTCTAATGATAGAATCTAATATCAGTATTTTCTTCTAAGCAACAACGCTGACTATTGAGCAGATAACGTTTTCCCTGGTCCTGCTAAGATGGTGAAGGCGATGCTGGCTTGTGGTTTTGTTATGCATATAAGGAAGCTCATTACCATGCCCAACACCTGCCAGACACACACACACACACACACACACACACACACACACACACACACACCCACACACACTATGACCCTCCCCCTCCCCAACCTCTATTCTTTGTCCATTCACTGATGGACATATCACGAACAAAGACCAACCAACCTAAACACACACACACACACACACACACACACACACACACACACACACACACACACACCTACACACACACACACACACACACACACACACACACACACACACACACACTGCCATATCACAACTGTATTAAACTAAGTACATGTCAAATTACAATGTAGAAAGATGCCCTGTTACCTTTAAACCGCCACTACTCTATCATTTTGGAAAAATGCTGTTTGTCATAGTTTTGGGGAAAATTGACATGTTTTTGCCTCCAAAATGTTGCTTGTGCATCATCAGCTAAGTAACGATGAATGTAAACTGTTTGACTACAGTGTACATTGGGGAACCAAATGAGTGCATAGACAGGCTTGTCTGCCATGTGGTGAGGCAAAAGGTCATTACTCATTCATTCCGTTGGCAGATGAATAAGGACAATGGTAACAGCAGGGTACTCACACACACACACACACACACACACACACACACACACACACACACACGCTCGCTCCTGCCATATCTGGCACTGCTGTTGACAACATGGCCATCCACCGTGTATATGACCACAGCATAGGCTCAAACTGCAGAGGGTTTGTACTACAAACTTCTGTATGTGTGTGTGATAATGTGTGTGTGTGTGTGTGTGTGTGTGTGATGAAAAAGCAGTAGAATGGAAATGCCACTTATCCCCCCTACCCCCTGTTGTTGACAAGACGTGTACTCATTTAAGTATCGCCATTCATCCAATCTGGGGACGTGTGTGTGTGTGTGTGTGTGTGTGTGTGTGTGTGTGTGTGTGTGTGTGTGTGTGTGTGTTTTTTTGCTGCTCCCTGGTGTATTTGGCTTTACTGAAGAGCATAAACATGTTGGGACTAATTTTTCCATCGCCTTTTCACTCCTTCCACCATCTGCCGTTGCCAGAAACTCTGAAAGCTTTAGCTCGGTTTGTGCTGGAAGAACAGCGCCTTCTTCCTTTTTTTGTGCTTTGTCTCGGTGATGGTCTGGTTTTGTTTATCAAGTCAAATTGAGTTTATTGTCATTTCAGCCGTACATGTAGCACAATACAGCCAAACGAAATTATACTAATGTCTCAAAATGAATGTGAGGATGACAAATATTACACTGTATAGCAAACCGTCTAACACTACATTCCCACTGTTGTTAGTTAGAAAAGTACCTTGCTGTGAGAGGTAAAGCTGAGCCAGCCATTGTATAATCTAGACTCTAGATTCTAGAGGTAGACAGATGGTGGTGGGATGTGGACCTTTCCTTAGAAAAGCATACATCTTACATCGAGGACTTACTAAACATTCAAAACATTTATTCTCAGAGATACACATTTGAATGTGCAGTGACTTAGTTCTGCTGTCTCATTCACCCAGCAACACCATCTTTGCGTGAGAGTGATGGATCCTTCACATAGGGGTGGGCGATATGGGCAAAAAATAATATCCCGATATTTTCTGTCATTTTGACGATGTCGATATTTGACGATATTTTTCAGCTTTCATAAAAAAATTCTTCTGACAGTCACTTGGATCAGCTAACTTAAACAAAATATACTGGTCTTTTGTAAATGAAAGCAGCAAACAGACATCTTAGGCTCACAAACATTAACAACATTTATTATATGAAAAAGAGACAACTTTAAACTTTAACAACAATAAATTATAAAAATAAGAAATGTGCAAACAGAAAATCCTCCGTGTCAACTGTTCTACATTAACAAGAACCAATTTCAAGTTTTTGATTGAACATTACATTCATTACTTTCACACTGTCGAGTTTTTAAAATGACAGCATTCAGGAAAGAATAGTGGAGTTCAATTTCGGACTACAGCCCGCATCAGCCGTAGCTAACCACACCGCCAATGATCATACTAGCACAGCCATAGAAGTGAATATAGACTGGCTGCATATACGTCCTGTACTAAGCTGTCAACCAACCTGGTAGTCCCGTCTGTAAACCGACATCATTCCATGCCAGACTTTTTAGTCAGATCGTGGTATGATTTAAGCGTCATGTTGTATAACTCGGGATGCTCCGACACACATAAAACAAGTTTCTCCTCCATTGTTTTTTTTTCGCGGTTATGATATCAAACTGTGCTGTGATTGGTTTCGAGTCGCAGAGATCAGCGTCGCGAATGTCAAAGTTGAATATAGTTGAACTTTGAGCGCAGCGCCAGGGACTCTGCCAGCGTCTGCGCCCAGGTGCACAATGCCGAGGGCGGCAGCGACGGTAGAATCGACGGCAACGCTTGCCAAATAGGAAATCAATGGCAGTGCCAGCGCCGAGCGTTTTTGTCGCTTATCATGTGTTGGTTTATCTTCTTTGTTGATCCCACGATTGCTAAATAAGCACAGTATGCACGATCGCCATCTTGTGGTCATTAAGAATTTAGTTTAGAAATGGTTTGTGTTATTAACCTTGTGATAATATTTTTTCTGACCTCAGACAGCTCTTTTCTCTTCACCTTTTTCACAGACTACCAGGGAAGCAATGTAATTGTGGATAAATCCAGAACTTAGCTTGCTAGCTCACTAGCTGGCTAACATCAGCTAGCTCCTGATAACTAACACTAACTTCGAAGCACTCGATGATCAATGATTCGATGATCGGTGGCTGTTGAGATGATCAAGTAGTTACCTTTGATAATTATTTGTTAACTAACACTACCTACACAGCTGCTGATTGCCACATTTCACCAGAATAATTTCATACTGGAGCCTGACTGGGACTACATTTCCCATGGGGCACTGTAGGCTAAGTCATCATGCAGTCATGTCCAAAGCCACGCTCGTCTACGTGAGGGAATTATGGGCTTTTACTGGTCTTTAAGAAAATAATTTTTAAAGACCTACATGTATATGACTTAACCTGATTGAAGGACACAACTGAATCCAAACACACTACTCTCTGTCTTTATTTTATTCAGACCAAAAAGCCTACGGATTTATTTACAATGGCAATTCCTGTCTGTCTGTATGTCTGTCTCTTTATAGGTAGGTGCGAGGAGAGCCTAGCCACTCCTCTTCCCTACAGTTCCTTCACCAGCTCATCAGTCTATGCTGGAGGCTATGGAGCTGGTTATGCCAAACTCAATCGGAGAGGAGGTATGGATTTTTGGTGTGTGCATGCACAGAAATTAGCAGCTGTCTTATATGTGTGACCAGAAAATTGTGTAGATACAATTCAACAACAGACATTGGATAAAGTTAAAAATGCACAGTGTATTGTAATGTATGTAGTATTAGTAGTAGATATTATTGGCATCAGCTGTAACAAGTTCAGGGTGTCAAGTTTCATCAAGGTAGGGACTTTCAAAGACCTTTTAATGCCTGGCATTCTTTTTGAGTATACCGCCTACTTAATCCTTACACATTCAATGTCTGCTGCTGTTTATTATGGGTTTCTTCTACTTCACCAATTAACCAGTTGTGTTATTAACACGCACTGCTGTGTGGATGTCCCACATTGCACCAAAGCCTAAGTGATTTGAAGTGCTTTGCTTTTCATTTTTTTTCTTTAGCACTAAAAGAAGACGCTTTGGTGACCCTGAATGCACATTTGTTCTGTCAGTAACCCCTCCTCCATATGTGGTCCCCTCCATTCTCCCGTTTCTTTACCATCTCTCTACACCACTTCATAAAACTAGGCGCAGGGGGCTGGTCACCCATGGATACAGACCGTTACCAGTGGTTACAGGTGGACCTGGGTTCCAGGAAGCAGGTGGTTGCTGTAGCAACACAGGGCCGCTACAGTAGCTCTGATTGGACAAGCCAGTATCGGCTGCTTTACAGCGACACAGGGAAAAACTGGAGGCCTTATCTACAGGATGGGAATATCTGGGTAATAAAGAATCTAGTCTAATCTAATCTAGGTGTCTTCTGATTTTCCGGCCTGACCCAATATCATGCATACACAAACATGCCCAGAGTTATGTCGCTATAGAAACATTATTATGTAGCTGTTGCTTTGTGAAATCTGAGACTATTTGAGTATTTTAGTTATTTTTATTAATCAATAGCTGATTAATTAACAGTTGCGGGGAACCACCAGTTTACACTGGAATAGTCTCTTTATAATAATATGTCTAATAATCAGAAGAAATATTCTCTTACCATCATGTCCAGGATATATATCAATAACACACAATAGTCAGTTCTTTATAAATACAAAGATTTATTCATTGATTCAACACACAAAGAATAATGATAGATGAATATATGTACAACAAAGTTAAATGAAATGAAAGCAGGTAATATTGGCACAGACAGAGCAACCTGAGCTGTAATGAGTGTAGTGTGTTGAGCTTCGTTATGAACGATGAGACTATTTGGTCAATTCTGAAAATTGACAATTATTGAAATTATTCTTAGTAATTAATATCTTATTAATTAACACTTGCGGGGCACCACCAGTTTACACTGGAATAGTCTCTTTATAGTGATATCAGTCTAATAATCAGAAGAAGTGAGCTCTAGATTTCAGTGATTTTCTACCTTCATGTCCACGATATATCAATGACACACAAAAGCCAGTTCTTCATAAATGCAAAGATTTTATTAACTATGTAAATAAAACACCAATAAAATGAATACATGTATACTAAACTAAAACAGATAATGGCAATAAAACTGGCAAACAAGATAGCAAGATAAACAGTGGCAGAGGATATATCAAATAAGGTAGAAAGTTAAACAGTGGCAGAGGATATATCAAATAAGAGTGGCAAATGATATTGGGATCAAAGATGGCAAGGAAGTTTGCACCGACAAAACGACTTGAGCCGTAATGCGTCTAATTGCGGCAATGTGGCAACAGCGAAAGATGGCTTGGAGGACAGCTGACAGTTTCCGGGAGACTTGGGACAGAAGGACAGAGAATAGTGGAGAGAGAGAGAATATTCTAACCTCACTTTCACAGTTCAACACTGCCTTTGCATCACCCGTGCATCAACAAGAAAGTTGGTTACCGTCTGGTTTGCAGGGTGTCAGCGGCGTCCTCGTCTCCGTGGTAACCGTCGCGCAGTCGCAGTGGACAGGTAAACACACGCACGTGTTGGTCTGGACCAGTCGACGTCAGGAGGGCCGTTGTGGAGTGCGGTCCGGGGGCCGTTGTTCGTCGGAGTCGTCGTGCCAACAGTTCACCTCAGTGGATATAGAGGGATAGGGCGATGTGTTGACTCACGTCGTTCAGGAAGCAGAGTAGTGTAGCGGCTGGCTTCTGACGTGGTTTCGTAGTCTTCTGGATCAGGTGGAGTGAACTCAATCGGCCGTCTCGGCAAGATTCACTCTGGAGCTGGTCTGGTACTTGAGCTGAGAGAAGAGCTTTGAGCCAGGTTCAACTTAGTTACAGGACGGGCTGCGGGACGGGCTGCAGGACGGTTGAGTTGAGTTTCTTGATGTTCCTTGATGTTTCTTGATGTCTTTCCGCCTGAGTTTTTGCCCGTCCGCCTGTTGCAGGAGTTGTCCTCCTTTGTTCGTTCGAGTTCGTGAGATTTCGTGTGTGTTCTGACTTGTTCTGAGGTGTTCAGGGCTTTATGGTATGTCAGGAGTGGTAGGTGTTTCCCTCATTTGCATGCATCAGATTTACAACTTGATGACCGGTGATCACCATCCCCTAAACTGCATTTCCAGCTCAGGTTTGGAAAACATCATTTTTCTTGATCCTTTGGGGATGCAAGTGACATATTTAATCACCTAACAACAAATGGGTTTGAATGACACCAAACATCACTGTCTTACCACAAAATACTGGCGAGTAAACCAAAAGTCCTGATAACACATTCTGTGTGCCTTGAATAACCAAGATACTACATTGGGGAGTAGGGCACATCATCTGCCACAGGATGTGAAGTTTAAATCTAATAAAACATATAAAGAAAGCACATTTTTGCAACACATTCCAGAGTTTCTTTGTTCTCTTATTCTGTGTCTCCCTTGGAAGGCAGATTAGGTACATTTCCCCGGCCCTTATCATCGGTCCCATCTCCTAATGGCACCAGAGCGGGCTAGTCGAACCTGCAAAGTGTTACTTTTGGCGGCTTTATGGGGGAAATCCAGCTTTTGCTGCAAAGGGGGTTCCTTGGGTTCCTGGGAGCACAGCAGGGGTCTTGACCTCATAGGAAGACCCTGGGAGAGGAATGTGTTAGTCTTTGGGTGTTGCTGTGGTCCGAAGAGGGGGGGGAGGCTGATGTCTCCTGCATACACTACATGAGTCTCACTGAGATTCTATGGCATGGCAATGGAAAGCTTAGTAGACAGCTGACAGTTTTTCGACTCTGGGACAGAATAGAAGGGACAGATGATAGAAGGATGTTCTAACCTCACTTTCACAACTTCAACACTAACTAACGACCACTTCGCTCTGCTGCCTCGAGGCGACTGGTTGCCCCGTCGCTCAGAGGCCCCTGCGGCCGATCTACACGGTCATGGCTCTTCTCTGTTCTGGCCCCGCAGTGGTGGAATGAACTCCCCACTGATGTCAGGACAGCTGAGTCGCTGCCCATCTTTCGCCGCAGGCTGAAAACCCACCTCTTCAGGAAACACTACCCTGACCCTTCCTCTTAGGCCTGAATCCCAATTCTCATTTTCACCCCTACGGCTTCGGCTTGGCCCTTCGCCTTGGCCCTCGGAACAGAGTCACAAGGGGTAGGGGTAGAAATCTCTCCCTAAGAATTGGGACAACCCTTCAAGACACTGATACGTCATCGATGACGTTTACTACAGACGGGACGAGTTTGTTATCGGAGATTACTATGGCAATAATGGTATTATCACAGTGACATTTGCCGTTCATCTGATGGAGATAGAAAAGCATGGACGCTCGCGATTCGTTCACAATTTATACGTTTCACGCTACTAATCGATCAAACAAGTCATCAAATAAAAAAGACCACTGCTTCATTACCAGACCACTTCTTGACAGAATAGCGTTAGCGGTGCTCTGTAGGCTAGCAAGCCGTGCTCCTACCGTTACCCTGCCAGTCTGCACTGATATTAGAGGAGCCGTAACAAGTGCAGCAACTTAGTTATACTTCGGCGAACTTTAGTTATATTTCGGCGTCATATGCCATCAAAGGGGGGAAATGCGACATGGAAATATGTCAAAATGCAGGACTGTCATGCACAAATCAGCCTAAAAACAATGTTGTAACTAGCGAGGTAGACATCGGCATACTAGCGATTTTTTGTTATGCTTGTTATAAAGAAAAGGTCTATAATACATTGAAACGACATTAAACTAAGATAATACCACGGTTAGAATATTTTTAAAATCTTTATTAACGAAGAAAATACTACATTTGTGGTTCACTTTGGTTGGTAGTGTAGCGTTCGCCATGATCTTCCAGTTGATTCGCAGGTCGTTCTGGGAGATTTCTCATAGCCCTCGGTTTGTAGTGTGCCCCTGAAAAATCTCCGTTTGGAGGGCCATGTAGCCCTTGCACTTAGCCCTACCCCTCGATCACAAGAGAATTGGGACACCCCTACCCCTTCACGTAAACGCGCAAAATGGAGGGGAAGGGCTAAGGGGTAGGGCCAAGGGGTGAATTGGGATTCGGCCTTAGCCTTGCCTATTTGTCGTCAATTATTTGTATGAGCTCTTGTTTATTGGCTCTTGTTTATTTGATACACTTATTTGTCTTAGCTCTTGCTCATTTGATTTTCTTATTTGTCTCATTTGTTTAAGAAAAGTAGGTAGCTAGCTTATTGCACTTTTACCTTAGCACTAGTTATGCTCTTAGTTGCTTGTTTAGGAAGGAAATGCACTTACGATTTCTGGTGACTAGTAGTTTTCTTGCCTACCTATGTTGAATGCACTTATTGTAAGTCGCTTTGGATAAAAGCGTCTGCTAAATGCCTGTAATGTAAAAAATGTAATGTAACTTTGCATCACCCGTGCATCAACAAGAAAGTTGGTTACCGTCTGGTTCGTGGGACGGTGCCTGCGTCTTCGTCGCTGCGGCAACCGTCACGCAGTCACAGTGGACTGGTAAACACAAGCACGTGTCTGTATGGCCAAGGTGATGCCAGGAGGGTGGTAGTTATGTGTTGTGGTGGAAGTCACACTGACATTTGCAAGTCACAGATTTACAACCTGATGACCAGGGATCAAAATATCCTAAAACTGCATTTACAGCTCAGGTTCAGAAAACATCACATCACTTGCTAACATGTGATCGAAAGTAACATCTTTGATCACCTCACAACAAATGGATTCATATAACATCAAACGCTACTACTTTACAATTTACTGCTGGCAAGTAAATTTAAAGTCTTAATAAAACACTCTGTGTGCATTGAATAATGGAGAGAGTACAGGAGATTATAAAGTACACCATCTGCCACAGAATGTGAAGTTTAAACATTAGAACATACATACAGAGTACATTTTTATATTACAGTCCAGAGTTTCTTTGTTCCCTTGCTTTCTGTTGCTCTTGGAATGCAAAGGGTCTGTAATTTTCCCTGGCCCTTGTCATTGGTGGCGGTGGTTGGATATACTGAGGGACTGTTTGGTCAATGCTGATCGAAGAATCATGGGGCCGGTCTCATTCTTTTTCAAAGATGTGAGAGAAATTGACTACACAGTGTGGAAGAATTGCATGGTCAAAATGATTGAAAATTTCACCCTAAAAGAAAGTTAATGAAGGTGAACAATGCAGCTTCCGGACTTCATTCGGGCTGGTGACCACCCCACTTCCTCCGAGTGTTGAATTTTCTTTCAACAATGTAGCATACAATTGCTCTTACAGCTAACCGCTAACCGCAATTTACCCTGAATACCAGCGATAACGAATGAACAATAAAACCATAAATTAGTTTATTATATTTTTGAGATTGTATTTAAAATAAATGTATTCAGGTACACCTTTCAAATTGAAATTACTTGGTGCTTGAATTGGTTGCTGTTCATCAGGCATAACAGTGGCAATAAAAACATTGCGCAATTACATTTTTTACTGATAACACTAACATCTAAGAGCATAACCAGTGCTAAGGTAAAAGTGCAATAAGCTAGCTACCTACTTTTTATTTAAACAAATGAGACAAATAAGTGAAGGAAATAAACAAGAGCTAACACAACACAACACAACAAAAGAACAGAACAGAGACCTACCTGCTGGGATAAGTCTATAATGGATGGGTGTGTTTGTTTGTGGTATGTTTCAGACGTTTGCAGGGAACTCCAACAGTGAGATTGTGGTTAGCTATGAGTTGCAGCATACCATCCTGGCTCGCTATGTCCGCTTCATCCCACTGGACTGGAGCAGGGAGGGACGCATTGGACTCAGACTGGAGCTCTATGGCTGCTCATACTGTGAGTTCACCCTGGTTCTATTCTATTCTATTCCATTCTATTCTATTCTGGTGAAATTCTGAAATGACTTTAACATAGGACATGATAACTATAACCCGTGAACCCATGAACAAATTTTAACTGTCCAGCTCTGTGCCCAAAGTTCAACCTAGTTTTGCGGTAACCCATTGTGAAACCCTCACAAAACCCTCCAATAGAAATAACAAAGGATGTAGCTGGCCAGGAAGGGAAAGAAAATGGAGAACAATTTATTCCAGCAGTATCAGAATTTTCCAAATTATACAACACAAGTGTGAGACCTTGGAGGAGAAGCCCTCTTCTGGAAGCATGTAACCAACTGGGCAGACCAGAGGCCAGATGCATAAAACTGCCTATTTTTAAGACTAGAAATCTGTGTACACATAAAATAGGCTACAAGCTATTTATAACTATTGGCATGCCATGAAGATAGAATACACATATATTACAGTGTAATTTATTTAATTTCATGTGTTGAATTCTGTTAATTACAGCATTAAGTAATTGGTGCCATTTTTCTGAACCATTTTAGTTTTACAAAAGGAGTAGTTTGAGACAAAAGAAGACAACAGTAAAGAGCCCTTCAACTTCACTCCAGCGTCTGACTTTTTTCTTCAACCATGTTGCAGAAAAAAAGTTTGCAAACCCTTGAATTAATTGCATTCCTGCAAAATATTCTCCTATTTTTCTCCTATGTTTTATTGAACAAATTGTTCAAATATTAACAGCCTAAACTGGAAAAGGCATGTGAACCTAGGCTAATGATCTCTATGAAAAGGGGTAATTGCAGTTGATCCAATCAATGAGATGACATTCAGGTGTGGGTTAGAGGTGTCTTTGTCATATAGAAACCCCACAGAGTTTGGTTACCAACATTGTCTGCTCTCCAAAAAAAGAAATCTGTTGAATTGTGGGAAAGACGGTGTCTTAGGAAGCTGATTGGATAATTGCTGTAAGCAAAGACAAATGGTGTGAGAGACTAGAGTAACAACAGTGTGATTTCAGCTTAATTGACAGCTGATGGGCTCTACAGTTGTCATTATGCAGATTTGATGGATATTATAAACTTCAGAAAGGATTTGTATCTCTCTCCAATTATCAAAACATGCATCTCTCTATTATCTGTCTTCCAGGGGCCGATGTGATCAGTTTCGATGGCCAAGGCGTCATATCCTACCGCTTCAGGAGTAAGAAGATGAAGATTGTGAAGGACGTCATCTTGCTTAAGTTCAAGACCACAGCCAGCGATGGGGTCCTGCTCCATGGAGAGGGACAACAGGGCGACTACATTTCCCTGGAGCTCCGCAGGGCGCGACTACAGCTAAGCATCAACCTGGGTAATGTAATTCGACGAAGTTAATCTGGTTTGAAGGATAGTAAAATAACTACATTTCCATAGTATTTTGCTCACTAGACTAACCTACTAACTACTTTGGTCACCTAGGTTTTGCAACTTGTATTGGTTGTACTTCTGACTGCAGTAGATAACATAGAGGGGGAGATACAAATAATTACATTTCCCTAGAGCAGGACATTGTTAGGTTAAATAATTTTAAACAATATACAGTGTATATATACGGTAATATGATTACCAGTGCTATATTAGTGCTAGCGCTGGACTATGGATGCTTTTTTGCTCAGTATTCAATGTAATTACATAAATGCTTTATTTTTTTACTGTAGCACTAGGAATGATGATACCAAAATAAAATGTAGAAATTGAAATAGAAAATGGAAATGACTAAATGGCAATTTGAAAATGCAAAGTGAAATAGAAAACTTAAATGAAAAGTGAAATCCAAAAAGTTAAATGGCCATTTTCTTTTTCATCTTTTTCATCTTTTTCATCTCATTTCATTTCATTTAATTTGTTTTTTTCCAATTGCCATTTTTATTGTATGTAAATGAAGAGGCGTGGCCCTTCCTGCCAGCAAGGTAAATGAGGCCCCCACCTCTTGGTCTTGGACCCCCTTGGTCTGTCAAACCTTTCTGGCCTTGGCCTCTTTGATAACTAGAGCAGTAGTTAGCAATTTAGCAACTAATTAGCAATCTGGTTTATCATTTCAAAATAAAAGTCTTTAATCTCTGACTCAAAAAAACATAATTGATGTTTATCATAGTGGTCAGAATTTACCAAGGTTTCATCTTTGGGCAACAATTTTAATAGTCATAAAGGCTGCTCAATTGCTTGTACATAATAATGCATAAATCAGTTGTTGACAGGATGTACTCAGAGGTTGGCATTAGCAACTGTTAACTTCCGCTTTGTCTCCCCATAGCCTTCACAATAAAGGTTTATCATCTCTCCCTGAGAAAACTGCACTGATGTTTATCATAGTAATCAGAGATTGTCAGCCATTAATGCAGAACAAAAATTTTAACTATACATTCATGTCAGGATTGAGGTTGAATCTGGACCCAAAATGCAGACCACGACTAGGGAGTATGAAAAAGAGGATTTATTGAGGAAGCAGGTGATGGGAAGGTGGGGGGTGCAGAGGCTGGGCTGGATGGAGCTGGGGCAAGCAGCTGGGGCAAGCAGATGAGGCAGGAGCGAGGGGAGCAGACAGGAGCTGGGGCAAGCAGGTGAGGCAGGAACGAGGGAGACCGGCAGGCTGGTGGGGAGACACGAGGAAGGAGGCATACAAGGGATCTTAGAAGACAAGAACAAACAATTAGGACAACCCGGAGGCACACAAGGGAATAAACTCTGATAGTGATCAAGAGCGGCCGAGAGCGCGACTACCACGGTAGTTGGCGGAACAATCTGGCAAAGAGTGGTTGAAGAGCCGGGGTATAAATGCTGCTGGGCTGATGGCTTGATAGGCGGCAGGTGTGGAGGAGAGGCAGGGCCGGGAGAGGAAGCCACACCCACGCCACACACACACACACACACAGACAGACATAGAGACAGACAGGGGAGGTAAAAACATAGGGGAACCCTGGGGTCGGGGCTGGAACCGTGACACATTCATGCTTTAATCAGTTGACCAAACACTCTGAAATTGTATTTGTTAATAGTTATAGTAATAGTTCTTTAATTGTTGGCCTAATCCAATGAAGTTTCATTCAACTTGTTCTGTGGTGGGTTTCCCGAAAGGTGTCGTAGCGCTAAGAATATCTTGAAGTAGCTCTTCAAGACATTGCTTAATTTCCTGAAACCATTTGTAACTCAAGTAGTGTGTGAAATCTCTCGTTCATTCACAACATCCTGGCACTAGAGATTTCACTGTTGACCGCTGTCTTAACTAAACAATTAATTTAAATAAGCTTCTCTCCACAACATCAAAAAAGCATTAGCATTTCCTTTTTACTCTGGCCCTTATATTTTGAAATAAATAATTAAATAAATACATAAGTAAATAATGCTTTTCTTTTTAATCTTTTAAATTTCTCTTTTCATTTTCAATTTTACTTTTTTCCATTTTCACTTTTCCATTTTATTTACAGTAAAAAATAAAGCATTTAGCATTCAATGATTACATTTGAATACTGAGCAAACAAAACAAACTGAGCAAACAAAATCTTCCATACTGTTCCAGTTTCTGACCACTGATTGGCTGTCTCTTCTCCAGGCAGCAACCAATACGGTTCCATCCAGGGCCACACCTCAGTGACGAGTGGGAGCCTATTGGACGATGACCACTGGCACTCTGTTATTATAGAGCGTTACCGTAGAAATGTGAACTTCACACTGGACCACCACACTCAGCAGTTCAGGACCAATGGAGAGTTTGACCACCTGGATCTAGACTACGAGGTAGACGCAGAGAAAAAAACGCTGTGCACTTGGATCATATGACATTTCATCCAAACTGGTGTTCTTGGTGATGGTTCTTGGTCCTCTGAACAACCCAGAGTGGTGTTAGAGCATGGTACTAACACTGCCAGGTTTAGGGGTAGACTCATATATGTGCCCATATTGGCCTTTTAGTAAAAATCAGACATCGACCAGTTAGAGTCTACTACTATTACTACTACTACTGCTGCAACTACTGCTATTAGTACTACTACTACTACTTCTGTTACTGCAGAAGTAGCCATAAGTAGCCATTTATGCATTCCTGCATAAACTAATTAAAAAATGTGCACAATGGGAAATCTTGCCATCTTTCTGCTTGTCCAAAATGACGTGAATGCAGAAGCAACAAGTTCACGCCTGTTCTCTGGGGGATGTCAATGCACAGTGCCATGCACAGTAATTACAGGAATACCGCTGGGTGGTATTGTTGGCACGTTAGCAGACCGGCAATATGTACCCAGCAACTACTGTAGGTAAGGGTAGTTTGACACCCCTAAAAAGAGCAGCTCGTTGGTCACATTAATCCCACATCCAACAAAGCAATTTAACAATTTAAACTGTTTCAATCCACCACTTTTTTAACAACAAGCAACAAGACTAGGTGTTCCTACTGGTTAATGGAGTAGGTCTTACAGCAAGACATAGTTTAGCTAATGCACTTAGGTAGTGGGAAATGCTACACGAACACTTGTAATACATGGGAGAGAAGATTTCATGAGAAAATGTGAAAACTGTTATGTTGTACTGTTATTGTAATTTACTTTATTTGGCTAAGCAAAGTATTAATGTATACACAAATATACATAAATGTTGTAGAATCAATTCCTTCTCAAGAAATCAAGATGCTTGATATAAATCAGCTGGTTCTGAAAATACTTAAAACTGCACTGAAAAATAGCTCTAAAAGATGCAGTTACTTCCAAAGTAGAAGGAGCAGCCACAGGTATATGTAAGCTGGCAGTGGTAAGCTTAAAAAGCAATTTTGCCTGTTGGAAAGTGCTGGTGAAGTGTAGTGAGTGAGTAAAAAACATGACGAAAACATGACAAAATAATTCTACATACTTTAGTCCACAGGCCTAGTTCTCTCAGCAGGAATTCTGCAAGTATGTAGCACAGCTCTGGCTTTCTAATGTGTCCCTCCATATCCATTAACACAGCCAACCCACATCCCTTCTTTGCCAAGGTGGAGTGTAATTACAGGAATGTGGTTGCTGTGCTGCAGACGGAAACACCACTTCATTTATGTAGAGGATAGTCTGGCCATTCATTTGTTTGTTCATTCATTCATCTGTTTATTCATCCATCCATCAATCATTTTACCTAAGTAGAAATCCTAATCCTATCCTTTTAAAGGGGCATTAAGTCATTTATGAATTTGTTAACCTCTAGTGACGACCAAGGCTTGGCAACAACATCAACAGGGCTCAGCTTACAGTGGCCTGTACTTGACACAAATAGTAAAGACACATTTTGACTATGGAAGCAGTAAACTAGCTAATTAGACCATAGTCCTAACTCTGTCTAGTGAAGAGGTAATATATCAACATGCAAAATACTGAAATAATGCAACTGCTCAGCGATGGAGGACAGTGCTCCTCCATCGCTGAGTTGAAAATGCTGGAGCATGAGACTCTTAGTCTCAGGGTTGTGGGTTCGATCCCCACATAGTGTTAACTATCACCCTTGTAAGTCGCTTTGGATAAAAGCGTCTGCTAAATGACTGTAATGTAATGTAATCAGCAGCTGGCGAGTCACTGGTATTTATCAAGAACCCTGTCAACCCCTGCATGTATATTATGATCATTTTGTGCTATAGGACAGTAAAAATCTTACTTATAGCCCATCTAAATGGTTTTATCCTAAAGTTGAAATGTGACCTGAAACTCATCATCCAATATTTCTAAAATATATACATCCTAAAAAAAAATGCTTTTTTAAGGATTGCTATGCTGGGATGGGCGCTGCAGGGTATGGCAGTGGCCAATGACAAAGCATGCCTTATACTGTATGCACCTCAGCCTTACCAGCCTATTCATTCGCCTATGCTGGAAGGAAAGCCTGCATTTACCAAATGGGAGCAGGTGAATACTGCTGATAGTGGATACACTGGCTCACTGAAGGACAGGATGTTGTATCGATCCTGGATCCAGATAACAAATTGCTCTCTGATGTAGCCGGCTATTGTACCATCTATGTAGGGCAAGATAAAGTGATAGCACACACAGATAATAGCACAGAATCATAGGTACACATAGTAATCAGCACTTTGCATTGACAAAGCAGCTCCCAAAAGTAATGCAGGACTTGATCCTTTTGACCATTTCATTCATTGTGATCTGGAACGCTGAATTGGAAAGCAAAATTAATTAATTCTCCCCACAGCATTTTGTCTTAAATTATTCTGCAGTGCACTATACTCAACTGAAGTGCTCAGTGCACCCTGTTATAATATGCTGCATCAACCTTTACTGTACTGAACACTTTATAATTCCCCAGTGACCATGTTTTCTAAGAATAAAAAGCATTACAGTTCAATTAAAGGCCCACTTTGGTATTGCAGTATGGCTCCCCATGTTGAAACATTGGCTTTGTATCCATGTGCAAGTAACCTGGCCACTGCTGACACTCTGGTTAAGATCTTATTCAGGTTAAACTGTTTAACTGTTACCAGTTAACAGAATAGTAAGCACTGCTGGCCGCCATGTCTACATCCAAAATGTTTGACAGATGTTGAAAACCAAAAGTGAAAGCAATAAGAAGTCTCCATGCAACAACAACACTACTGACATTATTTACATAGTGATACATTGGGTTGAATATTTTTTTCAATCAAAAAAAGGTTTCAATTATTTTTTTCCCCAAACTGGATTGTCAAATAAATTCCAGATTGATCTTTAAGGCATTTAGCTATGCTTATGCTCAGTGCATCTGTGTGTGAATGCCACAATAGTACACTAAACATATTTCACTAGTACACTAGTGTACTAGTACACTAGTATAGTACACTAAACATACAGTAAAATACATTTTTTTCCACTCTATGCTATGTTCCCACACAGATACATTTTGGAGGTTTGCCAGTATCATCAAAGCCGAGCTCGGGAGGCAGAGAGAACTTTGTGGGCTGCATGGAGGGAATCACCTACAACGGGGACAACATCACCAACCTGGTCCGCAGAAAGAAAGTTGACACATCCAGCTTTGTAAGACAACTCAACCCTCACTATTTCTATCTCTTTCTGAAGAGTTTAAAGCTGCACTAGGTAACTTTGCACATTTGCTGTCACAAATGGCAGCTAGACGTAACTGTTTCAATTCTGAGGTTTCAATAACCAGATATCCCTGACACACCAAGCCGATTGCCGGCCATCGGCCGTCGTTGAACATGTGTGGCCGACCATCAGCCGTAGTTTTTGCAGTGTGTCCCGCACCATTGGCACTAGTCGCCCCATGTTGGCAGATGTTCGGCCAATTGAGCATGTTGGATTGGCAGTGGAGGCCATCGGTGTGAGAGAGCTCTCTGATTGGCTGTTCAGCTTAAGCGAATCAGTGCACGAGAAGAGAAATGGAAGTAAGCAAAGCAAGTAAACAACACCCTCATGAGGGTTAGGGTTACAACGCCAGTGCGAACAACACCACTGCTGACAACGCAAGATTCAAGATTCAAGATTCAAGATTCAAGAACTTTATTTGTCACATACACACACGGGGTGTGCAGTGAAATGAAAAAGTGGCAATGCTCAACGGGAATGTGCAAAGGGCAACAGTACACAGTATTTACAATAAAAGAACAACACAATATTTACAGTATTACAGTAAGAGCTCTTATATAAAAAAAAACAACACAATATTTACAGTAAGAGCACTACAAAATTATAGTAATATGAGAAATATGAGAAATTGTATATATGTATATAAATTATGTGTAGTCATTACCTAAGTGTGTGTGTGTGTGTGTGTGTGTGTGTGTGTGTGTGTCCATAAGAGGGGCAGTGTGTGTGTCTTGGTGGGGGCCCTGGTGAGGTCGGAGTTCACAGTCCTGATGGCCTGAGGAAAGAAACTCCGTCTCAGTCTCTCTGTTTTGGCAGCGTGACTACGGAGGCGCTTGCCTGACCGCAGCAGCTGAAACAGTCCGTTGTTGGGGTGGTGAGGATCCTTCATGATCCTGCAGGCTCTGGTTCTGCACCTCCTGGTGTACAAGTCCTGCAGGGTGGGGAGTGTAATTCCAATAGTGCGCTCGGCCGAACGCACTACTCTCTGCAGAGCCTTCCTGTCCTGAGCGGAGCTGTTGCCAAACCAGGCAGTGATGCTTCCTGTCAGGATGCTCTCTACAGCTCCAGAGTAGAAGGACTGAAGGATCCTCCGGGAGACTTTGAATTTCCTCAGCTGCCTGAGGTGGTAAAGGCGCTGCCTCGCCTTTCTCACCAGAGTGTCAGTGTGTGTGGACCATGTCAGATCTTCGGTGATGTTGACTCCCAGGTATTTATACCTGCTCACCCTCTCCACAGTAGTCCCATTAATCCCCAGTGGTGAGTACGTCCTCTGTTGTTGTGTCCTCCTAAAGTCCACAATCAGCTCCTTAGTTTTGGTGACATTCAGGAGGAGGCTGTTGTCCTGGCACCAGAGTGACAGATCAGCAACTTCCTCCAGGTAGGCCTTCTCGTCGTTGTTGGAGATCAGGCCCACCACCACTGTGTCATCCGCAAACTTAATGATGGAGTTGGAGCTGAACCTGGCCACACAGTCATGTGTGTACAGGGAGTACAGTAGGGGGCTGAGGACGCAACCCTGGGGGGATCCTGTGTTCAGGGTGAGGGGGTTGGAGGTGTGTCTACCCACCCTGACCACCTGGGGCCTGGCGGTCAGGAAGTCCAGGATCCAGGCACACAGGGGGGTGTTCAGTCCCAGCTCCATCAACTTGCCAGCCAGTCTGGTGGGGACTATGGTATTGAAAGCTGAACTATAGTCAATGAACAGCAGTCTCACATAGCCCCCCTTCCGGCTGTCCAGATGAGAGAGTGTGGTGTGCAGTACCTGGGAGACAGCATCATCCGTGGATCTGTTGGGACGATAAGCAAACTGCAGCGGGTCCATGGAGCGAGGGAGGAAGGCGCAGATGTAGTCCTTTATCAGCCTCTCCAAGCATTTCATGACCACCGAGGTGAGGGCCACCGGTCGGTAGTCATTTAGGCATGCTGGAGAAGCATTCTTGGGCACAGGGACAATAGTGGATCTCTTGAAGCAGGCGGGGACCACAGACTCAGCCAGGGAGATGTTGAATATAGTGGTGAACACTGGAGCTAGCTGATTAGCACAGGTCTTCAGTACTCGTCCAGATATGCCATCTGGACCAGCAGCTTTCCTGGTGTTCACCCTCATCAGAGCCCTCCTCACACTGTGCTCGGTCACAGAGAGTGTGTGTTCATCCCCAGCGGTAGAACTCACTCCGGTTGCGCTAACGGTGATGTTGTTAGCCGGCGAGCTAGCGCTGTTGTTGCTAGCCTCAAACCGTGCATAGAATGAGTTCAGGTCCTCCGCTAGGGATGCGTCGGCACTCACAATTGCGGGGGGCAAGTGCAAGTTGCAACTTTTTATCAGACATATTCGATTAGTATAACAAAAATGGTAGGCAAATGCTACTTTGTTTGTTTGTATTTCCACGATCCTTGGTCTTCAAGTTTTCTTTTTGAATTATGAATACAGACTACCGCCACCTTCTGGTATGGAGAGTTATTTCCTCTGACGCAGGCCGGAAAGTACGTGCATGTTGGCCGTCAGCTGGTCGTCTGTAGTCTTTGCGGTGTGTTCATGTGCAACTTTTACAGGCGATGTGAGGCGACGCAAAGCGTTCTGACAGTCGGCCTAGGTCGCTGCTAGTTCTTTGACGTCGGCTTGGTGTGGCTGGGCCTTAAAGGCGACGTCAGGAAACAGCACACAGCACGCTAATTTTTTAGCAATGATTCATACCAAAGGATACCAAAGGTTTGAGGAAAATGGAGTTTCGATTCATCACTTGCTGTGTGAATATTTCCCACCAGTGAGCATACAGAATTGAATTTGGGTAAATAGGGTGAATCTACTGTGTCTCAATTAGCGGCGATAGGATGCTCTTCTATTAAACCCCACTTTCTGATTCAGGCTGACAATATTTTATGCAAAAATGCATAAAAATGCATAATGCAAAAATGCATAAAATATTGTGCAGCTTTAACAATCTCCCACCTCATAGCACTGAAAAAAAACACAGCAGACAATTAACATACTTAACATACAGAACATGTCCATTTGAACAGGTTCCCCATTAAAAGGAATTGAAGCCCTCTAAATGAGAAGCAATCACAGTCTCTACTGTGAACCCGGGTGATGTCGTATGAAGCAGAAAGGCTTCCTGATTTCCAGACTTTGGCATTGATTCCAGGTCTTCTACGCCTCTTAACTGGGTTTTCAGCCTGCCAGTTAATGGATTTACCAAGTGTTAAGCAGCTTGCTCTGGCCTCTCGCTGTCTGTCAGAGTTCCTGATGTTGTGTTGCAAGGGCTTTCAGCACAGGATGGCTGGATAGAAAACTAAAGCTGTTTTCACGGTAGAGAAACTCTGTCTGTATGTGAGGTAGGATTTCTGGGCTCCTATAAGTATGTGTTGTGGACTTTTTGGGCTCTATTTTTGTGTCAGTGGATGCTGGGGCTTGGAGCCTGGGAAGTGGCATTTTTGTCAGGCACACACTGGTATTTTACTTGCCTGCGCCCATTTGGTATTTTGGTGCACCTAAGTGGGAGGAGAGCCTCATTAGGGGGTAATGATCAAGCAGAGCAGTGCAATTTTGGTGTCAAGAATTATGGGGATTTGCGCCCACCTGCTTAAACAACGTCAAAGGTCACAGGTCAACAACGTCACAGTGCAGGCATATTCATGCATGTGCATGCTATTTTCGTTTTATCAAGTGATGTGCACATGAACAGATCCTATTCAAAAGCTTACCAACCGTTTTTGGGAATGATATGTTGGCCAATTTGTCAAATTGGCCAAATGTCTCAAGCTGGAAAAAATAAGATATAAAATTTTTCATTTTAACTATATACACATGTACACATGTACACATGCTGTGGTGTGAATGCTTGCCATCCAACATAGAACTGTCAGCATCTGTTTGATTGGTCCCATCTGGACAGGGCGGGCAGCAGTGTGAGGACCATGTTTTTGGATTTCTCTCTTTTAACACCATTCAGCCGATACTCCTGGGAGATAAGCTTTGGACAATGCAGGTGGATGGCCCCTTGGTGACCTGGATTATAGACTACCTGACTGGCAGACCACAGTATGTGAGGCTGCAAGGCTGTGTGTCAGATCTGGTGGTCAGTAGTACAGGGGCCCCCCAGCGGACCGTCCTGGCTCCCTTCATGTTCACTCTCTACACATCCGACTTTAGGTATGACACAGAGTCATGCCACTTGCAGAAGTTCTCAGACGACTCAGTTGTTGGATGTGTTAGGAGGGGTCAGGAGGGGGAGTACAGAGAGGACTGGTTGGTGACTTTGTTGAGTGGTGCAACCAGAACCATCTGCAGCTCAACGTGGGTAAAACCAAAGAGATGGTGGTGGATTTCAGGAGGACTAAGGCACCAATTACCCCCATTTCCCTCCGGGGGGAGGACGTAGACTCGGTGCAGTCCTACAGGTACCTAGGAGTGCACCTGAAGCTGGACTGGAGCGGGAACACTGAGGCTATATACAAGAAGGGCCAGAGCCGACTGTACTTCCTGAGGAGGCTCAGGTCCTTCAACGTATGTAGAACTATGCTGAACGTGTTCTACCAGTCGGTGGTGGCAAGTGCCCTTTTCTTTGCGGTTGTGTGCTGGGGCAGCAGCATAAAAGCCGCAGACACCAACAGGATAGACAAACTGCTGAGGAAGGCGGGGTCTGTCCTGGGGGCCAGCCTGGACCCAGTGAAGGTGGTGGCTGAGAGGAGAATGTTGGTCAAACTACTGGCCATCATGGACATCATGGATGTCTCTCACCCACTTCACGACACTCTGTCCAGGCAGAGGAGCACATTCAGTAACAGACTCATGCCTCGGTGTACCACAGAGCGACACCGGAGGTCCTTCTTGCCCACCGCCATCAGACTATACAACTCATCCCTGGACTAACATTACATTACATTACAGTCATTTAGCAGACGCTTTTATCCAAAGCGACTTACAATAAGTGCATTCAACATAGGTAGGCAAGAAAACTACTAGTCACCAGAAATCGTAAGTGCATTTCCTTCCTAAACAAGCAACTAAGAGCATAACTAGTGTTAAGGTAAGAGTGCTAACCATCACCCCCCCCCTCCCACGCCCACACACACATGTACACATACACTCCCCCCCCACAACCCCAGAACTACAACTACACATTCTCACTTTTTTGCAGATTGCCTTGACGTTTGCACTGTGCATTTGCATAATTTTGTACTTTTGTATAGCTTATTATATTTTTTTTATTCTTTATTTGTTATTTGATTATTAGGTAGCTCTATTTCTTGGTGTTATTCTATGTCTGGCTGCTGTGACACAGAAATTTCCTCCCGGGAATTACCTACCTACCTACCTACCTATGATTGAAGCCCGGCCCACCACACCTACTGATATAACCCTTTTAATCCAACCCCCATGGTATCTTACATATGGAGCTTTCAATAGCCAGGTCCATTGAGCCTGGACCTTAGAGTCATGGACTGCAGCCATTAATAATGTGGGAATGAAAAACTGCAGACTCTTGGGCCTAGATGGTACATGATTGAGAATACTAATTAAAACTAACTTCCATTCCCCTCTCTCTCTTTCTCTGTAGCGTAACCTGACTTTCTCATGCACAGAGTCTCACTCCTTCCCCGTCTTCTTTAATTCATCGTCCTTTGTGCGGCTGCCAGGGCAGAGCGACAGTGACACTTTGTCAGTCAGTCTGTCTTTCCGGACATGGAACCCCAGCGGGCTGTTGATGTTTACAGCTTTGGCCGACGGCGTGGTGGAGGTCGGGCTGACGGAGGGCAAGGTCACTGTCTACATCAATGTGACACAGAGGAAGAACACACGCATCGACATCGCATCAGGTGAGATTCAGCTTAAAACTATAATATGCAAGTGTATTGTTAGTCCCGCCCTCTTCCACCTCCGCTGGTCAAGTTCTTGTCCCCATACTTCTCACTCATATTGCTGAGCTGTCTACCTTGAAACAGCATCTAGCCTGAGGCTGAGGTAACCGGCATCCATAAAGCCACCACAGGCATTGAAAAAGCAGACGTAAACACAGAAGGTCTCAGGAGGATTCGCCCCTTCCTCACTGACGAGGCGGCGCAGGTGCTCATCCAGGCTCTTGTTATCTCCTGCCTCCTACGACTACTGCAACTCCCTCCTTGCTGGTGCCCCGGCGTCTGCCATCAGACGTCTGGAGCTTGTTCAGAAAGCTGCAGCTCGTCTGGTGTTCAACCGCCCCAAGTTCTCCCACACAACTACCCTCTCCGTTCTTTACACTGGCTCCCTGTAGCAGCTCACATCCAGTTCAAGACCCTGGTGCTAGCCTATAGGGCAGTGAAAGGAACAGCTCCTTCTTACCTCCAGGCTATGGTCAAGCCTTACACCCCCGCCCGACCACTTCGCTCCGCTGCCTCGAGGCGACTGGTTGCCCCGTCGCTCAGAGGCCCCTGCGGCCGATCTACACGGTCACAGCTCTTCTCTGTCCTGGCCCCGCAGTGGTGGAATGAACTCCCCACTGATGTCAGGACAGCTGAGTCGCTGCCCATCTTTCACCACAGGCTGAAAACCCACCTCTTCAAGAAACACTACCCTGACCCTTCCTCTTAGCTCTTGCTTATTTGTCTTCACTTACTTGTCTTAGCACTTGCTTATATGCTTATATGCTTCACTTATTTGTCTTAGCTCTTGTTTATTTGCTTCACTTACTTGTCCCATTTGTTTATTTAAAAAATAGGTAGCTAACTTATTGCACTTTTATCTTAGCACTGGTTCTGCTCTTAGATGCTTGTTTAGGAAGGAAATGCACTTACGATTTCTGGTGACTAGTAGTTCTCTTGCCTACCTATGTTGAATGCACTTATTGTAAGTCGCTTTGGATAAAAGCGTCTGCTAAATGCCTGTAATGTAATGTAAAAGGTCTGCAATAAAAGTTATATATAAAATAATGTTCAAAGTGTTTCTGAATGTTTAATGCTTTTTTTTAGCTGTTCTTTCTTTTCTATCACTGTTGTTTTTGCTATGATTTCCTTGTTCTGTGGCCGCTAGCCTCATCTTGATAGCCATAATCGAGCTCACCACTGGCCATGCCCATATGGCGCGTACACCGCAAATGGTATACCCCTCAAAATGTCCCAATGTCATTGAAAAGCCAATTTCAGGCAAACAGTAGGCACAAAAACACAGACAGACATAGACTGATAATGTATAATATCCAATTTATTTTAATGTGAAAAAGGTTGTATTCATATTTATAGGACAGCAGTTGTCAATCCTGGTCCTCAGAGTCCTGAGTCCTGCTGGTTTTTTATCCTACCAGGTAGTTAATTGCATTCACCTAGCATCCCAGGTCTAAATCAGTCCCTGATTAGATGGATTGAAAACCAGCAGGGCTCTGGGCCCCGAGGACCAAGATCGAGAACCACTGGTTTAGGACACAGTCAGGGTCATAGTGGGACGGCCAGCGTTCTGTTGTAATATATTAGGACAAACGAGTATGCGATGCCTTTTAGGGATTGGGTGCTGTGGACCTTGAACCTTATGATGAATTCCCATACCATTGTATCAATAAAAGTATCATGTCATATAAGCTGTGCCTGTTGTATATGAACTGTGATTTTTCTTTCAGGATATTATTATTGTTATTATTAGTAGTAATAGTAGCAGTAGTAGTAGCAGTAAAAGTATTAGTAGGTGAGTAGTAGTAGTCGTCATAGCAGCAGTAATAGTAATAGGATCCATAATGTTATAGTAGCAGTCATTGTAGCATGAGTATTATGTCATATGTGAAGTGAACTGTATTTTCCCTCAGGTTCAGGTTTGAATGACGGCCAGTGGCACAGTGTCCATCTGAATGCGCTGGAGAACTACGCTATGTTGACCATTGATGGAGACGAGGCATCAACAGTGAGAACAGCTATCCCTATCCAGATCAGGACTGGAGGAACCTACTACTTTGGAGGTAATGGACTCATAAATCTAACAAACCAACTAAACCATTGGGAGTGTCTTGTTAGTCCTGGTATGAAATTTTTGTTCCTTAAGCCAGAAATCTCAGCACCTGGTCAAGTAATTGCTGAGTCAGACATCCCTATCAACCTCATTTTGTCATAGTCATTTTGCGCTAAGGGATATGAAAAATCCATTGCACCTTTAAAAGGATTGCATGGATTTTTCATGGTTGCCTCCCTGTTGTTTCATCTTTTTATAGGTTTGCTGCTGGTCTGAATGCTCTATGCATTTGTTATTAGCTGTAGGCAAGCCCACTATTGATAATGTAATTATTTATTATTAGTGTGCTTACTTCAGCAAGAACACTTGCACGCTCTTATTGTATTTCTTATTTACTTCTTTATGCTTCTTCTGCTTCTTCTACTTCTTCCAGACACCTTTTTGGCAACTCTCACATCGTTTAAGTTGTCAGTACCATTCAACTTTTAAAATGTTCAGCATATTCAGCTGATGTGTTCAAATTCAACATTTTGATACAACTTATACTTTTTCAAGTGGTTTCCAATTTATTCATCTAGTAACCACCTATTAAACCCTAGTAACCACTGTTAATCACCTAGCAACCACCTAGGAACACCCTGGCAACTGCTTGTAACAACTTAGTAACACCCTAGCAACCACAGTTCATCACCAAGCAACCACCTAGGATCACCCTAGCAACCACTAGTAAACACCTAGTAACCACCTAGAAATACTAAAAGCTGACCTATTCTCTTATGTCATATTGATCTTTTGATGTGAAAGCCATACTACACAACAGAAGATAATGTTGTCCTCCCCTGATTCTATTCCAGGCTATTTCCTGCGTACAAACACACCAACACTTCAGCGCTCCTTCCAGGGCTGCATGCAATTGATCCATGTTGATGACCAGCTAGCTGACCTCAGGGCCGTTGAGCAGGGCATCATCGGAACTTTTGAAAATGTCAGCCTGGATATGTGTGCCATTATAGACAGGTATGAACACACACACACACAATGTATAAACAGGTTCAATTTGATGAATAACAGCCGCCATCAACCAATGAACTTGGCCTAACACAAAATTGGCCCTAACTCATCGACCGACCACTTTCGACCAATAATCACACAACTTAGTACGTATGTTAAGCATGGTATATGAAGTGTCTGTGCTGCAGCTTTTTAAAATCAACCTATATAAGGCCACCACAAATGGCAAACATGTATATCTCAGAATTGGGTGGATGATATTTTGTACTTAGAGCCCAGTTAAAGCCATAACATGAGGTTTGGTTGCAATTGTTCAAAGTGAGCGTGGCCTATGATAATTGCATGATGCTTATAACTCAAGGTTGCTTCAAACCAACCTTGATCATCATCATGCTTGTGCTGATTCCATAGGGATGCAGGACTTATATACTGTAGTGAAAAATGAGCCCACAGTGAGTAAGAAAATCCATCGTAGAAGGTTAAGAGAGACCAATTTCTCCACCAACAGTAGCCTGAATAGTCCACAATGCAAAACCCATTGCTGAATACAGGTTCACACCCTGGGTGTTGTCAAAAGGCATGCTGGGAAATGCAGGAAATCATTAACTGAAGTAGAACTAGACAAGGCAGGTTGAGGGAAAGTGGGTACAATAAAAAGGTAAATTGCTAAACTTACTAACCTGTGGAATGCATTGAACATCACAGACTGATGATACATATCAGTGTAACAGTGTATCTGAGAGTGGAATTTTATTCAACTACATCAGTTTCCATGAGCCTCTGATAGCCTGTGACGAATAAACCAGTTAACAAAATATTCCTTCTTCCTTTTTGACTGAGCAGTAGTAGATTACTTTGAATACAGGGAAAACAAATGATGATCCCTTAGTAATACTAAGTACTGCTTCTAGATGCAGTATTTGCCTCTTCCTCCTGTCCTGAAAAATGGAGGTAGTAGTAGAATCTATAGAGGAAGGTGCAAACTTTAAGTTTTGCCAATCAGAAAGTACCTGACCTCATACAGTTGTAGCCAGAGCACTGGTGATATCTTGAATTTCATTATCCCATGTAAAAGCGTTGAGGTACCTACATAGCCTAATACTGGTCCTGTGTGAGTAAGACTTTAGTGTCTGTAAAGTGTCTCTCCCCCCACCTAGGTGTGTTCCTAACTACTGTGAGCATGGCGGTCGTTGTTCTCAGACATGGGATACATTCAGCTGCAACTGTAACGGCACTGGATACACTGGAGCTACATGTCATACCTGTGAGTACACACACACCCGAACAGTATCTTAGGTAACCAGTACTTTGAACAGCCACCTATAGCATCAATACCTGCAAGATCTGACCAAACCTCTAAAGATTTCACTAAGAATTCCCATAGACCAAGAAGTCAGACACATGTAGCATAGCTGTAACGTTGGCTTTCCATAGACTTACAATGGCGACCCAGGAGTTACGCTGTGCCAGATCTGTTTGATGGCCATGTCCGGCCCATGTATGCAGCTGTAACATTGGTGCAATTTCTGTCACTTAGGTGTAGTCTACATGTAGCGCTCATGTAGCATTGGCTTTGAAGGATCCGTGCGCTATGCTACATTAGATTTTGATTTTTTTAGACAATATCACCACTTTGATAGTTATCTCCTTATGACATATTTTATCCTTATTTATAAATGTTTTGTTAGTTGATTCTAATGCTATGGAACACTGTGTGGTGAACATCAAAGTGGGAATTACAAAAAAACCTCAATGACTCATGTATGAATCTGTTTGCATAATCACCACGGGCGTTTTTTTATGGGGATAAAAAAAAACGTTCAGTGGGACCTAAAGCCTCAGGTAAGTCAGGGGCAGGGGCAGGTAAGTCGAGTGTAGCGCAGATCTTCCAGGTAGGCATGTGTATGTTGAGCTGTGTGTTGTGTCTTGTGTAGCGGTGTATCAGCAGTCCTGTGAGGAGTATAGGCACCAGGGGAAGAGTTCAGGGAGCTACTGGATCGACCCGGATGGTAGCGGACCTATCGCTCCCTTCAGAGTCAGCTGTGACATGACAGGTGAGGGATGCTGTTTTGGCTTTTGATAGTGTTTGCATGTATTCCCTGTATCCTCCATAGTCAGCTGGACTGGAGGCTCTAAATGTCCCCATAGGTATGAATGTGAGTGCCTGTCTATCTGTGTTAGCCCTGTGATGGACTGGAGACCTGTTATGTTTTCCTTATTACTTATTATAATAACGTAGAGCAGATTTGGCTCCACGCATGACCTTCTTCGATTCATGTAAACGTCATAACTGACTTAGAATAACCTGGGTAAGCTCATGCCCAGTCAGATGCCTGGTTACTCCCATATTAAACAGGATGCTGTGGCATGGAAACATTTAGTTTTCACTGTCTGTCAAACTCAGGCTTGCGCAGCATTATGGGTACATTTTGATGTCAACAACAACATGGCGGTGAGCAGTACGTACTATTACTATTGGGATCATTTGTTTCCCCTGCATTAGAAGTAAGCTACAACTGCTCAGTCAAAGACTGAGGCGGGAATATTCTGTTAACTGGTTTATTCATGGCAGAGGCTATCAAAGTTTCATGGAAACAGACTGTATAGTAAGATGATATGTTTGTGATTTTCTTGGTGTGGTATCTTTTATGCTCTCCTAGAAGACAAAGTTTGGACCACAGTGAAGAACAATCTCTCTCCTCAGACGTCAGTTACCAGTGCAGACCAGGAGGGCAAGGCAGTGCTACAGCTCCATTACAATATGACAGCTGAACAGGTACGCAAATACACATCACCTACTTTCACCAGAAATAGCTCACCTGTAGAAAACCTTTGGGGTCAGAGAGGTAGACATGGAAATTGGGTCATAAGGATGGGATAGGATAGACATTGAAATAATTGACCAAGTAGGATTTATATACATTTAATTGGTAATTCCACAATATATATATATATTCTATACATATATTCTTATATAGAAGAATTAGTAATCTATGATTTCAATCAATCAACAGCCAGTAGGAATTGTAACAACAACGGTTGAACTACGCAAGTCTCACAAATCACCAACTAAACAAATAGACCCACATTAGACCACAGACCACCAAATAGACCCACATTACACTACGGGCCCCCATTTGATCAGATTTAGTCCCAGGGATCCATATGGGAAGATTTTTTTTTTTTTTAGTATTGATTTGTAGAACTGTCTGCATGACACATGGAGAGATAATAGTGGTAAGAGTGAATAGGTGACGTGCTCTCACAAAATGAGTCGGAAGTCGCAATGGCCAATTTACGTAGAAACGCCTTTTAATGTCAAAAGTCTATTTTTGACCATTTTGGTATTTTGACTAATTTTAATAAAACAAAGCCTTGGCTTTCATAATCTGTATGAATTACTTCCTATTTTGGAGTGGAAATATAACTTTGAAGCATAAAAGCAAGATATGGTATTTGGCGAAGTTGATCGCGGCAGCGGCATTTGGCGACTAGCCAGCTGCATCCGCACCTGTTGGTTGTCAAGTTAGCAAGCTAGTATCGTAATCATCAAGACTTTCAATGGCGTCTCGGAAATAAGAAGAAATCGCTCGGCAATCCAGTGTTGTCTGTGGATTCCGGCGATCGGTGGCGAGAGCTTATTGACGACTATTTTTTGGCACCGAGAGACGGCTGAGGAGAGCGGCTCGGACGACACGGGAACGAACAACAGTGAAACCTCCGGCGACACTTCGGACTCTGACAGGCCCATTTCAGACACCGACAACGATGAAGATGTTGACATGGAGCCACTTGTTTTAACAGACCCAATATCTGCCGTCCGTGAGTCGGATGAATGGGATGAATATGTGAGCTACGGATCTGGAGGGGATATCGAGAAGCTCGTAGCTTCAAGTGTGGCTGCAAATGTCATCAGGGAAAGTCTTGCTACATCCTCTTCTCTATGGTGAAAAAACGAGAGAGATGAGATGTGACTGCTGGTAAGCACTTTTCCACTTATCCCAACATTAGCCAACATTAGTAAACACAAGTGTGTTTATCTTATCTTCTTTAAACCTTGTTCTCAGTAATAATGAACACTGTAGGTAATGTTTTGAGTAGTTCTAGCTAGCTAGCTGGTCAACAGGACCCTGTAGTTGTATTTAACTACAGATGAGTGGTCTCACACTGAAATGACAAAATTAGTTCTGTTAATTTATTTTAATTGTCACAAATTGAATGTAGGCCTAAGATGTTTTTTTGTTTCCTAG
This sequence comes from Hoplostethus atlanticus, assembly GCA_034670405.1. Lineage (NCBI taxonomy): Eukaryota > Metazoa > Chordata > Actinopteri > Trachichthyiformes > Trachichthyidae > Hoplostethus > Hoplostethus atlanticus. The sequence goes on from JAXDDX010000238.1 coordinate 75,701, forward strand.
GTGAGAAACACATGATCCTGTCAGCAGCACTATGAACTGATCCAAAGAAACGGCTTGTTCCAAAGGAAGCAGCAAAAAGAAAGGATGCACCAGAGGACCTCTTACTTTGATGGTGATCACATATGCAGAGATGATGAATGTCTAGATTAATTATTGAATCATTTAAGGATTTAATTAGTGATATGTGTAATATGGTTATATCTTTTCTTGCAATATTACTTTGGGGTTTAAATCAAATCAAATCACATGTATCTGTACAGCCCTTAATCATCAATGGTTACTACACAACATCCCCCAGTCTTAGACCCTCAACAGAGGACAAGGAAAAACTCCCCAAAAAAACCTTTTTAGAGAAAATTGGAAGAAACCTTGGGAGGGGCTACTCAGAGAGGGATCCCCCTACCAGGACGGTTGGGCGTGCAATAGATTTGAGATTTGATAGAGTTTGGGCAAGCAGCGTATACACAATGCATAAAAGTTTATTATGGTGGGACGTCCGGATCTGACGTTTATTATGGTGGGACATCCGGATCTGATGTGTTTAATATTTTGGCACTTGGCATTTATACCAATCTATAGATTTATACCAATCTATAGCAATGTATAGGTCAAAGGGACACTTTGACCTAGACATTGCTATAGATTGATATAAATCTTCTACACTGTATAGGCTACTGTATACAATTAAGCATATATTTACAAATAAAGAACACTTTAATGTATATCAGTATGTTTGTCTTTCTTTTTACGCAATTTAATTATATGTAACCATAATTGTGGGGGGTTGGGGAGGGGAGTCACAGATTTTTCACAACGTCTTCAAGGTGCTTTTGAAAGATTCATTAATAGTGGATAAATAGTGAAAGTGTACTGTGTGTAATATAACCTTAAAGAGCAATTTCTCCTCATTACATAGATGCCTAAATGTTATATCTGTTATTTAAAATAATCACTCAAGCAGCATTTGTTTGGGAGATGTCAAAGCAGCAGCCCCCCACAAATGGAATGTTCAGAGTCATAATGGAAAGGTTTTTTTAAAGGCCTTTTTCTCAAAACCACACTTTTGTGTCTCTCGTTGTATAACGCCACATAACTTTATCATTTTTTGGAGGAGTGACATGGTTTTGGTCTCATTGGAAAGCCTGCATTCTCCTCTTTCAAGTAATATGAAAACCCCACAATGTGTTTTGGGGTCAATGTGACTCATTTTCCTGGGGGTCCCCACACCTCGCTTTGGGAACCACGGCTGTATGCTACCTGTAGGCTGCTAAGATACAGAATCCAACACAATTTCAGCAAAAGGATGACTCACTGAAATGAATTAAAGTGATACCATTACCTTTTATTGTCTGTCAATCTTTTATTTTTCTTCATGTGGCAAGAACAAATTAAATGAAGTGCCTTCCTTCCTTCCTTCCTTCCTTCCTTCTTCCCTCCCTATATGCTAGGTGTTGTCCATCACCAGCAGTGCAGAGTACTGTGAACAGCATGTTGCCTATGCCTGCCGTATGTCTCGGCTGCTCAACACTCCAGGTAACGTTACCATCACCTGATAGGGACCTCCGCCAGTCAGTGTGCTCTCCAATTGTTCATACTTACTCTTTTCACAGGGAATTCATGAGAAGTATACAAGATGTGTGAATTGAGCAACGGGTATAGTTCAGTAATAGAATGACACATCCTGCTAGCGTTCAACCGATATGGGTTTTTGAAGGCCGATCCCAGAATTGTATTCTTGTCAGGGTGGAAAAGCCTCTTAAACAACAGCTATATTATACTATAACTCTCCATTGAAAGCCATTCTAATGAAATTTAAGGCAGGATTCATTACAGGTTTTACAGACTGACACCTGATGCTGTTGAGGAAAATTATATCCTCATCTAGCTCATATTAGAGGTACACAACACTGACTGGCCGATATCCAATTGATAATGAAAGGACAATATTGGCCTGATATATTAGCTAACCCATATATCGGTATGTGTTCCTCCACACAGCTGAATGGACAGGCTCACATAGATATGAACAGTTCACTGTTCACAAAATGTATTTATCTAGCACTTTTCAAAGCACTTACAAAGTGCTTCACAACCAAGAATAAACAAATGACAGGCCATGGTTATGGTAAATTTCTGCGTCAAGCTTATTTGTTTACCTTGAGCAGCATGAGCGCTCTGCTCTCCGCCAGGCGATTGCGTGGAGGTTGTGTGTAATGAGCACTGCTCTGATTGGCCACCTCACGCCGTGAGTGAGGCGTGAGGTGGCCAATCAGAGCAGTGCTCATTACATACAACCTCCACGCCCTCAAAACAGCCTGTTCTTTACAATGGAGAAAATGAGAGACTGAAACACACACCACAGAAGCTGGTTTTATGATTTTTTTTTATATCGACTTCAAAAACATCTTGTCAAGACCCCTGGAAACAGTTTTAAATAGCCCAAAATGAGTAAAATACGCATTCCTGCTCACTGAAAAAATATGAAACACACACATTAGCCCACTTCCCCGCTGCCTGTAACCACTCAGTCCCGATCCGCTGCAGCCGGTGTTGGGGCAGGGTGAACCTGCCTGCCAGCCCGACTCCACTCCCCAGCCAACGGCCCAACCACACCCCCCAATCTGCCACACAAATATTTCAGCAATCACCCTGACCCCCTAGGCTATAATGTGTATTATGTGTTTTTGTGACCTTTTTGATCCCTGACATGTTTGCATCCCTGATATTTATGTCAGTTTGTTCACACACACAGACACTGTTGCATTGACAGCATGCACATTCATATTTTCTTCAGAAAATGTTCCTAATCTAGTTATTATTATTATAATGGTGAACAAGGATCGAGCAGAAATTGACAGAAATCCATTTGGAGGCTATATTTTTAAAAATCCCATCGTGGAGCATTCAGGATCAATGTTCAAAATGATAGTTTGGTGAAACATTTGGCAGGGAAAATACAAAAAATGCATTTGAAATTACATCGAAAGTCAATGTGTCTGTAGGAGCCATATTTCAGTTAGCCACATTTCAGTGTAGAAACCATTTTGTGGTTGAGACTTCTGTTTTGAAAGGGCTGTTAGGCATTTGACTTTTACTTTGTAAGGGCTATTAGGCATTTGGTCTTCTTAATGAGGGCGTCGCTTCTCACCTGTGTCAGACAGACAGACAAAGGAACATTTTTGGAAGATGCCTTTAGATACAGTTCTTTACCGCTTCACCTCGTCCTTTTTGAGTAAGCTACTAGTTTAAGCCCTTGAATACTTTTCATTTTTGCCTTCACATATCCACTATTATTTATACTCTACACACCAAACAATACATGCATCAAAATGCCTTGAATGCTGCTTGCCTGCCTGCCTGCTCACCTGCCTGCCTACATACCTGCTTACCTGTATCCACCGATTGACTGCTTCATTCTACCAACTCAAAAAGGTACTTTCTGTGGCTTTAACTGTTTATTCAAGAGAAGCGCGTCAAAAAGAATCTCCAGCGAGTGCATCTAGCAGTGACTATTTGAAATTGAAAATTGACAAACGAAGTCACTACAGTGTCTTTTATCTCACTCCCTCCTCATGTTCAGCTGGATTGAACTGAAAGTGACTGACTCCGGGTTGTTGATTTGATCCCCAGATGGCCTCCCTTTCACCTGGTGGGTGGGAAGAGCCAATGAGAAGCATTCGTACTGGGGCGGTTCGGGACCAGGCATACAAAAGTGTTCGTGCGGCATCGAACGCAACTGCACCAACCCCAAGCACTACTGCAACTGCGATGCCGACCAGCGACAGTGGTGGGTGGACATCTTCTAAACGTCTTCGCGTTTTAGCAAGTTAAGGTTATACTATATTAAACATAGACAGTACAACAATGTAACATACATTGCTCTATTCATCTGTACATACTATTTTATATTTTGGTATATTTTTGATATTGTAACTATTCTGTGCTCACTTTGCCTTACGTTTCATTCATAAATTCTGCTTAATGTGTTGAAATTTTCAGTCGCTTATGTTTTATAATCCCCATTTGCTATTCTTCTTTATATTCTAATTATATTTATGTTTTTTGTTTCTTGCCTGTACCCTATTGCTGTTGTAATGACCCAGGAATCACTTCAATCAGGAAAAAATATATAAAATAAATCAGTGATGAAATCATCCATACCCACTCAAACACAGAGGAGACACGCCTATTCATTTCTTTTCCAATATGGCCACCAGAGGGGGTGTTGCATCACCTGAAAGTCCTTTACTTGTCTTTCTTTGTCCTGTTAGTCGATTCACAGTGTCTTTCTCCCTGTTTGCCTTCCATCCCCTTTCCATCTGTGTGTTTCTGCAGGAGGGAGGATGCAGGCTTGTTGGTGTATAAAGACCATTTGCCAGTCGGTCAGGTCGTGGTTGGTGATACAAGCAGAGCCGGATCTGAGGCCAAACTCACTGTAGGGCCACTCAGATGCCAGGGTGACCGTGAGTTGTTCCACACACATACACACCCACGTTTGTTTTACTATACTCGTGAGGACCTTCCAATTCTAATCTTAGCCCTAAACCTAAATCATAATCCGAAACTACATTTACTCCTCCTAAACTGGCCTCTGAAAACTGGCAAACACTCCAAAGGTCACACCTGCATTTTGTTTTATTTGGTCCAAACCATGCAAGTCAGGTGAATTGAAGACTCTAAATTGCCCAAAAGTGTGAATGTGAGCATGAGGTCCAAACCAAATAATCTGGTTTCATCAAAATTAACTTTCTGTTGGATTAAATTCAATTTCATTAATTTCTTCTACATTCACACTCAGACAACTGTCTGACCTGAGACTACATACCACAAAGTCAAATCATGACTCGTCATCATCATGAATCTAGGTGAAAAAGGCCATAGAGGTTCCTCAGCAGTGTGACAGTAGTCTTTTCCATGTGGTGGTGCTATGTGTGCTGCAGGGAACTACTGGAACGCAGCGTCCTTCACCAGTCCAGCTTCCTACCTCCACTTCCCCTCCTTCAGAGGAGAAACCAGTGCTGACATTTCCTTCTACTTCAAGACCTCCTCCACCTACGGAGTCTTCCTGGAGAATCTAGGAACCACTGACTTCATCCGCATCGAACTGAGAGGTGTGTGTGTACGTGTGTGCATGCAGTGCAAAATATTAGAATAACATTATCTGTTAACCGTCGTGTTTGTCCTTGTCATTATATTGTACACCAGTATATGCACATTAGACTGCATAACCAATGAATAACAAATTGTTGTCATCATATGCTACTCCACTAAAAACACATTCTTCATAAACCAGGTTAGTTGACTTAGAACACTTTCTTATTTATCCAGGCTAACTGAATAAGAACAATTTATTACTTAACCAGGCAAATTTTTATAAAAAAAACAATCTTAATTAATCACTGACTAAGAACACTTTTATTTAACCAGTCTAGTTGACAAATAACATTCTTATTTAACCAGACTAGTCAACTAAGGACACATTGTTATTTAACCAGATTAGTTGACTAAGAACACATTTTAACTTAAGCAGACAAGTTGACTAAAGACACATTCTTATTTATCGCGGTTAGCTGGATAAGAACACATTTGTTTTTAACCAGACCAGTTAACTATGAACACATTCTTATTTAACCAGACTAGGTGACTAAGAACACATTCTTATTTAACCCGGCTTATTGATAGGGTTAGTATTTCAGGTAAAGGTAGGGAATATAATTATTTTCATTGCATATTAGTGTTTTCAATGAGTGATCTGCACTGGGTAAAACTATTACAATAATGTTCTCCAAAATTACCAAGGACATCTTTCATCTTTCAAAAAATTCTGTGAAATCACTAAATTCATCTTGGTCGGGTGTGAAAACCTTGTCAACAGCCCTGGAGGTTTGGTAACGTTTGATTTATCCCCTTGGCATTCCCAGTTTCCTCTGTGATTTCCTTCTCTTTCGACGTGGGGAACGGAGCGGTGGAGCTCAGTGTGCGCTCGCCGACGCCACTCAACGACAACCAATGGCATCGCGTGGAGGTGGAGAGGAACGTCAAGGAGGCGGTGCTTCAGCTTGACGGACAGTACCGAGATGTCCGCCCCGCCCCCCCGCAGGGACACACAAGGCTGGAGCTTTACAGTCAGCTATATATTGGTAAGACCCACACACACTCACAGAGTCAGGTATGTGAGCCATACACACACACAAACTAATGCACACCCTCCCCAGGTGCCTCGGGTGGTCAGAGGGGTTTCCTGGGGTGTATCCGTGCTCTGAAGATGAACGGCGTGACCCTTGACCTGGAGAAGAGGGCAAAGGTGACGCCAGGGGTGAAGCCTGGTTGCCAGGGCCACTGCAACAGCTATGGGATGCACTGCAGGAATGGAGGGAAGTGTGTGGAGCAGTACAATGGATATTCCTGCGACTGCTCTCTCACCGCTTATGATGGACCCTTCTGCACTGACGGTGAGGGCCTCCACACATTAGATTAGATTACATTACATTACACTTTATTGATCCCTGTAAGGACATTGGGTCATTACAGCCGCAAATAGAAATAGGATACAGCAAAGAAGCAAAGGATATACATAAGAATAGAGCAAATATGGGCTATGTAAACACACTCCGCTGACAATTCCAGCACTCAGACATACTAAGTAGAAATGTATGAATGAAAATGTGTTAAAAAAAAAAGTCCTGATTCCAGCATTAACAGGATGTAAAATAGCAGCAGTAGTATCAGTAGCAGCAGAATTTACTGAGACAACAAGACAAAAGACCCTACTGCTAAGTAGGGTGTAGGTTAGCCCTAGCTCTACAGAGTCATGCGTCAGATGGCACCATTCGCCAGTTACCTACCCTAGCCAACAGTGGTATGCGGCACGTCACTGGGGTTATCAAGTGGGCACCTTCCTTCACCTCAACTCCTGAAATTGACCCTTATCAGTTAGGCTTGCGTCGTACTGTTGGCACCACTTCGCCATCTATGAAAAACTTCTTGTCTACTGCCTTCCCTTTAACAATCGAAATACTCCTAGACTTACTTGGCTTCACTTTCATCCTAGCCCACTGTAGATTACTATTTAGCTTATCCAGTAACCTACTAGTACATGGAGCTGTTGATGTGATAGTCGTCATATCGTCCATGTAAGCCCTAATTGGTGGGAGGTGCAGCCCTTCAGCCTTTCCCCACCCACTACCCATTTGAAGCTCTAATAATGACCTCCATTGCCATGGTAAAAGCTAATGGGGAAATTGTACATCCTGCCATAATGCTTATCTCCAGCTGCTGCCAAGCTGTAGCTATGTGGTACTGACCCAAAAGCTTTTGCCAGATCCAAAAATACTACATGCAGGTCTCTTTTCTCACACCTAGCTGCCACTTAACAAGGCCTGCTACGCTAACGTTACATCCTCAAGAAAGGGTTAAACCCACTAACAATGAAGAAGTCCACCAACCAATATGCAAAACCTCAATCTAATGTTGGAAAATTACACAACTGGTCTATAAAGGTTACTACCACAGGCATTTCAGACATGGCAGTTCAATAAGGACCTAATGAAAATACTAGCTCTTAGACACATCAGCACATGGAGATAATGGCACTTGGCACCCACCCATCCATACATGGTATAACAAAATCAATTCTTTCATATATGTCACATTATCCATCTAAAGTTAAAATTGTGTGTGTGTGCATCTTAGATGTGGGTGGCTATTTTGAGACAGGAACTCTGGTGCGCTATGACTTCCTGCTGGAGATGGGACTTCCTGCATTACGGGAGGTGAAGAGCCTATCGGGCGCTGCCGAGGTCAACCTGACTCAGGAGGAGCTGGTTTTCAGCTTCAGCACCTCCAGTGCTCCAAGCATCCTGGTCTACATCAGCTCTAGAACACAGGACTACCTGGCTGTGGTACTCAGGCACAACGGTGAGGATGATACCTTACTTCAATTTTCAATTTTTGCTTCATTTGATAGTTGACAGTAGAGAGTGACAGTGTAGTACTAGAGTCCGGTGTGCAGATAGCCATTGATGCAGTGGTAAATAAAAAGGTTGATAAACTATGACCTTGGTGATCATCATAAGGCAAACAACCACCAGTAAAAACATCAATCAATTATAATTTCAGAAAAGCATCATCATATAACTTACATCAGTTTGATACTACGAAGGAATTTACCTCATACAAATGTTGTCCAATCCCACGGCACCTAGCTACGTGTACAGCATCAACTGTTGCTGTAGTTTTACTATGGTCCTGTAATAATCAGTATAACCAAATCATTCACTCCATGTATTGTCAAGAAGAATAAATCCACTCTACTATATTGCTAGCTCCAGTAGGTTAGCTGACTTTCAGTATTATAGCATAGTGGCCTCTTTGCCAAAAATGCCCATGAGCATGGGCCAAACTTAAATCCCACACCTGCAAAACGGCTTTACTAGCTCATTCTAGTTGTAATTTTACATTAGCCACTCCAGCGGCAAAGTTTAGACACTTCAGCAACACTTGGTGTTATGGGTTATGACTGACTGACTGACCTGACCTGACCTGACCTGACCTGAATTTGGCTCCTGATGCCCACATCTTGCACCATGGGATAAAGGTAGATGAACTGAGTTTAGGTCTAGTACATCCCTTCTTATCCCTAGTTCACATCATTGCACCCAATCATTTGTAATCTCTAAACTCACCTCTGTTCTCAACACTAGTCTAAAGGGATGTGTGACCCTCCTGAGTTGAAACAGCCTGCTCAGCAGTTAATTAAGAGACTACATTGTATCAACAAGGGACAGCTAACTGCTGGTTTGAAATGGCCTGCTCAGCAAACACTAAGCTCAATTATGTTACATGGGTTTCTCAAAGACTTAACACAATTGAGTTATGCAATGGTGGGTAATGACCGTGGCGTACTTCTGCATTACAGCCAACTGTCACATCAATACCCTGTTAGTGTTTTAACATGTGTGTCCCTGTGTGTGTGTGTCCAGGCACTCTCCAGATTCGCTACAGCCTGGGGGGTTTGAAGGAGCCCTACACAATAGATGTAGACCACCGTAACATGGCAAACGGACAACCACACCATGTTAACATAACTAGGAACCTAAGGGGGATACGACTACAGGTCAGTACACTCTATTACTAGAGGACACTAGTAGCAGGGTTGCCGAGCCACATCGTTCTGGTTGCATTGTCATTTCACAGATGAATCTGCCTCGAAACTGTGGCTATTGGTGGAAAACTGGATTTGAACTTTGACAAGGGAGCTGATTGGGTTGAAAGCAGGGTAATGTAATTATATCTCTGTTGCTTCCTGTTGCGTTGGTGAACACCAGCCTTCTTTCCGCATTTGGGCTATTTAAAACTGTTCCTGGGGGTCTTTAAAAGACGTTTGTGAAGTATATATATAAAAAAAATCCTAAAACCAGCTTCTGTGGTGTGTGTTTCAGTCTCTCATTTTCTCCATTGTAAAGAACAGGCTGTTTTGAGGGCATGGAGGTTGTATGTAATGAGCACTGCTCTGATTGGCCGCCTGACGCCTCACTCACGGCGTCAGGCGGCCAATCGCCTGGTGGAGGCGGAGAGCAGAGCGCCCATGCTGGTCAAGCTTGACGCTGTAATTTACCACCATGGCGGCCGCTCCAGAACCAACACTGAGACTGTACATGTTTGAGCCGGAGTCTGACCCAGAATGGGAAGAGGCAGCTGAGGCGGTTCCACTTAGTTTCTCAATGATAACAATTCTGTGAAATATTGTACTTTCGTGCGTTGTGTTTGTGGGTGTGTGAACGACGCTCTCTTCTGTAGCCGGTCTGTTTATGGCTCATGTCCATAAGCTTATTGAATACAACTTGCAGACAAGCTAGGATTGACAATTTTGTTGGGCTAGTTATCCAATATATTATTGGATGTAGGGGTGGGCGGTATGGCCTAAAATTTATATCACGGTATATTTAGAATTTTGGACGGTAACGGTATATATCACGGTATATTTGTTTTTCTTATAATAATAATTTAAAAAAATGCTTTAGGAGCAGTACAAGACTCTGGGATGGTAACAATTTATTCCCGGGGGGTTAACTATGAGGTTTCTACTGGGCTCTTCCATTAGTATTCTGTAATCTGTATATTATGACAAAATTGACATTGAACTTAAGTGTTTATGAATGTTTTATTGTGCAAAACTGCACTGTATTAAATATAAATAGCACCTTATATGCAAACTTTTTTCCAAAATAGGTTCTGAACAATACAAAGAAATATTAAAAAATAAAATAAAAACATAAAAATATAAATTTCAAGTATTCCAATACTTCAAATAACTTCTACTGTATATAACAAAAACTTCAAAGGTTAGGCAACATGCCAAGAAAATAATTATAAAGATAAATAGCACATTATATGCAAACTTTTTTCCAGTTTGGCTGAAGTGTTTTCGACCTGGCATCACATACCTCGGATCCAGTGTTTTGATCAATGCCTTAAACCTGTTTGTATAGGAACCATGTCCTTACATAGGTACTCCGTTATGGAATGTGGAATGTCCTTCCACCGCTTGCTTTTTTTTTCGTCATACGGATAGCCACTGGAAAATGACTCGTCTAGCGACGTCTGTGTTGTGGTTTTTCGTTTAGCACCACTTGCGGAGGGACTGCTTGTGTCTACGCGCATCCTAGTACTCTCTTCATACTCGCGGACATGTTTTGTTTTGAGGTGATAAAACAGATTGCTCGTGTTACCACCGCCGGCAACAACTCTTGCTCGACATTGCTTGCAGATAATAGTTTTCTGCTCAAGGTCCGACTTTTTAAACCCAAACCACGTCCAGATGATGGACGAAGCACCTTTCTTTCTAACTAATTCTTCTTCTTTGTTTGCATCGGGAACGGGAGCTCCCGCATCATGCTCGCTGCCTTCCATTTCACCATGCATCTTCAGAAAGCATGCGTCTGTTTACGTCGAAGTTTACGTTGCACTACTTACTTTTTCACATCGTCTTTTTCCACAAACTAGTTTATTATCTTTAAATGGCAGAGCGCAGTTCGCTAGCTTTGTGTGTTACGTTTGTAAATTTGAAAAAGTATTTTTACATTCAAAGAGCCTAAAGGTAGCCTTCTACCGGTACATCCGGTAGAGTCAAATCTCTACCGTGGCACGGATTTCTACCGGTATACCGGTTCAACCGTTATACCGCCCACCCCTAATTGGATGCAACCTATTTGCATCCAAACAGCGCAGCGCAAACAACCAAACGTGATTGTACTAATGGTGGCTAAAGTTTACACGTTCGACAGACTTATAAAACAGACACTGGTCCCAACAAATAACTCTAAGATGAGTCCTGACTCCAACCAATAACTTTAAAAGATGTGTCCTGACTCCAGCTTTAGTTTTCTTATTTCTTCCCTCCCAACAACCCCGTGGCTAGCCCCGCTAGCTTGTTAGCTAACGAGTAGTCGAATATACTAACCAGACTAATTTGCAAATAAAATCAAAACATGGAGACACTTACAGATTCCAAGTTTGCAGATCGGTCACGTACTGTATGAATTCCTCCATCTTTAAGCTTCAATTTAGATGCTAATCCTGCTGTGAACTGGCCCTAGTTGCTGAAGCAGTCTGACGAGTGATCATCACACACAAAAAAAATGAGCTAACTGTAGCTGGGACGTTGCCGTTAAAAATAAAATTAATCCACTCTGTCCTGGCATTTTCGCGTGTTGGGAGACTGTGCAGGGATCTATTTTGCTGCCTGCATCCTACAACAGAACAACTGGAGTGTTGGTGTCTGGCCGTAGACATGTTGTCGTTGTAGCTCCACTGTTCGCAAAGTAATGGTGCATTCCATTGTACTCGGAAAAAACGACGTCCGACACGGAAAGGCACAATAGAACAGTCATTCTAGTTTACATTTATAACGTAATTCGGTTGATTTGAGCTCAGCGTTACGAGATAGAAGTCTGTACTAGCATGCGGTACTAGATTACGAACGTTCACGATCAGTGATATGCGCCGATTCTCTTCACTAATGGCGCTGTAGTAGTTGATGTAGGTCCTCTTTAGATGCTTGTAAGAATTCTGAGACTTGCCATACAAACATGAGTTCGCTGCGGGCGTCCATGTTTTCCCGAGAAGATGCACTGGAACACATTTAGATTGGAAGTTGTGAATACCAACTCGGAATTATCGACTTCCGAGTACAATGGAATGCACCATAAGCAACGGCTTGTGGCACTGACGGGAGCTGCATTTTGAGACGAGGTAAATGGGAGAGGTTATTCACCTGGGGGTGGGCATGCTCTGAGAGGGGTTGGATTATGCTAAGAAGCGCCCGTTATGACGTATAAATGGGCTACTTTCCGAAATGGCCTGTTTTTGGCCCGATTTGGCACCGTTTTTGGAAAAAGGAAAATACAGAAAAAGGGGTTTACTTCCAGATTTCACATTTTCTCGGCTACTTAGGTCAATGGTAACATGTGGAACATGTATAAGGGCCAGGAATAAGCCGTTTTCCATAATATGTCCCCTACGTTTTTCCAAAGTTCTTCTCACTAGAAGTGGATATGACTCAAGACAAAGTTCACAGTAATTGCCAAAAGTAAAAGTATCAAATCCCCATTTCTGGCCAGACTCATGAATAAGCATTTAGGATGTTGAACAACTGGATGTTTAAAAGACTTTTAAATAAGAGTTTGAAAAACAAACACAGACACCTTGAACTCCTGTTGCTGGTTGCACAAAAGAGCAGTGCTCCCAAGCACTATTCATCACATACAAACCACCCAGTAACATGCTAGCAACCACTAGTAATCACCTAGTAACCACTAGTAACACCCTAGCAACCACTGCACAGTGAATAAATCTGTAGGCTTGCTACTGTTTGCTACTGTTTGATAAAGTGGTTAGTAGGTAGACCTACATATATGTCACAAAATACTTCATGCTGTAAATGTAAATAAATGCATTATGAGAACAATTCAAGTTTTATAAACTATCAAACGTCTCTCCAATTATGGTTTAGATACTCGTTTTCATGAAAAAATAGGAAAAAGATGCAAGAAAAGTTTTGCAAGTTTTGTACCATGTACCATCATGTCAAGACATTTCCAAAGTGGTTTGACAAAGTGTTTTGACAACATAACACTCTAATCTTTTCATGTTTTAACCCCATCTGAAGAATTCCATGCTCCTCTACGGGCTGAGAAAAGTCTTACCACCCTTGGTCTTTCGAAACACATTGGATAAACTCACGCATGTTTTTCTTAGTTCCTGAAACAATGTATGTAGGAACCTTACGAAGATACAACTACAAGTTAGTACTTCATATTAGTACAGGACTAGTAGGTGATTCGTCTAGTAGTTTAGTTTAACATGGATAATGGTCAACCACACCAGGTCAATATATCTAGGATCCAACAGAGGTTCAGCTAGATTATATTTAGTTTATTGAACGGACTAGCTGGTATCTATTTTCAGTCTAACTTGTCATGCTTCTCTTCCTGCATCCATATTTCCCTGCTATCTGTCTCCAGTTGGACCACTACCCAGTGTCCACCTACACCCTGCCTGTGGCCTCAGACACCCAGTTCAACCTGGTCAAAACCATCTTCCTGGGAAAGGTCTTTGGTAAGCTGTGTGTGTGTGTGTGTGTGTGTGTGTGTGTGTGTGTGTGTGTAGTGCGTCTGCATGTGTTTGTATATTGTGTGTATGTATATAATATATTTTTGTAGTTGGGCAGGAAGGCGTGTGAAACAGCCTTTAGACCACGTGAATCTAAAAATCTGTCATTGAAATTCTGAAAAATTGATGAATATTTTTCTCAGCTTTTGTGTCATCACGTCTAAATGCTGTTTCAAAGGATTTAAATATAATTCCGCGAGAAACAATGATGGCTTCCCTAGCCTAAGGATATCCCAGTTTTGTATTCTTATTCTTTCGCTATATTTACACTGGGGCGTTAAAAGTCAGCCTCTTTAAATTCAGCATTAATTGCCCTTAACAGAGGGAGTTCATATCAAACAGTGATGGGTAGACCGATTATTATAATTAACACATTTAAAAAATTTTTTTTTTTAGCAGTGGATCAGTTCAGGACCAGTTTGTTTAATTCACCTATATAGAAATGTTGTAGCAAACAGCACTTTGGGCCAGATTCAGTTCATATTCAAGTTCACTTCAGAGTATGGTTCGAATGAATGATCTATTCGTGAAATGATCCATCACTAAAATCGATCCTTATCTTGATAGATATGGTTAAATAAAGATTTATAGTTTTCGTTAAGATGCTTTCCCCTGTCTCCCTCGCCTTGATCACTCATTAATCATGAAAGCCATTTTGAATTTAGCAGTTTGTGGGTCAATCCTAGGTTTTTTGGGGGGGGTAATGATTGGAACATCCTTTGGGCATGAAATGATATATCAGTCCTCGACCAAGAACATCCCAGACTATTCATTCAGGGCTTTATTCACTACACAGGCTAACAGTGGTCCAATCAGTCTCGATGCCTATACGCTTGAACTGCTTTCTCATATTCCTGCTAGACACACAGATTGCTAAATTCAAATGAGGGTGTTTGTAATGTGATCAATGTACCGTTGTATGCTGAGAAGATTGAGAACAGTTCTTCTGTGTGTTCAGTATTTATTGCTGAATGGTGCAGAACTAGTTGATGCTATTAACAGTGTCCGGGGAATAGTTTCACTGTATGGAATTCAACTTCTAGTTTAACTACATTTTTTTTAGTAGCTTGGAAGTTCAAATGAATTCAAATGTGGATAGTGTTTGTCATTTGGCTTAGTTAACTACTGCAACTAATAGCTGTTTTTGGCTAGAAAAGAAAAGAAAGGAATTGCATTTCTTTCATCCAAGGATTTGCAGATTCTCGTCCCCATCCAACAGAAAGTAACCATTCCTTCCTTTTGTTTCTGCGAAGAATCCAAATAGTGTAGTTTGGGTTTAGGGCCAGATGGACATTCCATCCAACAGAAGGTTAACGCTGTGATGAAGCCAGGTAGTATTATTTTGGTTTCTGGCAGGTAGCTGTCCCCCAACCGCTGTCCACTAAATACACACAGCGCGTTAGCATTAGCATTTAGCGTATTCCACCTCCAGTAGTGAAGGTTAGTACCTTTTTAGGCTGATATTAATGGTATGGTGTAAATTCATAGTATACATCATAGTGAGTAGTATGAAACTGATGTAAGTTAATGAAAAAAAACATAAATTAATGCTTTTCTGAAAGTGATTGATTTTTGTTTTGTATTGGTGGTCGTTTGCCTTATGGTGATCACTGACCGGAGGACTTAGTTCACCCTCCTTTTTACTTACCACCAAATTAATGGACAGATTTTCATTGTCACTGCCCCTATTTCTTGTCTTTCTTGTAGAAACGGGGCAGATTGATCCCATCCTGATCGAGCGCTACAACACGCCGGGCTTCATGGGCTGCCTGTCTCGAGTTCAGTTCAACAGCGTGGCTCCGCTAAAGGCCGCACTGCGCCCCGGCCTGGCCGCTCCCGTTAGCACCCACGGGATCCTGGTCCCGTCCAACTGCGGAGCCTCACCCCTTACCATCTCACCCATGCCCTCGGTCAGCGACCCCTGGCACGTAGACACTGGTAGGGACACAGACAAATGCAGCGACATGCACACATGGAAGTAGTTCAAAAACTTGTGCATGTAGTGTTTTTTTCTGCATCTCTCATTTCCAAGCAATCACTTGCCAATAGCATCGCCAGTACTTTGACAACACTGGACTGATAGCAGCTCCCACACCCCCAAACAAACAAGCATGGGCTGTTAGTGAAGCAACTACAAATAGCGTAATGTCAGAATTTAACCTGGTGCCTAAGAGCGACCATGGCTACAGTCAAACATGTTTTATAAAACAATGTGATAACTGTTTAGTTGCATTATTATTGCATATCACAGTTACAGTTGATAGCTAATAAGCTGCTTGTCCAAGATAATATTAAAGTTATAAATGTAGACTGTGGCTAATAAATGATAGCGAAACCTACCAGTCCAAAAGATAAAAAGCCACATCTGCTCCTCATTGTCACTTCTCATATTGGAGTGCTTTTCATCTTGGAAAGCCATGCCGATGTTCACTCTAGTTTTGGTTCAGAGAGGGTGTTTAGCGAAAAAGAAATCGGAAATACCACGCAGGCTGGTTTCTGCCATGTTGTTGAGGAGGCTTACCAGGTTCTGCCATTCCCTCGCTGGCTCTACTCCATGTCTGTTGTTCTCTCTTCTTGTCGTCGCAATGGGGAGTGACAGAAAGAAAAACACTTGAAATCTGATCTGAGTGAGCGGTCAAACTGAGTTACATTTTCAAAGATTTCAGATTTCAAACCAATGTGCTTTAAATCCTATCTGCATACCAAGCGAATTAAACTTCAGTGCAGTCAACTCAATTCGAGATAATTATGGCAAGTGGGTGAAATCAGTTTGAAACATGCTGAATAAGGTGAGCATACACTATAAAAACAAATTGTGGGAACATGTTCATCTGTTTGCAAAGATGTATCTTGTGCACTCAGATTGATCAATACAAGGGTACAACGTCTACATCTTGTGCCCTCGACATTTAGATTTTTTCCTCCTGTCACCACTCCCGGGATCTGTAATTCTCCATTATTTCTCTCTAGGATCGCACACACACACACACACACACACACACACACACACACACACACACACACACACACACACACACACATTCATGCAGACACATCATGACAGATTTGCATGGTTTAATGTACTGAAGCACCCTATAGAGCAGTGCACCCTCCCTCCCACACACACACACAGTGTAGGATGATTTGTGTAGCTCAGTGTACAGTAACACCCCCACAGAGAGACCATCTGACCAGCCTCCTGTCTGACCCAACATCCACAATATATGTATGTATGTATGTACAGTATGTATGTATGGTGATTATCTCTATTCCTAGCACTTCTCTCTTTGCTGATAATATTTGAATTTCTTTTTTGCTTATTCTTCTGTTTCGTTTTTTTTGTTTTTTTTATGTTGTTTTGGCCCTTGCGCTCCTTATATGTCAGCTGCCTGTGATGTTGTGGAGATCCAGAAATTGAAAGTGGTAATCTGTGAAATCTTTTATTTAGTTTTCTATTTTTCCTTCCTTCCTGAAATAACCCCCTTGATGGAAACATAGCCTTTTCTCCCTGATCTCTCCTAGCTTTGTGTAGTCTGACTCTTGTATGGGAAAGGCAAATGCTAAAAAATGAATGGTGCTAGTCCTACTGAGACTATGGCTCTTCTAAATGGTAGGGGACACTGGTTTTCAGGTGGGGAAAGTGAATGAGTAACTGTCTCCTCTCCCTCAAAAACTACTGTTGAGGTGCCCTTGAACCCCCAATTGGCCCCCCAAGTGTTAGCATGGAGCCTACTATCTACTGGGGACACATAGATGGATGATGTTTTGATGGATGATGTTTTGTCTTTTATCACTTAATGGCTAAGTTGCTAAGGGGTCATGCTACCAAAAACTTGGCACATTCCTTTAACCAACAGTGAAAATTCAGCCTATTTCAAATGGATGACGGACTGATTCTGTATTCACAGCCGGAGACGTTGTCCCCTTCAGCGAGGAGAAAGACGGAGGTGACGGAGTGGATCGCAACTCTGCTGTTATCGGAGGTAAGTCTGTTCAAACTACAAAGAGTTAGCAAATTTATGGTAATGGTAGAGAAACATGCTCATGACTGGAGGGTCACCAACAAGGCACTTAACCCCCAAAACCTCTCCAGTAGAGTGCTTGCACTGGGAAACTCCATAGGAAGCAAGGCATTGCTGAAAAAGCGTGATTTATTTACTCAATACTCACTTATTCCTACATCCTGTTGTTGTTCTTCTCTTGAGTGGTTCTCAAACTGGGGTTCCTTGTAAAAACTGCAAAAAGTAATGCTAATTAATAATGCTAATCAAACAATTCTTAAATTTTAGAAAATCAAGTTGGACCGAAAGGAGATTTCGATCACCATTGTTTACATGTACCACCAACATATGCATTTTGTAATGATTTAAGACGATTTGAATTAAAATATTTGGAAACCAAACTCAGCGATGTATACTTTTTTGAAAAAAAAAAAAAAGGCTGGAAAAAATGAGTGCACACAAAATGACGCTGCGTGGCAGTGCTCCAGAATGAATCATGGTGGGAGCCTTACATATGAGGTGTTGATTCTCTCCCATATCATCCCATACTTCTGCCTTCTCGTGGTCCTCCATCCCATCCATTATCAAGACGCAGCAGACTTTTATTCAACTGATGCATTAATCTTGCTGTGTGTGATGATTCAAAAAAGAATAATTGCCTGACTGTTCCTTTACTGTGGGCCGTTCTCTTTCCCGGCCATCCTGTTCACAAACACAGATGCTGCACTTTAGGCATTAGATGATATTTTATCTTCTTTTCTGATTCAGCATTTGGGCTGAATCCTGGGTCATGGATGACCCCGCCCCCAAAACGTATTCTATACTTTATAGTGTATAAGTCCAACATTGTGGATAGGATTGTTGAAGATAAATTTGAAGATGTAGCTTTTAGCGAAATAAACATGAGTCGTTAAGATTTACACAAAAAAACATTTGTGGCACTTCACTGAAGGTTTTGGCCTCTTTCTGACTGATTGGCCCTGGACAATTATGTCTATCTTTTATAAATTCTGGCCCTTGTTTGTTTTGTTTTCAGGCATCATTGCCTGTGGTGATCTTCACCGTTCTGTGCATCCTGGTCTTTGTTATTCGCCACATGTTCCGCCACAAGGGCTCCTACCACACGAATGAGGCGAAGGGGGCGGAGTCAGCAGATTGCGCAGATGCGGCAATCATCGTCAATGATCCGGCTTTCACCGAAACCATCGACGAAAGCAAGAAGGAGTGGTTCATCTGAGCACCCTGTGGCCAACGGACACGACAACGTTTAGGATGTAGTTATTTAAGCATAGGGAATAGTGGTGAAGTGACCACCGGAGGGGGCCTACGTGGACGTGCCGAGTGGTTTACCTAAAAAACTTTATCGACAATGGACACCCTGGCATTACAATGTTGTTATTAAGCATAGGACACAGTGATGACTGACTGAGGCCCTTTTGGATATATGGAGTGGTTTATCTTCATTTTATTTACAACGGACAGTGTGACAGGATGAGAAGTCTGCAGATGTTACAGTGGTGCATTGTGGGGAAGGGCACCCTTAAGATACCGGCCTTGGATGTGTAAGGATTTGTTGTGAGGTAAATTATGGGTAAATGTGTTCTATGCCCTGCTTCACTTGAACTGGTTGGTGTGTATGTGTGTGTGTGTGTGTGTGTGTGTGTGTGCCTGCATGCGTTTACATTAGCCTTTATTTTATTTAATATTTTATTTTTATTAATTTTAACCCTATGAAGTTTGATTTCCTTTGCAGTTTAGTTTGCTAGGTTAACAATTATTTTAGTTAAGTTTAATTAAATTTTTTTTTTAAATATGAATATCTTGAATATCTGCCTTTATGGAGGGTGTTATATCAAATCAAATCACATTTATTTGTATAGCCCTTAATCACCGTTACAGTCTCTAAGGGCTTCACAGTGCCCAACATGTGAAAATAATAAATGGTTAGTACACGACATCCCCCAGCCTTAGACCCTTACAGAGGACAAGGAAAAACTCCCACAAAACCTTATAGGGAAAATTGGGAGAAACCTTGGGAGGGGCTACTCAGAACTGTTAGTTTTTTTTGCACACTGACAGAAAATATGGATGGTCATGATGGATATCAGTTGATTTTTGATAATGTCTTTGCATTCTCTTAGCATACGCACTTCGCTCACAGTGTAGCAATGGTCAAAAGACTGAAAAATTCAGGTTTATTTCAGTGTCAGACATTAGGCTTATTTTTGTGTGTGTGTGTGCGCGTGTGCGCGTGCGTAAATCACACTCTACTACAGCCATTACTCTGATAGCATCCTTTGGACTGAGAATGGGGAAAAAGGAGAACAGTCACACTTGTATTTATTTTTGCATCTACATAACGACTGACGATGTGTCTTAATGATTTTTTTGAGCTTTGATTGTATAGACTCTCAATGTTTGCATCTTTGAGGTTGAGCACACACTGTACACCATTCTACTGTGTTTTTGCTGCCAAATCAGTACTTCAGGATTAGTTAAGCTTTTAGAGAATCTGATCGACCATGAACTAAGGAGTCATTTTAGTCCACAAGACCCTGCCTCAGTGTTGAGATGTTGAAGGTAGCATTTGTTAGCAGTGCTGGTGCAAGTTAATACAAGGCTGGAAAAAAAAACATTTCTCAAAAAAATCACTTGCAGCACATACTAAACAGTCTACTTTGTCACAACATAATTACAATTAAAGGGGCTATACGTAGTCTACGACCTCTGTTGACCTCTAGTGGCAACTAGTTGGAATTGCAACAACACTGATTGAACCCTACATATTTCTGTACGGTGTCCTCCTGCCGGCAGGTGGCACAACAGACCTGACAGACATTAGTGCACACATATAACAATGATATTTAATTCAATTTAAATATTTCAGCAGCACAATTGGAGATCGAACCAGTGTTCCTTTTGTTGTTGGACAACCGCACTAACTACAAGACCATCATGTCATCCCCTACTAATTACTTTTGGATAACTTTTTAGATGGGCTGAAAGGACTCCTAGTTCATGATAAATCTAATAAGCTTCTTAAAAAGCTAAACTATCCCTTTTTAATTTTTATGAAGCAAGATGAATGAAAAGAATGCTTGTTATCCATGTACAAAACTATGGCTTACATCCTAGAAGACATTGAGATTTGATTGTATTGTATTTGTATTTGTTTGATTGAACCAGTCATTTTTCATGTGCATTTAGAATATAATGGCATGCTATTATTGTATGACAGACGCATTTCTGTTTTACCATCCACAATGTAGCATCACATTGTTTTTTCTTCATGTTGTGTCGATAACTCTGGCTAATTGTTCCTTTCTAGTGCCAAATTGTTCATTATTTGTGCTTTGCTTTCATTGTGTCTTGAAACATTTGATGGTTCCTCTTGGAAAGACATTGTAAACACCAGTAAAATCGGACACTGGCTAACATTGGATGATATGTTGAGACCAGATGATTGAGCAAACACAGATGAAGTGCTGATACCTTAAAGAAGATACTTGATACCTTTAAAGAGAGCCAACCTTAGTGTGATGTATCTTCAGGTTTAGATATTAGAGTTGTTGAAGGGCATTTTAAGATACACTTTGGGTGAAAAATATTGAGTCGCATGCGGTGCAAAAGAAAAATTTGATTCTAGATGAAACGTTTCCTTTAGCTCTGTCAGCAGCTTCTGCTTGGCTGTCACGATACACTAACAACAGGCTTGCATTGGAGAAAAACTTTATCTCCAAATATCTTTTTATAAATCAAATACATATCCTTTTCATGTTAACAACCATGCACTTTTAAAGAAATATGTGAACCTTCAATTCCAGAAAAAAAAAAAGTAAATCACCACAATTGGGATTTTGATGTGACAGCAGTGATACAGTCATGCTTGAAGGTTTGTGAACCCTACCCCATAATATATGAAATAATAACCACCCCCTGGTCATTATTTCATATATTATAGAGGAATAACCTTAAACATAAAACCTTAATGAAGCATGCACCAATAAATTATACTTTCATTATTCATTTAACAAAATTGGTTTATTTTATGAAACCTCAGATATTCCTGCGTACAAAAATATGTGAAGTCTTTCAATCAATCAATCAATCAATCAATAAAACAAACAAAAAAATAGCAGTGATGGCCACTGATCAGTCTCTGGCATCTTCCTTGAGGGATTTTCATACACTCCTTACAGTACTTGGTCAACTTAGTGAGGTTTGAGGGTGTCTCATCTGAACAGCCAACTTCAGGTCTCAACTGGATTTAGGTCAGGACTTTGACTTGGATTTGGATTTTATGGATTTGTCAATCCATAACACTAAACTTTTTACTGAGCCATTCTTTGCTTGTGACCAAACAATTAAATTTTGGACTCATCTGTCCATAAATCTTTGATTGTTCAGATGGTCTCTGGCAAATTTAATTTAGCTTTATTCTTTTTAGGCAGCAGAGGCTTCTTCCTGGCTACCCTTGCATGATGGGTGGATGGGTTCTTTTTTTCTGAGATTATCGATTTATTGGACTGCTAAGCGGAGTGAGACAGGAAGGATTTTAGAAGGATGTCCACTTCCAGGCAGAGTCACTGTCATGTTAAATGCTCTCCATTTGTATATTATTGTTTATTTTATTATTGTCTCATAGTGGACTGATGGAGCCCAAATCTTTTTCATATGACTTTCTAACCTTCCCCAGACTGATCCACACTCAGTATCTGAGGTCCTCTGAGGTCTCCTTAGATCACAGCATAGTGTTTTTCTTTCACCTGCATGGCTAACACCAAACTGACCAGGTTTCTCTCTTTTTATGGGAGTGCCACACAAGCTCCAATTATTTACCCACCTGATTCCACTGACCTACTTGATTTAACTAATGCAAGAGGAGATTCACTTCAACTATTTTCATTTTAGTGTTTGCTCAATTTCAATCTCTAAAAACATGAAATTAGTAAATATAGATCCTTTATTTAAGGTTAATTTTGATTAAATAAGGATTGCATGGTAAAAGAAAAATGTCTATAATTGGACAAAGGGGTTCACAAACGTTCCATCATAACTATATTTTGTTGGGCAAGTTTAGCTTAGCGGACGCCTAAACGTCTAAGGCCACTGAAGGGAAACACATTAGAGGACGAAGCATGACCAGCTCAATTCTTTCAGCCAGAAAATGCATCGCACCCTAATTTACGCACACTGCAATGTAATACAGTATTATGTAATAATATATATCATATTTCTTCACAAAATATACTGATAAGGTTGAAGGCACATATTTGTTGGGTGCTGAGTTCTTATAGCCTATGTATGTGAATGATAGACTCTTGAATAGTTGGCATTGATTGCTTAAAGCGCTCTTATTTTGCTTCATTGGCAGCATGAGATGTACTGTAACTCCTGACCTCAACCCGACAACAGCACAACCACATCTATTGTTTAGCAAATATGTTCTACATTTCTTACATGACAGATTACGAGCAAAAGACTTTCTTATAATAATGTATTTTTTTATTTAACAAACTCATTTGTTGGGTCGTTTAATCACTTTCTTTGTTTATTTCATTGTGGCCTGGATTCTGTATGGTTCGGAGCCACACAGTCTTTTTGAAGTGGCTTACCATCTCGTTACCTAATGTGAACCTCATGCTGTTTTTCAGTTCAGTAGACCAGGCCTGACACTCATTAATGTAATGTGATTTTGTCTTATTAGTAAACAATAAACAAGCCTTGCCATAATGTCTCTCCACTTAGTGTGTGTTAATATGTGAATGACCACAGACACAACAGAATAAAAAACTTTTTTATTGGATATATAATTTACAATAAAAAAAAAGTCAAAGATAGTAACATTCAGATTGATATAACATTTCCAAAACACATAAACTATTACTGTACAAAAACATTACTTAAACATCCAGATGCCTTGGGCATTAAACCACAATCAAGCATTAAATAAAACAGTTTGTGAGCAGGACTGGGACCAATTAATTTCAGTTCAATCAAGTGTTGACAGAAACTCATGGTCTTGATATCATATTCATTCTCAATTATTTCTTTGGTTGAATATGACAAACGTTGGACAAGATGCAGTTCCTGGATGAATGAATGACTTGAAGTAGATCTGGATTTACCCATGTTTGCTCCACTGGTTTTTGGACGTTATCACGATACTAAAAGAAGCAGATCTTTGTTCCATGTGAAGTTAGTAGGAAAACAAAACCTTAGTGGTCCGGGTGCTTTAGGAGAAATTGTCTGGTTAACTAGCAGTCAGACTTGATCAAGTTGCCAAAGTACGCAGTTATAGTCTTCAGCTTGTTGTTGAGGAAGTTCTGCTCCACCTCCACCTTCCCTCCTGGACCTGCCAGAGAGACTATCTGGGGAGAAATTAATACACAAATATTACAATGGATTGGTTTCATTTCAAAATTCATTACATCCATTTTGGGGGATAATGTAACTGAGGGCCATTGTTCAATATTTGAAAAATCAAATGATTATAGAGGCTTTACAGTTGCATCACCAATCTTCTCAATTCTCAATTTCCCCACAGGGATCATAAAAGTTTCAACTAATCTCATTTTATATGCATGTAAGACTGTACACAGACCGGCATGCATGACCATGCAGAAACACACAGACCTGGTCCATGTCGGCGTTGCGAGGCAGGAAGTACACTACGTTGTCTGATATCAGTTTGGACAAGCGGAAGATCTCAAAAGTGTCATCCATTAAGGAAGAAAAACACAACATTTGAAAGCAATCATTCACTGATACATGTGAATGAATGGAATTGTGAATAGTGGCTGCTCTAGGGACCAAGGAATCTATAAAGAAAAAGTCAGATATGTCAGAGCCATGCATGTGAGCGTAAACTGTAAAGCCACCACAATTTGTATTATAGCAGGTGGAAAGTACATAGCTTAGTCTTTTAAGGCTTGGATAAAGGTACATGTTTCTGTTTTCCTTTTAACTAGTGTGTGTGTGTGTGCATGTGCGTATGTATTTGTGTGTCTCTTGACAGTCTTGGATCCAAGATTCTCAATGTCTGGAATATTTCTCCATAGAAGCCAAAGTGAATTCAAATGTAGATTATATTAACATTGGGAATGGAGATATACACCGATCAGCCATAACATTGTGTAGGTCCCCCTCGTGCCGCCAAAACAGCTCTGACCCTTCGAGGTATGGACTCCATAAGACGTCTGAAGGTGTCCTGTGGTATCTGGCACCAAGACGTTAAGACCTGTCCTGATGTTATTCACTTCACCTGTCAGTGGTTTTAATGTTGTGGCTGATCGGTGTATGGAGCCTATAAAATGTAACCTAGGGTTACTGTAGGTTTACTAATGATTATTAATGATCCAAATGCTCATGCATTAGCTTACAATAGTATGAAACCCCTTTTCAACAACAAATCAAAACATTTATAACTTCATAAGTGAAAAATCAGATACCAGTCAGATACCAGAGGCAATAAGGGCGAGCTACGGACATGGGTGTGGCCGCACCCCCTACACCCCTTCTAACATCTACGGACGTTGTCTTTGACCACTGCTTTGACAGCAAGCAAATAACATTTACTTCACTAGAGCTTAATTTGTTGGGTAACGTTAAATACATATCAGCATACCCACTCATCTTTATGCTATCAACTACCGCTAGCTGCTAAAAGATATTGTTGGTGCAATTTCAGAGTATTAATGCCAATTAGCAAACAATGGGCTACTAAGTGATTAGCAAAAACAAGCTAGTCAGATTAACGTTGGATGGATTTTGACGCTACCCAACAGAATAAGCTCTAGTGAACTTAATGTTAGTTGCAGTAGTGGTTGAAGACAGTATCTGGTCCATTCCAGTCACATCCCAAAAATAAGTTGACACATTTGTCATTCAAAATTCACAAATTCTAAGATAGAAAGTGTTTGAAAGTCAGGCTTCAAAAAGAAGGTGTGGACTTCCCATCCACTACAACACAAATTGCGCTGCAGGCTTTAGAGTGTGTCTCCATTTAATGCTCATGTGTAGGGCTCTAACCCATCTGACTTTTCCTTCTTTATAGGGTGGGTTCAGTAATGAAAGTTGTGAAACTATAAATGGGCAGTTTAAGAAAAAAGACATCAGGAAATGAATTGTTAAGGGACATGAAGTCCAGCTGTGTTTAGTAAAGCAGACAGGGTTCATACTGTACTACTAACCCTGTCATTACATGGTGAAAAAAACAAGATCTCTAATAACTGAATTTATACATTTTAATACTTTTAAGACCTTAAATTTAGATAATTTATTTTAAGACTTTTTAAAAGGACCCTGTCTCCCCATTCCTCCCTCCCTCCACATCATAGAAAAGCCAGGCTCTATCATGGTTTTAATGACAACAATCTCTCCCTGCTTCTACACCAGTCAAAGGATATCCATCAGGCTCCATCATGGTCTTGATGTCAAACACCTCAGCGGTCAGGTAGTCCGGTCCTCCCCATGGTGGTGACAGGAAGACCACATCACCGTGGAGACGGGGCGCCAGCTGCAGGAAGTCCCCCTGCAGGAAGTCGATTCGGTCAGCGACGCCGTAAACCATGGCATTGTGGCACGCCAACTCCAACCGCACCGGATCAATGTCTATGGCCAGGACTGAGAGGAAAACACAAAGCAGAACATGCGAATATGCATGCAAACACAGAAAGGAATCTAACCCACAACCTTTTGGCTTTTGCTGACTCCTGGGAGTGCTGGGAATGTCTTGAATGCTGGGTGTGCTGGGAGTGCTAGGAATGCTGAGGATGCTGGGGGTGCTGGGAGCGCTGGGAATACTGGTGGTGGTGAGGGTGCTGGGAGTACGGAGAGTATTGGGGAAGCTGAGAGTACTGGGGGTACTGGGAGTTGATGGGGGGGGGGGGGCTGGAAGTGCTAGAAGTGCTGGCAGAGCTGGGAGTGCTGGGCTTTGCAACAATAGCTTCTCTAATAGCAAATAGTAACGCATCCACAAGAAAGTAATTATAGAAAGTTTTTACCATGCAATCCTTCAAAAATCAATCCATTAAAATTAGTCTTTTCTTAACTAAAATAAAGAATCTATATAATATATATATGTATTTATTATTATTATTATTTATTTTTTTTAGAGGAAATTGCACATAATAAAGGAATTAGTGCAAGTGCAAAAATAAGTGAACTTCCTCTTGCATTAGTAAAATCAATAGAATCAGGTGGGTAAATAGTTGGATATGGAGATAACCAATCAAAGGTCAGATCTTTGGGGAGGAGTTTGTGTCATAAATATAGGCAAGTAACGGTGTTACCCATGCAGTTGAAAGAAAAACACTATGCCATGATCTAATGAGACCTCAGAGGACCTCAGGAAACGAGTAGTGAGTGCAGTCTGAGGAAGGTTATAAAGTCATATCAACAAGATTTGGGCTCCATTAGTCCACTGTGAGCAATTCAATTAGATGAATTAGCTTTTGTAAGATAAGGCCATTGACTTTTTGAACTAATAATTAATTAATTTCCAAAAAGTTCTTAACAGGCTATGACCAGTAAATCGAAGGTTGAAACCTGTAGCTCAGACAGCAGCTCAATATCAACTATCAAATATCAGTGATATTCAAACAAGGTCAAAGGACAAAAATCTACACGTATGGAACACGGACACACACACACACACATACGTTTATCTTACAATACAAAACTAACCTTAACCTTTACCCTAACCTAAATGTGATCCGAATTCCAAACCTAACCCTAAACCCAAATCCTAATTTAGCCCCCTTGAAGAAGTGACACTGGCCAAAATGACACCACTTTGCAAAATGTCTCCACTTTAAAGGTCTGAAACGCCAACTGGTTCTCACAAGGATAGAAGTAAAACAACACACACACACACACACACAGATTATTTATGCCTACCTCTTTTGCCAGTGAGGGCGAACTGAATGGCGTTTCCTCCAACACCACAGAAGGCGTCTATGACCAGATGGGAGTTGGAGAAGCTGTGGTTGACCCTGAGGGCGATGTGCTCAGCAATCCTCTCTGGCGTGACGGAGAACCAGCCCTCTGAAACACACAGCGGCAGCAACAACATGAACAGTGTGTATGATGTGTGTGTGTGTGTGTGTGTGTGTGTGTGTGTAAGCATTTTCTGCCTTGTCAGGACAGCTGAAGAAAATCACTGCTTTCACTTGCTCGTTTCAAATCCAAAGAAAGGATGGAGAAATCTCCCCTCCCTCAAAAAGTACCACTGAAGTGTGTGTGTGTGTGTTTCAGGGTGGAAAAGCCTGACAATAAAACGGAGACTAAACCTTTCCATTGAAACTGAGACTAATTATTTTGGTGTTAGCAGTTCTTTGAGGCAGGGTGACCCACACCAACTATTCAATGATAGGGAAACACCAGCGTACGTGTATGTGTTGTGTATGTAAGCGAATACAATTTTGAGTATTTCAGCAAATAATTTAACTCTGTTATGTAATCCTGTAACTGTTTTTAGAGTACCTATAATGGATTACAATTAGCATTTTTCCTATCAGATTCCAGTAATGCTAATGTCTTTTACAATCTGTCTGCAGGAGACAAAATAAAGGAAAAATGGATAGGCTCACCACAGTCTGTTCGAACAGGTGCATGGCATAAACTTTATTAAATAGTTGGAGAAGCTATAATTCTGGCCTCCTACAGCTGTTCCACTCCACCTCGACAAAATGGTGGTAAGACATCTTCTCAACTATATGTGATTGTCTCCTTGGAAACACTGAACTCTGTTCTGTTGTCTGTTGACTGGAAGACTGATCCCTGAGACACTTTCATATTTTTGACTGACTGTGGGCTGCTTATGTTTTCTATTATTATTATTTTATAATTCTGCTACTACCACTACTTTGAGTGTTATGAATATCAAATCATCCTTTAAGGAACTGACTTTTTTCTTCAGATTTTCTTTTCTCTTTGACCACCCAATTTTGGGTGTGCCATAGACCTAAGAGATACCACTCTCTGTCTCTCAGGGCTGATCACCAAAGTTCAATTTGATAAGGAACATCGCCACCTACTGGCCACTTGGACAATCACAGCAAGTCTGTTTTTTTTCCCCCTCTATTTCAATGTTTAACTTCCTGTACTTAATAATGGAATGCTGAGGAGTGAAGCTCTCAATCATCAATAAATCAAAGATTTTTTTCTTCATATAAATTCACACAGCAGAGGAACCACTATTTTAATGAATAAACAGATCAAATTTGTGCTAGATTAATTAGAGCACAATCCTGAAGGCAGAGGGAAAAAGAGATCCAAGGCAGTCCAAGGCACATTTCTTAATATATATTCTCCAAATAGTGATGTTCCCTTGTGACTGCTCTTTAATGAAAATTGTAAAGGTTTGGAGTGTTAGCAGACTTCAAGTGTACACCAAACCAAAGCTTAGATAAATCTAGCCAGACAGAGCATTACACATCAAAGTATTCAAACGTTCCAAATCGCTTAAAGGGGAATTCCGGTATTTTTAAACCTGGGCTCTATTTGTACAAATTCGTCATTTATACCGCAAAATAGGTACAAAAACTTTTGGAATTGTGCCGGTAGATCGCCTCAGTCGGCAGTCACGAAAGGCTCAGATTGTTATTTGTGTGTCTGAGAAGTGTCTGACATGCCCAGGTTTAAAAATACCGGAATTCCCCTTTAAGTTCAGAATGAGGTTTACTGATGTATGGTGTGAACCAAATCCTCGGATCAAAGACTACACTTTTTTTTTATGTAGAATTGTGTAATCAGCCCAATAACCCTTTCTGACCATATCTGTAGGTAATGAAAATGTTGAATCGAAACTTTACATAAGATCTCATCTACTGAGAATAACTGGAGATATCTAACTGCTGTAAGGGCTAAACTAAACTTGGAGCTTTCACACAAAGATAAAATAACCCACAAACAAACAAAAACATTATTAACTGGACAACAGACAAACAAGTAGACAATGGACAAACTCTTTGCTCATCAGCTAAAGAAGGAGCAATTTGAGAGGGCAATTAAAGCGCCCGCGCATATACGCAGATACGGAGACGTGGAAGCATAAATCAGGCTTTATTGTGATAGCTTATTAAAACTCATTTCAGTTGCCTTCTCTGCTCCTATCCCTGGATGAGAGAGTTGATTGGAACTTTCTTTTCTCTGTACACTGTAAATCTAGTATGAGATCTAATTTTTAAATTGAGCAAATCTATTTATACATGTCCTAAAGCAGTGGTTCTCAATCCTGGTCCTGTCCGAAAGAAATGGTCACCAGTGTGCTAATCTTTAGAACCCTCTTTAAGGGAAAGGGACAAGACAGGGATGCCCTCTATCCCCATTGTTATTTACAATGGCAAGAAAAACAAAAAGCCTCAAAGGACTTTACAGTTCAAGCTGATAGACAGATTTACGACACAATCAGCACGGCAGCAATTTATCTTATGAATTTCTCAACATTAACCAGTAGGGGTGGGGGAAAAAATTGATTCTTAGATGAATCGCGATTCTCTCCTGATGTTTAATACCCCAGTCTCTTCCCTTACCCATAGTAAACATGACTATCCATGCTCCCACATCTTCAACTTAAATACTGATAGTTTTCTGAAGCTTTTTACTGCTGCCATACCTCTACAAGACATAGAGGAGCTAGCATATTTTTTCATCAACACTTGCACATCTATTCTTGATGAAACTGCCCCCTATAAAATCCAAAAGTCTAAGCCTAAAGCCTTACCTACTCAGGCCCTAAAAGACAAAATGTAGGAAAGCTGAGTGCCAGTAGAAAGCAAATAAACTGTCTTCCCTATTATTCTTAGACCTCGTACTTAAAGATGGGAGAGCTACATTTTTCTCCGACCTGGTCTCGAATAACTGGTATTTTCCCCCTCTTGTTTTAAGCATGCTGTAGTTCAACCACGCCTAAAAAACCTAGTCTAGATCCCTCGGTCCTGAATAACTATAGACCTATATCCAAGCTGCCATGTCTTGCCAGGTTTCAGATCACTTCGCAGTACAAAAACCGCACTTATCAAAGTAGCAAACGATCCATTATTAACAGCAGACACAGGACATTGGACTAGTTCTTCACGGTGCAGCTTTTAATACCCTAGACCACAGCATCTTAGTAGGCCGTTTACAAGATTGGGCCAAAGTCAGTGGGTCTGCACTGGTTTAGATCTCTTTAGATCTTTCAAATTGAACCTTCCTGTTACATTAGGTAGGTCTGTTCATACTCCTAATCAGTGTCTTATTGATATCAAGTGCTG
This sequence comes from Hoplostethus atlanticus, assembly GCA_034670405.1. Taxonomy (NCBI): domain Eukaryota; kingdom Metazoa; phylum Chordata; class Actinopteri; order Trachichthyiformes; family Trachichthyidae; genus Hoplostethus; species Hoplostethus atlanticus. Next base: position 106,632 of record JAXDDX010000238.1, read on the forward strand.
GATGTCTAACAACTTTTTGCATCTAAAAGAGAGCAAGTCTGTTTGGCCCACCACACACAAAGAGTCTGCTTCAGAAGGACCTGGGTGGTCTGTCCTCAAATATAAAGCATTACTCTGGACACCCTTGGGTCCATTATGACTCTGATTAAAGTTTTGGGGCACAAATAAAGAATGTTGTACAGCCATGTTTTTTTTTCCAATTGAGAAATGTCTCCAAAATTATATAATTCTATCTACTAAGGACCTAGAAATGGTAATTCATGCTTTTATGTCCTCTACATTGGACTACTGCAACTCAAGCTCTTTTACGTTTGCAATTAGCTCAGAATGCAGCTGCCAGGCTCTTAACAGGCACAAAGACGACAGACCACATTTCTCTGATTTTAGGTTCCCTGCACAGGCTTCCTATAAAATTTAGAATTGATTTTAGGATTTTACAGATCACTTAATAAGCAGTACCACCCTACATTTCCAAGCTCATATGTCCAGAGAGACTGTGCTTTTGCAGTTAGAAACCCTAAACTCTGGAACAACCTAGTAATAAAGTTGGCCATTCTAGATTTTTTATTTTTAAATATTACTTTTCTTACTTCTGTACTGGTCTTATATTGCCTTTGCTTGACTTTTATTATTATATACTATTGTTTATATTGTTCTGACTTCTTTATATTGTTTCTTTTCCCTGTTCATTTTACTATTGTTTGGCTGTAACACACTTTGACTTTGTAAATAATTTTTAGAAAAGTGCAAAATAAATAGTTTACAATAATAATAATAATAATAATAATAATAATATGGAATGAAATCTTACATTTTATGCTATTTTTTATGTAAAAGTATACCATAAAGAAGAAATGGCAAAATATATCAAATAAAGCCTCTATAAATAACCAACTTAATTTTAATTTTGAGAAAATGAGCATTAAACTTTGTTTTTCAGTTAAAATCAACATTTTCACTTATCACCTTAAAAATTGTGGAATTCTATGCTGTTTCAGTTTCTATTTGGAGCTGACAGCATTGTAACGGAATTGACTGTGAGTGTATCTGCATCCATGTTGGGGGAGTCACTCACCGCGGTCAAGCCTGATGCCTTCATCGAAGCGAGAGAAGAGCCGGTAGCGCTGAGCCCAGTATTTAGCCAGTTCAGGTTCAGCGGCCATCTCCGCGGGCATCTCCTCACATCCACCCCTCCGCCGCAGCCTCCCACGCTTATTCCTCTTCTTCTGCTTCTTCACATCCTTCACACTAAACTCTACAGACACACAATTCATTTTACTTTACTGTATTGGCTTTATATTTACAGAAACAAAGCACTGTTTCCCCAGTTTTAATGCCATGTGCATTTAATGCATGAGAACCAAGAGCAAAGAAACATGACATGAAATCAAAATCAAAATCTCCCCAACCACCACTGCTCCAAAAATACAGTATACAGTGTCATTGTTGTGTGTGTGCACTAATGACCACCAGCTCTGTTGCGCCACCTGCCAGCAGGAGGACACCATGCAGGTGTCTTTAGACTGTGATTATTATGCTTACAATGTTATTTTGTTCGGTGCCAATCACATTTATTTGCTCTATTTTATGCTTATCCACAGCATCTCATTTTATTGATTATTATTTGAATCAAGACCCTGAACAAGGATAATAAATGATTTGAATTTAGGATAACAAGCAACTACAATACACATAAATCCACATTAATTGCACGGAATGTTAAAGGGGACATAAGTAAAGCTTTTGACCACATCTGCAGGGGGTTGATAAAGGTAGTTGATCAATACTAATGACTCAACAATTACTTTCCCCCCTGGACTTACTGGCATTTTCAACTGCTCAATGACAATTTGATTCACATACTTTTTCCAGCTTAGGCTGTTAATGTTTGAACAATATGTTTGTGTTGAAAAACATTACAGTACATGTTTTTGTGTTTTATTTGTTAAATCACATTGTGTTTATCTATTGTTACGACTTAGATGAAGATCAGACCATATTTTAGCCATTTATGCAGGAATGGATGTAATTCACGAGGTTTGGAACTTTTACTTGGCTAAGGGCCCCACACACCGACTATACAATTACTTGTTGACGTGTTGATCGTGTTGCTTGCAGTGTGAAGGCATTAAAAGCATTAATTCTAGACATTGCCTCTGTGCTTGTTTGAGTTATGGGAGACAAAAAGGTGAAGTTAAGATATTTAATATTACTTTTTTTTAGCAGTTTTCTGGTGCTGGTTGCATATCGAGGTGATATACTGTACATGGTGTAGTTCCATGGTTAAGACTTACCAGTATTGCCTTCAGGTTGGTCAGGCCTGAGAAAGTCAGGGATTTCAGGGCACACTAATGGTCTGGCAGACTGCTTCTCCTTCTCCTCCTCCTCCTCCTCGTTCTCCGCCTCGTTCTCCTCCTTGTTCTCCTCCTCGTTCCCCTCCCTTCCTGCCACTTCTCCCAATAGTGGAGGCCCGGTGATATTGTGCTCTAGCTCCTGTTTGTCTCCTCTTCCTCCCATTTTATGGAGGTCACCTGAGGTCACCTCTGTGTCTCTCTGGACCTTCTGTAGGAAGTTCTGTACCTGGAAAATGAACAGTCTTCTCTATCACTTGGATATCAGTTCCCATCCCTCCCACTAACTAGCATTCAATTGGGGCACAAACACGGTTGATTTATGCTCCTCGTAATCGACCATATATTCCAAAACTGTAAAAATCTGCAATGTTTTCAAATAAATAAATGTACGTTTTTCTACTCTGTATCACAGTTAGAGATCAGCTGTTATCAGTCGTTAGCATGAGCAGCGATGGCCGAGGAGTACTGGCCACACTGTTTAAATGACTACTGGTAAAAGATGGAGACAAAATAAAAAACAACACAACAGCAATGAGCACTTAGTAATAAAGATGGACACAAAATAAAAAACATCACAGCAATGAGCGCATAGTGCCAAAGATGGAGACAAAATTTTAAAAAATCAGCCCCATAATCCTCTAGCCTTATATGCTTCTTGATCTAAAAGCTTCAAATGTTTAAAGAGGCAGTACCTTATGGAGAGTGGTACTAATCTGAGGCTGTGTGTTGTCTATGTCCTTCTCGGTAAACCAGGTGTGTTTGTTGACGCTGTTGGCTGCTCTCCTTGTCCGCCGGTGCTTCTGGCTGGAACTGGCTTTAAAACTGAACACACTGTCAAACCTGGCATACAAGCACATACACAAATACAGGATCAGTTATGTAAAGCACATTTATTTTACAACAATTTGAATAGGAATAAGCCGTTAAGAAAATCAATTAATGAATGGATCATTTTGCTTTTGTTATGACGTTCACACACTTTCCATAGCCATCTGTAGACTTGGTAATGTGAATACTGCATGTGAATTCTGCATATAATAATAATAATAATGGTTTCACCATTTCATACTGTTTACAATACATACTGTGTATACACACACACACACACACACACACACACACACACACACACACACACACACAGTGCCTTGCAAAAGTATTCTAGCCCCTTGACCTTTTCACATTTTAATTAAAAAAATTAAAAAACACATTTATTGGGGATTTTTTTTTCATCTGAGTTCTATGCAAAGCACTATATTGTATCAAAGTGGAAACAAAATTGTTGAAATTTATGTGGAAGGATAAATAAAAAAATAAATGAAATAAATCAAGTTGCATAAGTATTCAACCTCTTTGATTTGTTCGGGGTAAGTTGCCACACTAGCAAAAATTTGTTCAACATTTGGGATTACCGTTACTCAGATGTCGTATTTAGATTGTATTTGACAATTCTGAACATTGGTTCCCTTGCAAACTTTTTAAAATTTGTCTTTCTTGCTTTCTTGCTTAGAGTGTAGGGTGGACTCTCCATCAGAATACTTAAACACAGTATGGGATATATGGTTCATTTATGAATGACATTAAGAGTCCAGTTCTTGAAGTTTCAGAGTTTCCATCGCTGTTTGTGAAATACAGAAGGTAAAATAGTTACTCAGTTTAATAATAATAAATGAACCATATATCCTATACTGTGTTTAGGTATTCTGATGGAGTCCACGCTACACATTAAGATCCCATCAAGTCCCATTAAGAGCTAGTGAAGGGACTTGGTCTCAGCTGTGTTAGCAAGGAAGACAAGTTGGGGATCAACAAAGTTTCATCTTATCTTATAATCTGTATACATATGAAGAGAGAACGAAAGATAAAAAGACAGTGAAAAGTAGACAGATACAGAGAGCTGGCGTTGTGTTTTATTACCAATCTATCTGCGGTGTAACAATACATCACTCAACAAATGTAAACTTGGAATATACACACATCCAGTAGCCAGTTGACTTAGTTACCCCAAAACATTAATGAAGATGGATCAATCCTTTAGACAATGAGTCATGTGGGCATGTGTTTTACAAAGCAGGCACTTTCAAGGGATACAATTATTGTTTTATTGAATATTGTGATAAATGAGTGACCATCCGAACCATCCACAGTGTGTGGTGTAATTACAAAAATGAATATAATAGAATGAATAGATAATACTTACACAGGGTCTAGGTTGCATTTGAGCCCTAGTTTATCCCAAGCTTCACCAGTTGACAAATAAGGATTCTCCTCCACATCTAGCTCATGACTGGAGAAAAACAAAAAACATCACCATTGGCAAGAGAAAAATGCATAATATATGGTTATTCATTTCCTCACCTTAAGGTGGATCAATCATTTAATCTAAATGTCTTTTTTACCCAACATCGCATAAAAGGAAATATAACTTAACTGTTTATTAGTTATAATTACTTAAAGCCACATTTCACAAAAGAAAATCACCTCATAGCATTGAACAATTCTTTTCACTTTCAAATTGATTGACTGACCAACTGATGCAAGGACTGGCAACAAATGACAGCTCAACATGAGCTTTACATGGATTTTGAAGCTGTAAATGTTTTTTATTTTATTTTATTTGTGTTGACTGCAAATGAGGGCTCAAAAGTGGAGCTGTATTTTTAGTTAGACTGGAATCTGAAAACTGTATAGGGAAATTATTATTATTCAAGTAAATTATTATAGGTACTAGTTATTTAAGTCATAAACCATTCAAATCTCACCTCCTTTTCAGTTTAATATGTCCTGGCCCTGGGATTTTATCATCATCATCATCATCATCATCTTTGTTATTAGACATTCTCTTGCTTCCAGACCCATTTTGACTGGCCAGGCTGCAACTGCCCTGTTTGGATTCTACAATCACATGCACAAACATAATACAGTGAATGACAAATCTTAGACCAAATACTCACAAACAAAATTATTATTCAAAAACAACCTAAACATGTAGTTTGAGTAATATGTGATATTAAATGTTTTTGGCTATGAGGCAATTTAGCCCAAATTAACAAACAAACAAGATTATTATGTAAATAAGATATACAAGATTATTATATATGTATACATATATATTATGGGAGGCCAAACAGTAAATATTTATCAAACCTTGATATATATATATATAATGAACTTTAATATATATATATATATACAATCGCTCAAAGTTTGGGGTCACTTATAAATTTCCTTATTTTTTAAAGAAAAGCACAATTTTTTCAATTAAAATAACATTAAATTGATCAGAAATACAGTCTAGACATTGTTAATGTGGTAAAGGACTATTATAGCTGGAAACGGCTGATTTTTAATGAAATATCTACATAGGCGTACATTTTCAGCAACCATCACTCCTGTGTTCCAATGGCACATTGTGTTAGCTAATAGCTAAAGTTTATCGTGTTAAAAGGCTAATTCATCATTGAAAACTGTTGTGCTGATTAAAGCAATAAAATTGGCCTTCCTTAGGCTAGTTGAGTATCTGGAGCATCAGCATTTGTGGGTTCGATTATGGTCTCAAAATGGCCAGAAAAAAAAGAACTTTCTTCTGAAACTCGTCAGTCTATTCTTGTTCTGAGAAATGAAGGCTATTCCATGCGAGAAATTGCCAAGAAACTGGAGATCTCATACAGCGGTGTGTCCATTCACAGAACAGCGCAAACTGGCTCTAACCAGAATAGAAACAGAAGTGAGGCCCTGGTGCACAACTGAGCAAGAGGACAAGTACATCAGAGTCTCTAGTTTGAAAAACAGATGCCTCACAGGTCCTCAACTGACAGCTTCATTAAATGGCACCCGCAAAACACCAATCCCAACGTCAACAGTGAAGAGGCAACTCCAGGATGCTGGCCTTCTAGGCAGAGTAGCAAAGAAAAAGCCATATCTGAGACTGGACAATAAAAGGAAAAGATTAAGATGGGCAAAGAACTATTTCGGGAAGAAGCAGTCAGCTGGTATTCTGTCTAAAATGGAGTGGCCAGCGCAGTAACCAGATCTCAACCCTATTGAGCTGTTGTGGGAGCAGCTTGACCGTTTGTTCAGATTACCTCAACAAATTGACAGCTAGAATGCCAAAGGTCTGCAAGGCTGTAATTGCTGCAAATGGAGGATTCTTTGACGAAAGCAAAGTTTGAAGGACAAAATTATTATTTCAAGTAAAAATCATTATTTCTAACCTTGTCAATGTCTTGACTATATTTTCTATTCATTTTGCAACTCATTTGATGAATAAAAGTGTGAGTTTTCATGGAAAAGATGAAATATTCTGGGTGACCCCAAACTTTTCAGCGGTAGTGTATATAATGAACTTTGATATATATACATCGGACTTTGATATACACAGCTCTGGAAAAAAGAGAGACCACTCCAATTTCTTCTTAAATCAGCATCTCTACATGTATGGCAGCCATTCCATTCCAGTGTCTGTTGAATTCCAGCACAGGCACACCTCATTCTACTTGAGGTACTGATTAGGTGATTACCTGAGCCATATCTTATTTAACAAAGACAAGTATAAAAACCACTGCTCTGGTCATCACTATCCTCTTGGAATAGGACCAGCTAGATGGCAAAAACAGTGCTAGTAGTACCTCAAAAGTAATTGGAATCAAAAAATAACTATTGACCATGCCAAAAGAGTTGGAAAAGAAAAGTTTTGAGTGAGGAAAAGAAGGGTTCAATTCTGCCTCTACTGGCAGAAGGATACAGTGAGCGTCAGGTTGCTTCCATCCTTAAAATTTCAAAGACGGTGGTTCATAAGAACAAGGTCAAGCAGCAGACAAAAAAGATACAGACCGGCAGAGGGCGAAAACAACTCTCCACTGACTGGGATGACCGCCAACTCATTCGAATGTCACTCAACAACCGTAGGATGACATCAAGTGACCAGAAAGAATGGCAAACGGAAGCTGGGGTGAAGTGCACGGCAAGTACGGTTCGAAACAGGCTCCTAGGGGCAGGGCTGAAGTCATGTAAAGCTAGAAAAAAGCCCTTCATCAATGAGAAGCAAAGACGAGCCAGGCTGAGGTTTGCAAAAGACCATAAGGATTGGACCGTAGAGGACTGGAGTAAGGTCATCTTCTCTGATGAGTCAAATTTTCAGCTTTGCCCAACACCTGGTCGTCTAATGGTTAGACGGAGACCTGGAGAGGCCCACTGTGAAATTTGGTGGAGGATCGGTGATGGGGGTGCTTCAGCAAGGCTGGAAATGGGCAGATTTGTCTTTGTGAAGGACGCATGAATCAAGCCACATACAAGGTTGCCCTGGAAGAAAACTTCCTTCTGCTCTGACAATGTTCCCCAACTCTGAGGATTGTTTTTTCCAGCAGGACAATGCTCCATGCCAGACAGCCAAGTCAATCAAGGTGTGGATGGAGGACCACCAGATCAAGACTCTGTCATGGCCCAATCTCCAGACCTGAACCCCATTGAAAACCTCTGGAATGTGATGGATGGTCACAAGCCATCAAACAAAGCCGAGCTGCTTGGATTTTTGCGTCAGGAATGGCATAAAGTCACCCAACAGCAATGTGAAAGACTGGTGGAGAGCATGCCAAGACGCATGAAAGCTGTGATTGAAAATCAGGGTTATTCCACCAAATATTGATTTCTGAACTCTTCCTAAGTTAAAACATTAGTATTGTGTTGTTTAAAAATGAATATGAACTTGTTTTCTTGCATTATTCGAGGTCTGACAACACTGAATCTTTTTTGTTATTTTGACCAGTTGTCATTTTCTGCAAATAAATGCTCTAAATGACAATATTTTATTTGGAATTTGGGAGAAATGTTGTCAGTAGTTTATAGAATAAAACAAAAATGTTCATTTTACTCAAACACATACCTATAAATAGTAAACCCAGAGAAACTGATAAATTTGGAGTAGTCTCTTAATTTTTTCCAGAGCTGTATATATATATATAATGAACTTTGTATATACATCAGACTTTAATATATACTGTATATATAATGAACTTTGATACATCGGACTTTGATATATATACACACATCGGACTTTAATATATATATATAATGAACTTTGATATATATACATCCGACTTTGAGTTTCGATCAGGCACTGAACTGGCCAGCTATTCAGCACCACCGTGAGCGATCTGAAAGTTAAATTATCTTTTGACGAGTAAAGTTAATGGCTGAAAGTTCAAGGGAAATTTGATGTATTTATATTATGAATTTATTGGCTTCTTTTAACATTGTGTTTGGAATGGAAGGGAGCCAGAGTGCCGGCCGGCCCTTTGCCTACGCCCAACAGCTGCAGGACGCGGCCCAGCAGTGGCTGCAGCCGGAGGCCGCAACGACGGACAAGGTGGTGGACATGGTGGTGCTGGAGTGGTTCCTGGGGGGACTTCCTTCCCGCACTGCCGCCTGGGTCCGGTGCCACCGGCCCACCAGCCTGGACATCACCTTGGCAGAGGACCACGTCGCCACCTACACCAGAGAGCCGGTGGGAGCCCTTCCACCCCGGGACCGGCATGGGATATGGCAGCGCCCCGGAGGAAGGAGCTCACCCACCAGCCGGGCCCATTGTCCTCCCCCCCGGGCCCAGTCTACGCCCCACTAATCCTTTTCTTCCTTTTTTGTCTCCGCAGGTTCCCGCTCACGGGGTCCGGGCAGGCCCACAGGTGGCTGCTCAAGCTCCTGGTCAGGGGTGTTGGCGGTTAGAGATGTCCCAATCCGATCTCCAAATCAGTATCGGGGCCGGTCAAGGCATTTTTTAACTGATCGGTATCGCCTTTATTGAGCACAAACCTAAGTTTTTTGATAAGTTTGTACCAATTTGTGACACTCCTGGCTTTCACGTTCCAGTGCCTCATGGGCTGGGAGCTGCGCATGCCGCATGCTGCATGCTGCATGCTGCATATGGGGGCAGTGCTTGAATCGCTGAGGCAGGCGGGAGCCTGTTTTGCATACACCTTACTTCTCTCTCCCTTTTTGCCTCCAGACTGATGCATCGGGCAGAGGGCTGGGGGCCAGGTGGAGGGTGTTGACCGCAGTTGGGGTGCTGTACATCACCCATTCGTACCTGGCCCTCCAGCCGTTTAAGTTGCCTCGACGGGTCAGAAAGGGTCAGTTTTGGTGGCACGAGGGGGACCTACACAATATTAGGCAGGTGGTTTTATTTGTTATGGCTGATCGGTGTACATCTTAAATATGATCGGGCTATTCCCTTTCCTGTGCTTGCTTTCCTGTGCATGATGAGACCCTGGTGGCTTTCAACCGCTATTCCTAAGCATTAAGCTGCCCTAACTGGGACGGAGCTGAGTAGGGACAATCGGGTTCTCAGGTGAGTAACCTTTCGGTCTTTGACTCTTGCCACACCTTCTCTGGACATGACAAAGTTTATGAAACAGGGGCCTTGGGTAAGCAGTTTTGGCTTTCTCCTTGCTGTCTGAAGTCCTCCTGCCAACTGAGTCAGTATCCGGTCGTGTCTCCAACTGAGCTTCCCATCTGACAGACTAGCTTGGAAGGAAGAGAGCACATGCTTCAGGCTGCCTGGCCATCGACACAGTGTGCAGTTGGGGTGTCCTGCCAGACATGCCTCCTTTTCAGTTTCTTGCAGCGCTTGTAAACCTTGTATAGAATGCCATTTGATCCTGATCTTGTTCTGGCCTTTCTCAGGAAGTCTCAGAGAAGGTTCCAACTCTTCAAAAACGAGCTGAGTTTGCTGAGTTTAGCCCTCACCTCCACGCCCTCACCTTAATCTGCTTCCTCCTGTCTCTGTGATGGTACTTAGCATGGCGCAAAGTTTTAATGCACTCCATAAGGTTGTCACAGATCTCTGTCAAAGCACGTTTTCTTGCTTGGTGGAAAACCTTCAGCCTTCGTAGATCACCTCTTAAGGTTGCAGTCTCCTTCAGTCAACTATTCTCTTTCAGCGTCTGAAGGAGTTCCTCTCCTCTGTTCCAAAACTGTCCACCCCCATGCACCAGATTTTTGTGATGGCTCTGATCTTCTTGCCTACATCTGCTGCAAGAGAAGCCTTCAGCACCTGGTCTAGTACCATGGTTGAACATCTGCAACTTTCTTCTTTGCAGGTCATTTCACTGTTTTTTTCCCCTTCCTTTACCGGCATTGCTGTTCAGCACAGGCTGTCTTGCCCTCTGTATGGCATATCTCAGTTGCTGTTTCTCTGCTCCCCTTGGTACAGCAGCAATATTGTGATCCTCACCCCTCTCGTTATGTGCCTAGAGATTCTGGGGACTGTGGTTTGGCTCCTGCCCTAGCTTCTCCTCTGTCCCCACATCTGAATAATAAATGTTTCCCGTCTCATTGGCCTTCAGGTACTAAGCAAATGTAATGCATATGGATCTCACTCCTAAAATAATTCATTTGTTTGTTTACTCTTGATTGCTGCTGCCAGGGACTTCAACACTATATCATCCTTGGGAAAAACTAACTTTGAATGCTGATAGGATATGTTTGAGCTTTGCCATTTCTGAGGACATGTGGGGTCTTCCCAACCAAAGTCAAAATGTGGATAGCATAACAAGTAAACTCTATACTGCTCTTTATGGCAGTGAATCAAATTGAATGGTATCCTATCAGACCAAATCAAATGCAAATGTAGTAGTCTTGAATTGCTGACCTGTTCAAAAGCATCTTTCCTGTATTGAAACACTAACTACGCATCAAGATTTATATTGAATCAGTCTAAGGAGATTCACATCCCTAGTGTCAACTCCATTCTCATTTTTGGGCATCTAAATCCTTCTGTTAGGCAAGACAGAGAGAACTCAAGGACCCCCTTCCCAAATACATGTACATACTTGACTGTAATTTTGACAGATATACAATTATATTATTAGTAGTTGCAGAGGAAGTACATCTCTTCATACTTTGTACTTCATATTTTAGATGGGGTGACATAGGTCAATACATAGGTCAATACAATGGCCTTCCAGGCTGTGCGCCTGTGTCATAATGTGACGGAAGGCAGCTCCTCACCACTCCTATAAACTCTTTTGGCTTCCTTTTCTCTTTCAATCTCTATCGCTCTATTCCTCTTGCTCTCTTTCCATGCTATGTTCTCATTCTGAAAAGAGGCCCATTAAATATGAATGGACGAGTGTCTCTGCTCATCCAAAGTTAGACAGCTTTTGATATAGGAACTATAAAATATTCAGACTGAGTCAACCCCATCCGATCTCGAGCTTAAGCTCAGGGTGTAACAAGACAAGAGTGACATACAAGCTGTTTCATGTTGTCTCAGCCTGGGTACAAGTTGTCTGTAACAGTGTTTGATTTTCCTCTTTGGCAATGCAAATGCATGTGAGGGCATTGCAATGTATTGCAATGACACCACATGAAATTTGTATGACTCCTGAGGAGGATGTTTAAGTAATTCAAACCAAAGTTAGCCTGCATGAGGGGACATCTACAGCATTTGACAATAACTGAAGGACAATACTTCCTAAAATATCTGACCTTGCCAACAGGCTATAACTTGAGCAGTGACAGGTCAAGGGGAGCAGTCTCTCAATCTTCAGGCAACTCAAAAGGTAAATTACATTCAGTAGTCAGATTATTAGAGGCATCATTGAGTACATTTACATAAACATCAATACGCCAATTACTGAGCATAATCAACTCAAAGCGTTTTTTTCTATTAATATGTTTACATGGTTCAAGGTAATATGATTTTCTGGTTTACATGGATCCTTTTAATAATCAATATATAAGTCTACAGGAACCAATGTAAGAACCAGCTTTTCCAGCACCTCCCCTCCTTTCTTATTTGCATTCAATTCATTGTTTCCATTGTTTGCATTTCTTCTTCATTTTTGCATTTTGCAGATCTCCAAACAGCAGGGTTCTTTGTTCCTCCGATTAAAATAATCAGATTTTCTGCAGTCGGAGTATTGCCTTAATCAGGTTAAGATTGAATAATTAGTGTGCATGTAAAACATACGGGAAGCCATCTAACACCAGGTTAAATCTCATTTGCCTTCAGAAGAGCGTGAATACTTTGTTACATGGATTGTACAGGGTGTTAGAAACACTGCACAGGGATGTTGGTCCTGTGGATTATCTGCTGCTTGGACAATTCTTGTTGTTCGACTTCTATCACCAATGAGCTTTTTCAAACAATGAGAACTGGGTGTTTTATGTGTGTCACACCAGTCTCTAAATCCTAGACATTGGTGTACATGAAGACCAATGTACCCTCCAAGCAAGTGGTGTCCAGTCCCGTGTCATGGAAGAGTCTGCAGGTTTTCATTGCAACTAACTACAGCAGCTCATTTCACTGATCAGTTCCTCCTCTCTGGTTTAAGGTGTGTTAATCCGTAATATCAGCTGATGCAGTGTTTGACTGGAATGATAATTGGTAGAGCAACTACAGATAACTGAGCTTGGAAATGACGTTGGGTGGTCTACGTATTGTCACAAACCTTTCCACATTTAAAACCTATAGCAAAATAGATATGTAACAGGGTTTATGGACACTGTTTCATGTAATAAATCTATTATTAATCTGTTGCACTGGACAGTGTTACACTTGTCAAGCTGCCGGTCACACGATTCTTTAGTCTTTAGTCTTTCATCAGCATCTTTCTGATGGGGTACAACACCCCCAACAACTAACTCACTACACTACACCACATCACAAATGCGTGGGATTGCTGAACGGGCAAACTGTGAAATAGATTTACTGTTTAAACAGCAATCCCACTACTAATACTTTCATAGTATCATTACATTGACTAGTTTCTAATTAGTTGGGAATGCAGCATCCCTTATCCAACTTGTGGAGAGTTGTTTGGTCATTAGACAAATGTGTAATTTAGCATTACCGAGACACCGATCATTGATAATATCCCTTTTGAAATAGGTTAACTGCATCCTTCAGCTGCAAAGGATGAACATGGGGTGGGCTGGTCATACCACTAGCACGATATTGGCCACTCCATTCAAAACGTCCAAGACACACCACTAACAAGCGTGAAATCATCCTCTATCATTCCCAATCATCTTCCCGTGAGTCACCCCGTTATTACCTTTGTTTTCTGCAGTGCTGTGCGTTGAGGAGGAAGAAGCTCTCTTGCGATTATTACCACCATCAGAAGGTTCATCAGTCCCACAGACACAATCCTCTTGCTGCTCGCTGACATTACATTGGCCAGCTACCTCTGAGAGAAGGCTCATCTGAACAATAAGATCAACAACATTGCTTGTGTCCACCTCTACATCGCAGTTCTGTCCAATTAGATAATCAGAAACCCCAACATCGGAAGGAAGGAAGGAAGACTTCACCCCTTCCTTTTCTCTCCCCTGTTGGCTCCTCTCAACTCCAGTCTCTCCATCCCACCAGTCTACTGTGTTTGCCTCTGTCTCTGCCTCCATCCCTCTAGTTGCTGCTTTTCCATCAGTATTCCCACTACACACTGAGTGGTCAGCTGTCCAACCCTGGCCTGCCCAATAGGAGTACTGTTCCCAGTAGTAGTAGTAGGTCTCTGTTGAGTGTTGTTGCCACGCAGCCCTTGTGTCCGGGTTATCCCAAGGAGTAGTCATCATTTCTGTGTATTCAGTGGATGGCCGCTGGGTCTCTGGATGTTTCTCCAGCCAGCCATGCCATAGCAGAGCTTCACCCTGTTGAGCTTTAGGAATGGAAGTGGAAATGAGTGAAATCAAGCATTGAGAACAGGAATTTTCTCTGAATATTTAAGTTGTAGGTGGCCCATCTAAATGCTTTTTCCCCCAGCCATGTAATAGTCTAGTCAATCTAGGAGATTTGGGAGCCTAACCCACCACAAATTGCAAGATTTTTTCTCTTCACAATGCATTTTAGAGAGGTCTCTAGAACAACATATTAAAAATGCACCCGAATGCACCTCGGGGAAATATGCCTAATTTGCATAAATCCAATATGGCTGCCCAGATTCCCAAAGACAACCTTTTTGGCCATATAGCAGGTTCTAAGCAAGCTAATTTCTTTTTCTTCACAATGCATTTTGGAGATTTCTAGAAAAATATATTGAAAATGCACCCAAATGAGGAAATATGCCTAATTTCCATAAATACAACATGGCCACCAAATTACTATGCCAGAGCTTAATTTGCCATGCAGTAGCTTCTAAACAAGGTTCTAGAGTGGTTAAAAGTCTATGTATAATGTGTTTTAGCAGTAGAAATCTATTAAAAAGGGATCATTGGACAGCATATTAATTTGTACAAATCAAATATGATGGCCACAATACTCTGCAGGAGTGTATTTTTGTTATGTATTGTAATCTAAAAAAAGTTTTGGAATGATGAAAAAAATATGCAATAAGCTTTTTAGTAATAGAAATCCATTAGAAGGAAAAGTAACAACTTGAATTTTTTTGTTAGGTGCGTGTGATCCACATCATAACTGAGTTAGAATCCCAAAATACTCCATAGGACGTTTTATAGACATTAAATTAATGTCAGTTGCTTCTGACATTAAATTAATTTAATTTAATGCTGTGATGTTATGTGCTCTTGGAGAGTCTGCGGCCCAGATCCTACTGGCAACTTCACCAACTGGGACATTTCATCAAATGGGCACACAGGTAACAAGTAGTGGAGATTTGAGCAAATAATTCATAGAGTTGAAGTAAAGGTAAAGTCTACTTCATTATAATATCCACCTACATCTACTTACCCCAGTAGGTTTCCCAGCCAACATCTTGGATGCTCTGCGTCTCCTCCTTTCCTCCTGCTCTTTCTTCCAGTGGATCCGACACTTCCTCCTTCTCAACTAGGACCACAATTACAAAGAGGGCTTTGTTTACATGCAAAGAGATTTCCCTTCTTAACCCGGTCAAGTAACCTGGTTTTCGGTCGATGCATGTAAACATCATAACTGAGTTAGAATAACCCCTTTAAACTCATACTCCGATTATGAGAAACCTGCTTAAGATGCTTGGCTTACTCCCATATTAAACTGTTTACTGTGGCATGGAAACATCTTACTGCTTTCACTTTTGGTGAATCCCTACCTGCTCACTCATTGTAAATAATTTACTGCATATGAGTTTTAGTCAGCTAAATGACAAAAATGGGAAAATGGAAATCAGCAAACTAATATTCATCACAGATGATAATGTCAGATTTTCACAAATGTCACAATTCTAGTCCCATAAACAGGGTTTCACATAAAATCCAAGAATTGTGGACACATAGCTACTGCTGACAATAAGTCTTTATTTTATTACCTTGGTTCTCAACCACTGGGTGTTCATATTCATCCTCTTCAGGTGGTGCTGCCCAGTAACTGGCAGCCTTGTTATTGCTCCTCATCCCCTGTCAGATGAAAAATAGCATGAAAATAGTACATTCTGCAGCAAGAAAGGACTGTCCATAACTGTTGATGCAAAACTGATGTAAAGGCGGCATTTCGAATGTAAAATATGCAGACAAAAAAACATTTCCACTCAACTTATTTACCAAGAGCAAGTATTTTAGCAGTTGCTAAGAAAAAAGGAAAAGTATTTGATTTCCTGATTGGTTGTGGTCATGCATTTAGTTAAGTCAAGTTTATTTGTCACATGTAGTAGACAATAGCAGAATAATAACAATAAAAATAAATAGTGTATAAGTGCAGGATAAAGTGTATGAGTACAGTACATTTACTAGAGGGATTATTTCTGATCAGTGATCAATCTTCCAACTCTCAAAACTTGACCAGAAGTTCACTTTGTTTTTAGTGGAGGATTACATGCATTACATTACATTCCAATGTATGACCATCTTTGGGTCTGTATCCTTGTTTGTACATGCTAATGTAATCAAACGGCAGGCTACTGACCAATATTTTAGTGTAATTGAAATGAAAGGGATGCGGAAGCTCCTGAAAAGACAGGGGTGTTGGCAGGTAAGTGCAGTTCTAACAGTATTACAGTAACAGTCCCCCATTAGTACTACAGTGGTGGCCATGGTAGCAGTCCCCCATCCTGCATTAGTACTATAGTGGTAGCCATGGTAACAACCCCCATGCTGCACTAATACTATAGTAGTAGCCATGGTAACAGCCCATCTTGATTTTTGTACTGTAGTGGTAGTCATGATAACAGTCCCCCATCCTGTATCAACACTAAAGTGTTAGCCATGGTAAAAGTCCAGCAGTAATACTACAGTAGTTCTAGTTGTAGTTGTCACTCACTGCTCTCTTCTGGTCAGAAGAGCTGACAAAGGCCAGCGGCAGACCCATGCTGGCCATTAGCTGAGCCTCTTCATTCAAGACATCTTCCTCCTCCTCGTCTACCTCCTCTTCCTCAGCTTCTTCATGATCCTCCTCTGTGAATGGAGACAATGTGAAACTCAGCTTTCCTATATTAGTAAAATACCTATGCTAATAAGTAAATAGGCAACTGAGAGTGACGCACCTTTATTCATATTTATTTTGTAATGCTTTTATTATATTATCATTATTATTTCATTCATTATCTTTTCATTATAGTATGTAGTATTCTGATATATGGTTTTCATTCATAGTTTTATTCCTTATAGGAATACAATTTTTGAACCCTACAGGAGGTTGTCATTATTTCATATATTATAGAGGAATAACCTTAACTAAACCTCAAATGTTAATGAAGATATCCCAAATAAAAAACACACACAAATAAATTATAAAATTTCATTGTTTATTTAACAAAACTTATTTAGCAAAAACGCAGATATCCCTGTGTGCAAAAATATGTGAACTCCATCAAGCAAAGACTTGGAGTAAACTTGGAGTCTCCTATGGCCACTGATCAGTCTCTGGCATCTTCCTTGAAGGATTTTCATCCACTCCACCTTACAGAACTCCACTCCAACTCAGTGAGGTTTGAAGGCTGTCTCACATGAACAGCCCGCTTCAGGTCTTGCCACAACATCTCAACTGGAAAAAAGTCAGGACTTTGACTTGGCCAATCCAAAACACTAAACTTCTTCCTGCGGCATTATTTTTCTCTAGATTTGCTTGAACGCTTAGGATCAGTATCTTGTTGGAAGAGCCACGGCTGTAGCACTTGGACTGATGGCCTGGTGCTATAGCAACCATCCAAAGTTCAACTTCAAAAAATCTTTAAAAATCAGCCATATGTGCTGCATGTGAGAAGGATCTTTCATGCCTTGCTACCTATTGGAAATTATGAACTTTCTCCTCCCACAATTTTCGATCAAAGTAAACCAAAATCGCAGTCCTGCATTGTCATATATAGACAATCCCATTATAAGGTTTTTAATCCCATTAATGATTGAGCTCGCAGCGTGGTGGTTATAGTTTCCAAACTCTTGTTCATAATGCTCAAGTGTAACCTACCTTATACATAAAGAAAATAGTGTTGTGCTTTTGTCCTGAATTGCCAGGCTCCTTTAGCTTGCCTAGGCTGTTAGCTTCTTAGGATAGCGATACTCAAAGGTTGAAGACGTGGGACAGAAGAGCATGACAATAGCATGTAACTGGCACGAATATACCGATTTATTTGCAACCGTGATGCAGAGCGAATGCGAGCACACCATTCTTGTCAGAGTTAAAACCGGAAACTACTCTCCCTCCAAAACCGGACAGAGAAAACCAACACATGACACAGAACACTACAACTGCAACAATAGTATTGGTCTTAGAAACACTTACTGAGCCAACAAATATGGATTTGTTGTTCTGTGACATTGCTTGATGTTTTTTCTTTGCTGTAGTATCGTAGTAGTAGTATCATATTTTTAGAGATTAAACTCAAAGTCAAAGTATCAAAGTCAAATTTCCTTCTTTAATCCTCTTACGAGTGTTGTTGTTGTGTGTGTTGTCCTCAGCTCTGATTTGTGCTGATCTTACATACCTTGGACTGCATTGTCAGCCAAGTCAGAAGAGAGGAATCTGTTGTCAGACTGGTACAACTCTCGATCCCTGGATAGATAGAGAGAGAGATCACAGATAGATGGGGAAAAGCTGATGGAGAAGGAATAACTTCAGCTTCATCCAACCACATCTAACCTGCAGCGTTGGGGAGTAGTTTCAGTAGATGTAATTGAATTAGTAGTTTAATTACATTTTGCAGTAGCATTGTGGTAGCTAAATTCAAATTTGGATAGTTTTTAATAGTTTATTACTTTCTGACGTTTTAGGGTGTAGTTAATACTGCAATAACTATTTTGACAAGAAAAGAAGGTAATTTCAATTTTTCATCCTCTTAGTGATTTTTTAAAAATTGTATTAATTTCCTATTCTCAGTAACTTTAGGTAATACAATTTCTCTTGAGGGAAGCTTTGCTGTAGTTCAACTTCAGCCAATGTGACGTAACTGGTAGCTTTTAAAACTAGTTTCAAAAGTAGCTCCCACAATGCTGCTCACCTGGAAATGTATCACTAACTGCACAACATTTCAAAGTAAATGTCACTAGATTTATTTATTAACAGCTGTACTAGTTACTTTTAAGAAAACTGCTCTGCATACATGATCAATTCATAAGAGAGAGGCAATGATAAGGAAAACTAACACCTAACATGAATTCTGATTATCTTGACACCACATGTCTATCAAATATTACATTTGTTATGTTAATAGTTATGTAAAATCACCTGTTATATTGTCTTGTTTTACAACATTTTTGCTTTGGCAACATTGTAAGTTTACAGTCAGGTCAACATGTTGAATAGGAATTGACAAGTAGTAACCTACTGTGTTAAACTGATTTGTATTTTCTATATCCAGCCTATTTGTATTATTATTATTATTATTTTTTTAACTTTGAGTCATTATCTTCTGCTAGTCTTTCTGCTTGAATGTTTTCCCCTTCTCTCTTTGTAAAAATACACTACATAGAAAGCCTGCCATGAACATGAACACGCACAGTAGAAGGGATTTTTATTGTTATAAACTCTTATTTTAAATTATGTATAACATTGTGTTTAAATGCTTGGCAATGCTGTTCATCTAACATCAATGCCAATAAAGCAAATTGGGTTGAAAATTGAACTGAATGGAGAGAAGCTTACTTACTGTACAAAGGCTCTGGAGCAGAGGCAGTGGATACCCTCACCAGATGAGTGTTTCTGGCTAAAGAAAATATCTGCCACCACCTTCATCTTGCTCTGATCGATCATCATGATGATACCTATCCGTTTATTCACCCGGCCGGAAAGATTAAACCAGCTAAATAAAAAGTTATGTATCAACTTTCACAACGAATACTCTGCTTTTAATTCCTATTCACATTAGCGGAAAAGTATAACGTTACTGGACAACAACACACTCTTACATATACACACAAGAGCCCGCTGGGGTAGACATGCTGCAAAGTGGTTCCGGGTTGTGTCACATCCAAAATGTTCCGGGAGGAAACAGGGACTCGCTAGCCGGTAGCTGATCGAGCGGAGCCCAGTAAGTCATCAACAAAAGGTTTTGGGTTTTTTTTAAATATACATTTGTATGATACGGGTGTGTAATGTAAAATACATTATCAGGTGTCATTAACTATCTATTTACAGTTTAACGGCCTACGGCAATGGTTCCATATTCTATTTTATTCTGGACGATGTTAACGTTAGCTAACGTTGTTTGCTTGCTGTCACATAAAAACAGAAGCTGTTGTTATGCTCGTTTTCACCACAGGGTTTGACTGTAATTCATTCTTTCATATTTATTTTAGACGACGTCATAGCCTACTAGAAGACAAGGTCGGCGCCATTCAGAATAAATCTGAATATATTTGGTTTAGCGTACTACAAATTGTCTGCCAGATAATGCTCATTATGTTGAATGAATATCTAGGAGTTTGTTTCCACTAATACTAACGTTATCTATCCAGTGCCGTCATATGTCGATTTGATTGCATTAACTCTTGATGTGTTGTGTTGCCAAAAGTGTTCCAAAAGTGTCCACATAATGAGCATTATCTGGAAGTCTTAGTAAAACATTTTGACTTTTTAGCATGCAAACCTTTGTAGGAGTTAAGGAACAGTTAACCTCCTACAATTGTGACCTCAGGGATCCGCCTGGTACCATCAGATTTGCGTCTTTTATCCTCAGCTCTCAACAACAGTAGTTGAAACAGGCAAAATTACTTCTTTAGGTGCACCTAGCAGCAGATGCCACCCCTCCGCTCTGATCCTTCCTCTTGAGGCTGGCTGACTGACTGTTGTGGCCAGCTGGCTGGTTGAGCGACTGTTTTTCTGACAGCAGCATGTCAGACATTGGAAACCAGTCCTGTATGTCGGGAGCAGAAGACTCTTTCTCCTTTCTGGTATGCATATATATGTGTGTGTGTGTGCATGTTCATCAAGTTCATTGTTTATGACCATATGCAGCAAAGTACAATGAAATTAAGTGTGTGTGTGTGGTTTGTGCTTGGCATGCGTGGATATGAAACCTCACTGAAAAACAGTTTTTTCTCTCTAACTGGTTAAATGGTTGACTTGGTCCATAGGTGTGTGTGTTCCATGAATGGGAAGAGTGGGCAGGCCTGGGTCAGGTGGAGGACTACTTCAGTGTTTTGGAGTACCTGGTGTGGGTCTTCACTCCTCTGGCCATCGTCTTCATTGTGCCCTTCCTCATCGTCATCTTCCTCTACCTCTCCATACTCTTTCTTCATGTCTACAAGGTATGCAAAGACAAACAGAGCACTTTTTACACACTTTTTACATTTTGCTCATCACGCGACACATACACACACACACACACCTCTCTGTCACTCTGAATTGGCGCTCTTGCCTTTTCTAACTAAATAACATGCAACCAAATGCGTCCCTGCTCTCCTTAAACACACGCAAGCATATGGAAATAGTACCCAGCAGCTCATATACAGGTGCAAAGCCTGCTATTTTGCCTGATTTATATATTTTAAAAAAACTAAAACATCTACTGGTTAAAACCATGCTACTGCAATTGCAAACTGCAATTGACTGACCTTGGACATCACATGCTTATTTTTGTTCTTTTAAAATAAGTTTTTTTTTTGTATGCTATTTTTTGTTTCTGTTCATCTTGTATCTTACATTTCTTGCAGACATACAATAAAAGAGTGCTTATTACTATGTTGCAATATAGGTAAATATCAAACCAATAGGTTTAAATAGCATTGGTGATGCGTGCTACTGCTGTGGCTGCAGCTCTGCTCTCCGCCAAGGGCACGGAGGGGCACACGGGGGAGAAAAAACAGCCAGATAGTGAAAGGTCATAACTAAATTCTATAATCCATTTAGATGGGATTATGTGGGGCCAGATGCAATATTTCTGAAGAAACCAACACTCGACCCCTCTGAGGTCAAGAACTACAGACCGGTTTCCCTTCTACCCTTCCTATCAAAAACCCTTGAACGTGCTGTCTTCAATCAACTGTCCTTGTACCTCCACCAGAACAACCTCTTGGATCCCCACCAGTCTGGGTTCAAAGTGGGTCACTCGACCGAGACTGCCCTCCTGGCAGTGACGGAGTCGCTCCATGCCGCTAGAGCGAACTCTCTCTCCTCCGTCCTGATACTCCTGGACCTGTCTGCAGCGTTAGACACGGTGAACCACCAGATCCTCCTCTCCACCCTTGAGGGGATGGGTGTCTCAGGCTCTGCACTCTTCATGTTTGCATCCTACCTGACGGATCGCTCCTACCAGGTGACGCTGAGAGGGTCTGTGTCAGAACCACACAGGCTCACTACTGGGGTTCCGCAAGGCTCGGTTCTGGGTCCTCTTCTTTTTTCCCTCTATACAACATCTCTTGGTTCTGTTATCCACTCCCACGACTTTTCCTACCACTGCTATGCAGATGACACCCAGCTGATCCTGTCATTTCCCCCCTCTGACACACAAGTGGAGGCACGCATTGCTGCATGTCTGGCTGACATCTCGGAGTGGATGTCGATGCACCACCTGAAGCTCAACCTGGACAAGACTGAGCTGGTGTTCCTCCCGGGGAAGGGCTGTCCGCACCTGGCCATCACCATTGATAATGCTGTGGTGACGTCAACTCGGACTGCGAGGAATCTGGGTGTGAACTGTCGTTCTCGGCAAACATCGCATCAGTGACACGCTCCTGCAGATTCCTCCTCTACAACATCAGGAGGATTCGCCCCTTCCTCACTGACAAGGCAGCGCAGGTGCTCATCCAGGCTCTTGTCATCTCCCGCCTGGACTACTGCAACTCCCTCCTTGCTGGTGCCCCGGCGTCTGCCATCAGACCTCTGGAGCTTGTTCAGAAAGCTGCAGCTCGTCTGGTGTTCAACCGCCCCAAGTTCTCCCACACAACTACCCTTCTCCGTTCTCTACACTGGCTCCCTTTAGTGGCTCGCATCCAGTTCAAGACCCTGGTGCTAGCCTATAGGGCAGTGAAAGGAACAGCTCCTTCTTACCTCCAGGCTATGGTCAAGCCTTACACCCCCGCCCGACCACTTCGCTCTGCTGCCTCGAGGCGACTGGTTGCCCCGTCGCTCAGAGGCCCCTGCGGCCGATCTACACGATCACGGCTTTTCTGTTCTGGCCCCGCAGTGGTGGAATGAACTCCCCACTGATGTCAGGACAGCTGAGTCGCTGCCCATCTTTCGCCGCAGGCTGAAAACCCACCTCTTCAGGAAACACTACCCTGACCCTTCCTCTTAGCCTTGCCTATTTGTCGTCAATTATTTGTATGAGCTCTTGTTTATTGGCTCTTGTTTATTTGATACACTATTTGTCTTAGCTCTTGCTCATTTGATTTTCTTATTTGTCTCATTTGTTTAAGAAAAGTAGGTAGCTAACTTATTGCACTTTTACCTTAGCACTAGTTATGCTCTTAGTTGCTTGTTTAGGAAGGAAATGCACTTACGATTTCTGGTGACTAGTAGTTTTCTTGCCTACCTATGTTGAATGCACTTATTGTAAGTCGCTTTGGATAAAAGCGTCTGCTAAATGCCTGTAATGTAATAATAATAATTATTGCTAGGGTGTTAGTAGATGGGTGTGAGGTTATGACTAGTAGTTGCCAGGTGATTACTCATGGTTACGAGGGTGTTATTAGGTGGTACTTAGGTGATTAATAGTGGTAGCTCAGATGTTATGAAGTGGTTGCTAGTTGATTACTAGTGGTTGCTAGGGTGTTACTAAGTGGTTGCTAGGAGAGACTTAGTGTGTGTGTGTGTGTGTGTGTGTGTGTGTGTATGTATGTTACTTGCACACCTGCGCACATGTTCCATGGCTGTTCTTGAGGGAGAAGGAGAGAGAACCGGGGCTCTATTTTCGTGCCGATGCAACCACGGCGCAGTCAATATTCACTGGTGCCATGGCAATTTCGTGAGGCGCAATGACAAGTCTTCCCCACTGTTGTCAGTTTGGTAATTTGGTGGACAGACTTGCGCCAGGATGGGGGACCACATCTAAATCGCAGGTCATTCTCGCAGTTCTATTTTTGTGGCTTTGCACACGTGAACATAGACCTGTCCAAAATCCCACACACCGGTTTTGTGCATGTTAGGCTAGATTTTACCCCACATTCAGGTAAATCCTTCACGAATGGGCTAACTGAATGCAATCTTTGTAATATGTTAAGCACAATTAACTATTTCATCTGTACACCTCTGGTAACTAAATTCATGTGTAAATAAGAGGCAGTCAAATTACACATCATTACGCAAGGGAAACATGGTGACATCTCAAACACTTGTAAGATACTGGTAAACCAGCCTGAACTATAATTCTCTTTATTACAAACCTGCCAACCTGCACGCATTTTGTGTACCAACCACGCAATTCTTGGTCAAAATACGCAGGTACGAAATGCCAGCTGAAACTACGCAAATGAAAAAAAAAAATATATATAATAATTGAATTACAGAAAACAATCAATCAATACAAAACAATACCGTACATGTATTCGGTATTTAAATTACATCCCTCTTGTGCTTCTGTAACGTTAGCCCCTCCCTAGTCTCGGAAACCCGACTCGAGCGAGTTCTGCTGAGTTCTCGCATACAGGCTGGGCACGAGACTAGCCCCTCCCCGACCCAAATCTTCTCACTCACAAACATCCACTGATGCGGTAAGTTACTGCATCATGTTACCGTAACGTTACTTTGTCATCGACCGAGGCGTACGTTGCATTGCATTGCTGAGGTAAAATGGGAAGTGGGGGAGTAATAATCAAGCACAAAAATATTTAAAATGTGACCGTAATGTTAACATCATATGAAACATTGCTAAACATGTTCGGTAACTTTGTTGTTCGCTAGTTAGTCGTAGCTCGCATACGACGTGATTAGCCTCGTTACGAGACTTAAGGCTACGGTGTGATAAACTGATAACGTAGCAAATAATTCCTATTATTGCAGCCAGTCACCCGACCAGCCTTGCAGGTAGAGATACTAGTCATCATGATGTCCGATGACGACGAGGATACTGACACTGAGAGAGAGAGCAGCAGACCTAACGTTACTAAAAAGAAGCGAGTGCATGCGCCCCAGAAGTTCCTCGCTAAATATCAGGAGCAATGGCCGTGTCTCCGCCCCTCAAAAATGCCTCACCATGCATTTTGCACATTGTGCAATTGTGACGTTGACATCAGCCACCAAGGAGCTTCAGGTAATAATTTAGCTAAAACCTACATACATTCCTAGATAGTTTGTCAATTGAATACCATTTTTTCATTATATGATATGTGTGCTTATATAAGCTGATAATCATAAGTGAATTGCATTCAATTATTTAATTATTAAATAAAAATGGAAATCATGCCCAGAAACTTGGTTTTATTCATAATTGACAATGTTTTACATCGCAACACAAGTTTCTGTAAATACTTGACAATGAAAACATATGTTACAATATACAAAATAAAACATAAAAAAATGTTTTATGCAGGTGTACTCAAACATTTGACTGATACTGTACATGATTTCCAATTTAATAATTAAATAATTGAATGCAATTCACTTATGATTATCAGTTTAAGCACACATCATATAATGAAATATTAGGTGTTTATAGAAAAGTTTATACAGTTTAAAGTATTTTTAATCATGAAAAAAACCCTTTTTGTTTTAAGTGTTTTTACTGTTTTAAGTAGGTGTACTCAAACTTTTGACTGGCACTGTATATCATAATATAGCCAAGTGGAGTGCAAGTGATTTAAGAATCGGGTCAAATTATACAATTGTGCCTGATCCCTTCAACAGTCAAAACTAGAATTATGAAGAAAGACTTACGTGTATGTGTGTGTGTGTGTGTGTGCGAAATACCTGGGAGTCCACATCACTGAAGATCTGACATGGACAACACACACTGACACTCTGGTGAGAAAGGCGAGGCAGCGCCTTTACCACCTCAGGCAGCTGAGGAAATTCAAAGTCTCCCAGAGGATCCTTCAGTCCTTCTACTCTGGAGCTGTAGAGAGCATCCTGACAGGAAGCATCACTGCCTGGTTTGGCAACAGCTCCGCTCAGGACAGGAAGGCTCTGCAGAGAGTAGTGCGTTCGGCTGAACACTATTGGAACTACACTGCAGGACTTGTACACCAGGAGGTGCAGAACCAGAGCCTGCAGGATCATGAAGGATCCTCACCACCCCAACAACGGACTGTTTCAGCTGCTGCGGTCAGGCAAGCGCCTCCGTAGTCACGCTGCCAAAACAGAGAGACTGAGACAGAGTTTCTTTCCTCAGGCCATCAGGACTGTGAACTCTGACCTCACCAGGGCCCCCACCAAGACACACACACTGCCCCTCTTATGCACACACACACTCACACACACACACACTTAGGTAATGACTACACATAATTTATAGTATATTACATTCATACGATTTCCCTTCCTACTATATTTTCATTTCCAAAAGTGCTCTTACTGTATATATTGTGTTGTTTTTTTTAATATAAGAGCTCTTACTGTAATTACTGTAATACTGTAAATATTGTGTTGTTTTTTTATTGTAAATACTGTGTACTGTTGCCCTTTTGCACATTCCCGTGAGCATTGCCACTTTTCATTTCACTACACACCCCGTGTGTGTATGTGACAAATAAAGTTCTTGAATCTTGAATCTTGAAAGCGCGTGAGCGTTACACTATTGTGGTACTCAAAATATTTTCCCAAGGTTGGCAGGTCTGTTATTATCATCTTTCTGCCTCTGATCATATTGAAATGGTTTCTTCTTTGTTGGGTCACAACCTACGGTATATGAGATATGGAGTATGTGGTTGTGAGACCCAGAGGGCGATACCAGGAGCGCATATATGGCCGGTGTAATTCTTATATTGCTCTGTCTGAGGAGGAGTGCTGTGCAGTGTGCTCTTCGTGCACTGTAGGTGAAGCTACTCTTTAATTCATGTTGTTGTGTACATATAAATGGCAAATAATGTAATTTGACATTTAAATAATTCACATACTTCCAACCTCTTCCCAAGCCAATATTACATCATCAGGTTGTATTTATTCAAACTGTTCCATTTCTCCTAAAACATCTTGCTTCTATATTCTATTCTTCTATTCTCCTATTTCTCTTAGTTTTGTGATATTTTTGTTTTTTCTGTCTGAGTTTGTTTATATTCTCACAGTGTGTCACAGTATTATCTCTCTCTCTCTCTCTCTCTCTCTCAGAGTGGCAAAGAGAGAAAAAAAATGGAATAAGGGAGAGAGAGAGAGACTGAACATTATGCTTATATCTAACAGCAGTAGGTCAAACCCAGACACACACACACACACTCTCTCTCTCTCTCTCTCTCTCTCTCATGTCCGCACACATACCACAAACACACAAGTACACACACAAAAACATGGATTTTCCATCGCTGCTCAATCAGTTTGGGTCTATGGAGGACAGTGGTGAAAGTGAAGATGATGAGGAGGGTGCTGCCTATTTATTCACGGAAATAGAGCCCAAAGTGTCAATTTTGTGTGGGTGAGTGTAAAATTGACACTTTCAGTGCAGAATTGTTCTGTGAATTGTTTTTTCACCATGCTCTGTCCTTACATAACCATTGAAGAGAATGCTTAAACGTGTTCCTTTGGTAAAAATAATCTATTTACACCTTGTTTAATTAATTAATTAAGGCTGGCTTTGAACTGATCATATTTGCATCAAACCAAGATGCTGTTCCATTTGCGTGACCACGGATGTAAACAAAGGCAGCGGATACTCCTCTCATTTCACAGTAAGTGAACGTTGTTGCCTTCTTTAGGGTTTATTTATCTGAACATTGTAACTGTAACATGTTCATGTGTAACCTCAATGTGTGCTGGAAACATGACACTGACAAAACATTAGCCAAACTTGGGAAAGCCTCCATTACCTGTGTGCTAACTTGCTGGCTAGCTTACTTAGCTTTCATTTCTGGCTTTTGTTAATTAAAAAACTACTTTTTTTCATATCATCATGGTATTCCTCATACAGCTTAGGTTAGCTTCATACAATGGGTTAGCTTCAATCATAGCAACCTCAGATTTGAAAGTTTAAAGTTTTGTGATCAGTGATCAGGGCTAATCTTAGATGGCTAAACTATCATTTATCTGTCTATTGGCAGTTTGATGACTCATAAGCAAAGCTAAGGTTGGGCAATTTCTATAGCTACTGTTTAAGCTCTACGTATTAATCTTAGCTTTGCAGTCTGAGTACATTATTTTAATTGTTGCATCTGTTTTGTGACAGGATGTAATATTCTATTTTCCTCTTTACCTGTACAGGTGGAGTCATCAGAGTTCAGCTAGATTCAAGCCACTGGAGACATAATGATGACTGTTCATCATTTTATGCTCTACATTTGTTACTGATAAACAGCGGAAAGTTCTCCAAAGTCCCTAATTTTCTGTTAAGTGTTTGGAAAATCTTGATCTTGACAGGAAAGTAAATGGGCATCCTTTATACCCCTAAAAAATATTACATTTTAATGGAACCTGTTAGACAAATTGCCATTTCCCTTAATTTCATAGTACATACAAGAATATAAATAGTGTGTGTTTGTTCTTTATGTTAATAAAAAACAACATGGTTTTCTTATCAAATGACTGTTTATTGACATACACTAATTACAGAAAAATTGTTGGGATGGGATGAAATCTCTAATGCACCAATTTATGCAGCGATGTTTAAGTAATGATCAAATTAAAAATCTAAAATCATAACAAAGAGCAGGACAACAAAAGCAAAAAACTGCAGGTTCATGTCAAAATAATTAGACTACATGATAGCAATACTTATTAGTGAATATAAATTAAAATGAGCTGTCATTAGCTAATCTTGGAGCAATGTACAGTATAAAAATCCTGTCTTTGTGGTACCAATAATACACTTTGTTGTTGACATAGGACCTACCTTGGAAAATAGTCTTAATTACACTGCTGTTAGTTACCACCATGGTGAGTAGCTTAAATCACTGTCTTTAAGGATCCAGCTGATTTATGATAAAAAGCAAGAGAATAACAAATCAGTGTTAATGTCTTTATGGCAGAGTTGGAGCAGTCATTTAACTACAGAAATGACTGAAATGATACGGTTATGCAACCCTGACTTGTGATTGAGTCTTGATTAGTAATAACATCAACTAAAATATCACTTCTTAACAAAATTACTAAGTGCTGTGAAATAACAACAAACAAACAAAACAGTTAAGAGCTACAAGGAAAGGCTGTACTGCTGGCTCAACAGAACATAAATATTACTACACCATCTAATATCAATACTGTCATAATTTTATATAAACATGATACTGTGGGCTTGAAAGACCACTCAACTATACTGCAACTGCTAAGAACAACATTAGAACTTAAAACCAAAGGCTTGAAACTAACCCCTGTGATCATTGACTTTGTTGACATTCACTCTCTTGTTTAGCTCTGCAGGCTGCAGTTTGACAGAGTAAATTAATCGATCTTTGTACTATGTACTAACAGCCACATACACTCAGGTACACCTTTCTAATACATTACAGTCATTTAGCAGACAAGCAAGGTACATGACACTATGTGAGTATCGAACCCACGACCCTGAGACTGAGAGTCTCATGCTCTACCGACTGAGCTGTCTGGGCCGAATAGTACTGAGTAGGACCCCAGAATAGCCTGAATTCTTTGTGGCATGGATTCAACAAGGTGCTGCAAACATTCCTTAGAGATTCTGGTCTATGTCGACATGATAGCATGACGCAGTTGCTGCAGATTTGTTGGCTGCACATTCATGCTGCGAATCTCCCATTCCACCCCTTCCCAAAGGTGCTCTATTGGATTGAGATCTGATGACTGTGGAGGCCATTGGAGTACACTGAACTCATGTTCGTGGAACGAGCTTGAGATGACGTGTGCTTTGTGACATGGTTTGTTATCCTGCTAGAAGTAGCCATTAGAAGATGGGTAGACTGCGGCCATAAAGGGATGCACATGGCAACAATACTCAGGTAGGCTGTGGCATTTAAACAATGCTCAATTGCCAATGTGTGCCAAGAAAACATTCCCCACACCATGACATCACCACCACCAGCCTGAATCGCTGACACAAGGTAGGATAGATCCATGGATTCATGTTGTTTACACCAAATGTCTGACCCTACCATCTGCATGTCGCAGAATGTCAGACCAGGCGACATTTTTCCAATCTTCAACTGTCCGTTTTGTTGAGCCTGTGCCTACTGTAGCCTCAGTTTACTGTTCTTAGCTTAAGAGTGGAACCTGGCGTGGTCTTCTGCTGCTGTAGCCCATCCACTGTTACTCTTCCGCAGTGGTCTTCAACCGGGGTTCGCAACCCCAGGTTCTTCTTTTTGTAAAAATTATTTTTATTTTTGTATGTACACTAATGGGAAATTTTCTCTGCACACAAGATGAGTCAAAACTCGAAATACAAATGTCTCCTAAACAACAGCAAGTGAGCGCTCCATCCAGAGAAAGCTTGACTCAAACCAAAGTTAATTTTTTTGTCTCTCTCATTCTTTTGAATAAAGCGATCACAGACTAGACGGATTGGTAAAGATAAGCATGCTGTGCGCAGTTTACTGATGTCACATCACAGGAGTTCTGGGTATTGAAGTTAATTTTTTTCTCAGTTACTGCTCACTGCCATTTGGACCTGCCAATGTGCAAGTTTAGTGCAAGCTTTATGGCCAGACTTGGTGTTGTGAGCAGGTCAACTGCTCTTGGCACAAATTACTATTTCTAAACATTTTACAGATGTTTTGGTCCAATCAAAAAGTACATGTGAATGTATGAGTGACCCCACCTCCCCATGTGGATCCACAGCAAATTATGTATTACCTTAACTGTTAGTCATTGTTGTCTAGACCTGAATAATTCCAGACCTTTGCTCCCCTTATCCTCTCCTCCAACAGAGGAAGAACCAGCTAAGGGAAGCTTACTGCAACAACCTGTGGGACGGAGCCAGGAAGACCCTGGCTACTCTCTGGGATGGACATGGAGCCATATGGCATGGTAAAACACTAGGTGTGGAGTGGGATTAGCTGTTTAGCTGGTGCTAGTGTCTGTGCAGGAGGGATGGAGGCTCAATTTTGGCATCCACTTCTAGCACATTTACCCTTGTTTATCACGGTTATCAGGGTTTAATTCACTTTCAGTTCACAACTCTACGTGACAGCACTGTTGCTGTTGTTGCATGCTGTAGAAAGTTTGCCTTGTTCCGTGGTCTCAAACCTTATCTTCAAATTCAAGTTTCATTAAGTATTCAGTGATTTTAGTGCTGTTAATATATTTACCACTTGAAACACAATGTGCTAAACACTTTGAGTGTGCACTAAGCTTTCTGCAGCACCTATGCCCCGTACTTTCTTTGCTTCCACTCTTCTAATTGTTAATTTGACAAATATATGACAAAGAAAGAAAAAGTTAGTAAATGCATTTATTATGTTTTAAATAAATTAAATAATCTCTGACGATGGCTACGCCAAAAAAATAAAAGTAGCTATAATTAGAACCAAAGGGTTAGTTTATGTTATCAATATTGTAACATTTTTTATACATCCTACTCTTTCACCTGTCTATCAGGCTATGAAGTCCATGGTATGGAGAAAATCCCTGACAAAGGAGCAGCATTGATAGTCTACTACCACGGAGCTATCCCCATTGACTACTACTACTTCCTGGCCAGTGTTATCATCCAGAAGGGACGAACGTGCCACTCTGTAGCTGACCACTTCCTCTTCAAGATCCCAGGTATGCGCGCACACACACACACTCATGCACTCCTACATATGCAAACACATATGTGCAGATGCACATACTCATATACATACCACATACATTGCCCCAAATGTCCGACTATTAAATAACTATGTATTTGTAACCCTCTCTCCGATGTCGCTATACTTCGTGCTCCCGACTAGTCTCTGCGTTGTGTTGTGTGATTGGGGTTTGGGTGGGAGTAAGGGGGTAAGGGGGACAGGAGACTTCTGGATGCGGTTAAAGCAAACTTTTACTGGATATCTTTTCACCAAAACAGGACAGCCAGCAGCACACATTGACTGTCATCGCAGTCTTTCCAAAGGCAAAACAAAATTGTGTTAGAAAACAATAATTTCGCTGTTTCTCTACTGCAAAGCCGCATAAAAACAAAAAACATAGTAAAGAAACAAAAATGCACAGCTTTGATATAACAGCAATGAATTGACTTTGCAACCACTACCAACTAAAATAAAGAAAACAAACAAACCCCCTTGATGAGGTATTTTACCAAGAAAATTCAATTGCATTCTGTTCCTTTAGCATTCTTAGTATCCCTTAACACAATATCAAAAATATATAAACATCTGTTAACCAAAAAATACACAGGTATTAACATCTTAACATTCACATTTTGGGATATATTTTGAGACGATACAGGGGTGCAGCCAACTTTGCACAACCTTCCACAAAATGTCTGAGAAACCCAGGAATTGCAGCACATCCTTCCGATTAGAAGGCCGCTTCCAGTCTTTCACTCTGCTTATCTTCTCTGGATCCGTCCTGATACCCTTGTTCGACACCAGGTGCCCTAAGTATTGAACCTGCTTTTTCATCAGATGACGTTTTCATGGCTTCAGCTTCAGCCCATGTTCACACAGCCTGTCAAACACCAGTTTCAGCCGCTCAAGATGTTCCTCAGTGGTCTTTGAGAAGACGATGATGTCGTCAAGGTAGATAAGCAGAAGGCTGAAGTTCAGATCACCAAAGCAGCAAGTCATCAATCTCTGGAAGGTTGACGTGGCATTCTATAGCCCAAATGGCATCCTGTTGGTCTCACACATAGGTGTGCTAAAAGCTGTCTTGTACTTATCCTGCTCTGCTACTTCCACTTGCCAGTAGCCAGATGTTAGGTCTAGAGTAGAGAAGTACCTTGCCTGCCCCAGTGCTTCTAGTGCATCTTCTATTCTCGGTAGGGGAAAAGCATCTCGGGTGCTGCAGGAGTTCAGCTTCTTGTAGTCCACACATATTCTCAATGACCCATCCTTCTTGGTCACGACAACAATCTGGGAGGCATAAGGGCTCTTGCTGGGGCATATCACTCCGGCCTCTTCCATCTCTTTTAATGAGCTTCCTGACTTCCTGCCACTGGGAGGGTAGTATCTTCCGATATGGGAGGCGGAATGGATTTGGATCCACCAGGGATTTCATGTTGCACTGTCTTTGTGTATCCATAGTCCGTTGAGTGCATGGAGAAGACATCTGTATTCCTCTCCACCAGCTCCTTGAGTAGAGCAAGTTGCCCCTCCTCCTCAATGGCTGCATCACTCAGATCTACACAACATGCTGGAGAAACTCCCCTGGGTTTGCTGCTCACACCTTGGTCATGGCTTTGGCATGGTCCAGACAGCTCACTCCCACTATTTTGGCTCTTGCCCCCATGTGCTCGATGACTCATCTCTTGTCCTCCATCCGTAACCTGCAATAGATCTTGGACATGGAAAGCATCTGCCACGTGGGCGTTTGTTTCAATCAACACTGCTCGTTGAGACAAGTTCATCACTAGGACAGCGACACACCCTTTCTTCACATTAGCAAGGACGATAAGTGCAGTGTATGGTCTCTTAATCGGCCCCGTTCAGACCTTGCACATTACATCCATCTCTTTACCAGCAGGGACACGTAGCTTGCGGCCACTATACTGAACAGGGCTCACTCTGCCTTCAGGACCACCAGGTCCCATCTTGCCTACCTCAAGTAGTGCTGTATACCATTCTGGGTGGTTCTCTTTCACTTTCTGGAGAAACTGCTGGCCATAAGTTGCTTGGAGATGTCTTCTGGAAGCACGTATGACATTATTCCTCATGAGCAGTGGTACCATGGATCGGTACTCCGTTTCAGGAACAACAAAGGCTGGTACATTTGCATACTCCTGGCCCAGAACCTAGAGGGAGATGTGGAGCACACCATACTGAGGTACATTCTGTCCACCTGCACCTTCCACAGGAATGTTGGATGGTTGCAGCCTCTGTTTACACAGTAATGGGTGTTTGTGCCAGAACTCATAAGTAATTCTGGTTACTTGGGAGCCAGAGTCAATGAGTTTCAACATTTCTCCAATGACTTCCACTTCACCTTCATTCCTGGGACCCACCAGAGGCGTGTTATTTACCCCTCCCTCCTCACGTCTTCGCTCTTCCTGTTGGGGACCTTGCTGCATGCTCATGGTTCCCCCAGGTACCACAGGCCTTAGGCATTTAAAGACTGCCCCGCCTGGCTTAAGCCTCCATATTGGGAGTGTATGGCAGGGGGCTGGGGGGACCTGGTCTGATCGTTGTCCGGAAGAACAGCCCTACAGACTCTAGCTACATGTCCAGGCCTTCCACAACGATAACACACAATTGTGGCGCCATCTCAGCATCGGCCCTTTCCTTTGCACCCCCCTGCCATTCCCTTGCAGCAACATGAACCTGGCTAAATGGTTTCTTTGGCAAGATCTCGGAGGTCAGCTTGGAGTTCGCGAAAACTCAGAGTCTGGGTTTCATGGGGGCAACCCTTAGATACACCTCTTCATCGTTCAAACCCCTCAGAAATTGGTGGGTTAGTTTACTGTCACAGTCTGGGTATGTCCGGCCCCCATGCTGTGCCTCTTCCATTGAACAAAGTGTGGCTTCTAATGCAATGGCATAGGAACAGGCTGACTCACCTGGTTGCTGGCTCCTCTCATCAGCCAATGGATCCAGAGATCTTTGAATGTCATTATATTCAGCTTTCAGTTCCCCAAATGCTCTCTCAGGATGCTGCTCCTGAGGAGGAAGATTAAGGACCAGCATCCTAGCTTCGCAACTCAGGTGCCGCACAATGGTTGCAAAGCGGAGATGTATGCTGCAGCTCTCCAGCATCAAGGAAATACTGCATGTCCCAAATCAAAACTTCAATGAGGATTTTACAGTCAGGATTTCCACTGAAAACTTGAACATTCTTCACTTGGTGTGTCTGTGTGAAACCACCACTTGTAAGTTGAACAGGGCCCCATCCAGCTGTCCCTCTGGTGGGGGCTACTTGGGGCAATTCATGCCGGTGGGGATGCATGGGAGTGGGCATGATTAGGAGCTGGAGACTGGGTAATGTGTAATTCATACATGTTGGCTTGGGGAGCATGCAAGACAGCTGATATAGGATGCATACTGTTGTTTAGGGTTTGTGGCATATGCATTGTAATTTGGGGAGCAAGCCCTGAGGCCTGGGAATAGACGGGTGGGCATGGATGTGGGGGCCTGTCCTGCATACACAGTGTCCGGGGGTGTTGGAGCATGCCTGGTGGCTGTGGGGCTGTGCATTGCGGCTATAGGAGCAGACATGGTGTGTGGGGTCACATACCTGCTCATCATAGGGGTATGTAGGGGGACTGGAATGATGTGAATGGTGGTTGGGGAGGGCAGTATGGTGGCTGGTGGTGTAAGAGGTCCATTCACGGTAGCTGGGGGTTGCATGGTGGCCTGCAAAGGGCTGTGATACAACTGGGGGTCATGTGCATGATGTGATAGCCCATGAGTTGATTTAGGCCTAACTGACTGTTGGGGAGCCATATTGGGATTATGTCCCTCCATATTTACCGTAAAATGACTTTGAGGCTTACCTGCAGCTTGACAGGTTTGGTCATTTTCAACTCTCAGTCCTGGGGCATGGTATAGCCTGTCTTACCATAGAAGGCCCCGCTGGGACGGTCGATGTGGAGTATCTTTATGAGAGCTGGGTATCAATATAATGTGTGTGGTAAGGTGCAGGTTGTATGAAGTATGTGAGATAAATTCAAACACAGGAATGTATATGTCTTATATATGTCCTATAAATACTTATTTCCTATAAGTATAACATAATATACTTGTACTGTAATGTTTGTAATGTAAACTCTCTTGTTCTCTCTTCATCCACTTTTTCCAAAAAACAGAAAACGTACAAAGCCAATATGATTTTGTAAAACCGTGCCTAAGATATGCTTAATACAATACTAATACTAGTAATACAATAGAAATAATGTTACCCTTTTGCAAATAATCTGCCAAATCTCAATGTTCTCTCGTACACAGTAGAACAATTATCAGCAATAGACCCCACGAAAAGAAAGGATATGGAAGTATCAACAGGATGATGTAGTTTTCATGTCTTTGGTGAGCAGACAATCAGTCTGATATCCGCATGACCAAACTAGGATTATACATTTAGGATTATTTATTTAGGCAAGCAGAAAATAATTTGCCTACGTGTACACAGACCTCGCTCCTCGCCATCTTTCAGGTTACAGAAGTCAGAAGTCGGTTCGATTGAGTTTAGTTGAAATTGCAAATTCAATGTCATATTTGAAGTGAATTCAAAACCAATAAATACATGTACATGTTTTTCAAAGTAAAATGTCAATGTTATGAATTCAGTGGTGTTTAAAAATTCAAATATAGCATTACATTACATGCATTCAACATAGGTAGGCAAGAGAACCACTAGTCACCAGAAATTGTAAGTGCATTTCCTTCCTAAACAAGCATCTAAGAGCATAACCAGTGCTACGGTAAAAGAGCAATAACTTAGCTACCTACTTTTGTTTGTACCTACGACGGCGCTGCCTCAGGCCCAACTCAGGTGGGGCAGGCCCCATCTCTGCTGACACGCGTAACACGGATGGACTCGAGGGACCAGAGGTCCCCCAGCACGACCCATGCAGGCTGGACGGGCATGCATGGGCGAAGTGACCCACAGCAGATAAAATGCCAACAAGGAATATACTATACATGAATAAAACTATGTGTATAGTGGAGCACCCACTATTTCCATGAGGACGCCCAAAACTAATATCCTGAATACTGAGCCACTGCATCAAGGCCGATTCAGGATCAGAACCGGGCATTCTATTTTTATCCTTATTTGTATGGACACAGCGGTCCCCCAAATATGCAGTGGTGAGCAGCAAAATTGCGAGCATGACATTCAGCACATTGCACACGTGGATGGTTGAGTGATCATGGGCAGCAGACGATTGGTCACCGGCTATATTATGTGTATTGGTGGAGCACCCACCATACGACCAAGTAGATATCCCACAAAAAATGCAAGCTATTGCATTTATGGATCTAGCTTGGTCATTCTAGCCTTATGTGAGACCTTCTATGTGTAGCCTATAGCCAGGCACCAGCCGCCGTGTGGCCATTCCTTGTTGCACAGCTTTTTTTTCGACTGCACCGCCGCAGCCCTTGCCGGGGTGGGGGGCGATAATGGCACTGCCTCGGGCCCAACTCAGGTGGGGCAGGCCCCGTCTCGGCTGATGCACTTGTAATGTGGATGGACTTGACGGACTGCCGCCGCCACGCCTGACTCATGTGGACTGGATGGGCACCTCATGGGTGAAATGACCCTTGGCAGATAAAATACCAACAAGGAATATACTATACATGAAACTGTGTATAGTGGAGCACTATTTCCATGAGGATGCCCAAAACTTATATCCTGAATACTGAGCCGCTACATCAAGGACAATTCAGGATCGGAGCCGGGCATTCTATTTTCTTCCTTATATGTATGACCCCAGCAGTCCACCTGATATGCAGTAGTAGCAGGAAACAGCAAGCATGGCATTCAGCACATTAATAACATAAGCAAGTTGCGTACGTTATGCATTGTGACCTCCCCAAGACAAGCATATCTTATTGAGAGACTGACTGTATGCCTATTAAAGGGGGGGTATTGTACTCATTTTGGGCTATTTAAACTGTTCCTGGGGGTCTTTACAAGACGTTTGTGAAGTCTATATCAAGAAAAATCCTAAAACCAGCTTCTGTGGTGTGTGTTTCAGTCTCTCATTTTCTCCATTGTAAAGAACAGGCTGTTTTGAGGGCGTGGAGGTTGTATGTAATGAGCACTGCAATCAGAGCAGTGCTCATTACATACAACCTCCATGCAATCGCCTGGCGGAGGCGGAGAGCAGAGCGCTCATGCTGCTCAAGGTAAACAAATAAGCTTGATGCAGAAATTTACCATAACCATGGCGGCCGCTCCAGAACCAACACTGAGACCGTACATGTTTGAGCCGGAGCCTGACCCAGAATGGGAAGAGGCAGCTGAGGCGGTTCCACTTAGTTTCTCAATGATAACAATTCTGTGTAATATTGTACTTCCGTGCCTTGTGTTTGTGTATGTGGGTATGTGAGCGACACTCTCTGCTGTAGCCGGTCTGTTTATGGCTCATGTCCATAAGCTTATTGAATACAACTTGCAGACAAGCTAGGATTGACAATTTTGTTGAGCTAGTTAGCCAATATATTATTGGATGCAATCTATTTGCATCCAAACAGCGCAGCCAAACAACCAAACGCGATTGTACTAATGGTGGCTAAAGTTTACCAAGCCTGACACGTTCGACAGACTTATAAAACAGACACTGGTCCCAACAAATAACTTAAAGATGAGTCCTGACTCCAACCAATAACTTTACTTTTACTTTACTTTACTTTTAATGACTCCAGCTTTAGTTTTCTTACTTCTTCCACGCCCAACAAGCCCGTGGCTAGCCCCGCTAGCTCGTTAGCTAACCAGAAGTCGAATATACTAACCAGACTAATTTGGTAAATTAAATCAAAACATGGTGACACTTACAGATTCCAATTTTGCAGATGGGTCACGTACCTTATGAATTGCTCCATCTTTAAGCTTCAATTTAGATGCTAATCCTGCCGTTGCTCAAGCAGTCTGAGGACTGATCATAACACACAGAAAAAACTGTAGCCGTTGTCGTTAAAAATAAAATTAATCCACTCTGTCCTGGCATTTTCGCGTGTTGGGAGAATGTGCAGGGATCTATGTTGCTGCCTGCATCCTACAAAATAATAACTGGAGAGTTGATATATCGCCGTAGATATGTTGTTGTTTCACTCGTCGCAAAGTAATGGTGCATTCCAGTGTACTGGGAAAAAACGGCGTCCGAATGTGATATGCGCCGATTCTATTCACTAATGGCGCTGTAGTAGTTGATGTTGAGTTTAGATGCTTGTAACATTCTGAGACTTGCCGTACAAACATGAGTTTGCTGCGGGTGATTATGTTTTCCCGAGCAGATGCACTGGAACACATTTAGATTGGAAGTTAGGAATACCGACTCGGAATTATCGATTTCCGAGTACAAAGGAATGCACCATAAGCAACGGCTTGCGGCGCTGCCGTAATGCCATAAATGGGATTGGTTGTTCACCTGGGCGTGGGCATGCTCTGAGAGGGGCTGGATTAGCGCCCGTTATGACGTCCAAAGGGGCTACTTTCTGAAACGGCCTGTTTTTCTCCTATCTTTGGCACCGTTTTTGGAAAAAGGAAAATACAGAAAAACGGGTTGACTTCCAGATTTCAAATTTTCTCAGCTGCTTAGGTAAATGATTGACCACACCCCGTGACCACTCAGCCCTGATCCGCTGCAGCAGGTGTCGGGGCAGGGAAAACCCGCCTGCCAGTCCGACTCCACCCCCCGCATCCAGCCAATGGCCCAACCACACCCTGCCATCTGCCACAACATGTCTATAAGGCTGAAATTACCCTACGTCAAAGTTAGGACACCTGACTCTTAAGAAAGCAGTCTGTGAGGCTTCACCTCACTATCTCACCTTGAACTCACTATCCCTTCCTAACATAAAAAAGACAGTAGGCTAATTATTATCCACTTTGGCTTGATAAACATAAAGTAGGCATGGCAGCAGGGCAGGGTTTGAGCTGGAGTTTCGGCTGGACATGCAGAGTCAGGAGTGGCTCAGACGCCTCAGCAGACACAGCTGCAAAGAGGTAGTGATATGCTCTCTCCATGCTCTCTCTTTGTTACAGTATCCTAAAAGATAAAATGAAGTTCATTAGTGTCCCTTGTAACAGGAACAAGTATAAGTAGCCTAAAGGAAAAGGAAAATAATAGCAACCTTTTAGTCTGAAAGGCAAACAAAAATAGATACCGGAATCAGCCTTTGTTACCAAAATTATCCAACTTTGGTTTACAGGGAATTACACATTCTTGTAGAATAGCCTCTGCACAAGGATTCTCAATAATCCAGTGTAATTCTGTTAGTCATTTTTATTCCACTGGGTGTTGGGAAAGTCCTCAGCCTTGGTGTGGGCCTCGAGCCTTGTTTCCTAGCCATATCCATGGTCTGGGAAAATGCCCAACATGTCAACATTTCACACTGTGTGAAACTGTTGTTTGTTTTAATTGTTAAAATCAAATCTTTCCCGGCCAAGTTGACTGAGGTTGTTCTGCATGCCTTCAGGATGCGGTCTCGATTGTAAAGTGCATCATCTTACAGTTCAGGGTCTGGGTCAATGCAATGCGCTCTCATCACCTCCTACCTTAAAGGGGGGGTATTGTACTCATTTTGGGCTATTTAAACTGTTCCTGGGGGTCTTTACAAGACGTTTGTGAAGTCTATATAAAAAAAAATCCTAAAACCAGCTTCTGTGGTGTGTGTTTCAGTCTCTCATTTTCTCCATTGTAAAGAACAGGCTGTTTTGAGGGCGTGTAGGTTGTATGTAATGAGCACTGCTCTGATTGGCCACCTCACTCACGGCGTGAGGCGGCCAATCAGAGCAGTGCTCATTACATACAACCTACATGCGATCGCCTGGCGGAGGAGGAGAGCAGAGCACTCATGCTAACCATGGCGGCCGCTCCAGAACCAACACTGAGACACTGAGTACATGTTTGAGCCGGAGTCTGACCCAGAATGGGAAGAGGCAGCTGAGGCGGTTCCACTTAGTTTCTCAATGATAACAATTCTGTGTAATATTGTACTTTCGTGCCTTGTGTTTGTGTATGTGGATGTGTGAGCGACACTCTCTGCTGTAGCCGGTCTATTTATGGCTCATGTCCATAAGCTTATTGAATACAACTTGCAGACAAGCTAGGATTGACAATTTTGTTGAGCCAGTTAACCAATATATTATTGGATGCAATCTATTTGCATCCAAACAGCGCAGCCAAACAACCAAACACGATTGTACTAATGGTGGCTAAAGTTTACCAAGCCTGACACGTTCGACAGACACTGGTCCCAACAAATAACTTTAAGATGAGTCCTGACTCCAACCAATAACTTTACTTTTACTTTACTTTACTTTTAATGACTCCAGCTTTAGTTTTCTTACTTCTTCCACGCCCAACAAGCCCGTGGCTAGCCCCGCTAGCTCGTTAGCTAACCAGCAGTGAATATACTAACCAGACTAATTTGGTAAATTAAATCAAAACATGGTGACACTTACAGATTCCAATTTTGCAATGGAATGCACCATAAGCAACGGCTTGCGGCACTGCCGTGAGCTGCATTTTGCGACGACGTAAATGGGATTGGTTGTT
This sequence comes from Hoplostethus atlanticus, assembly GCA_034670405.1. Taxonomy (NCBI): domain Eukaryota; kingdom Metazoa; phylum Chordata; class Actinopteri; order Trachichthyiformes; family Trachichthyidae; genus Hoplostethus; species Hoplostethus atlanticus. The sequence goes on from JAXDDX010000238.1 coordinate 147,691, forward strand.
CAACTGGGCGTGGGCATGCTCTGAGAGGGGCTGGATTTGCACCTTATGACGTCCAAAGGAACCATTTTCTGAAACGGGCTGTTTTTCTCCTGTCTTTGGCACCATTTTGGGAAAAAGGAAAATACAGAAAAACGGGTTGACTTCCAGATTTCAAATTTTCTCAGCTGCTTAGGGAAGTAATTTCCTGTGGAACATGTATAAGCGCCAGGAATAAACTGTTTTCCATAATATGGGACCTTTAATCTTCGCCTAAGGTAGGAAGCCACTTTGGAAGTGAAGATGTGATGAATGCCATGGAACTGTTTCCTTTGACAGATTAATAATCAATAATGCATATTGTCTCTACGAGACCAGTCTTCCTGTTGGTCCATGGCTGCCTCCAATTTGTCATATTCCTGTTCCTGTTCCTGTTCCTTTAATTACTCAAGATATTAAACTCTTGTGTTCTGTTTACGTTTTTTTGAGCGCCTTTGTGTTAGAAAAAACTTCTGTCTGAATACTGTCAAGGCCGTTTTCAAATTTGGCAAACTGAGCCTTGCTAAAACACTGTTGATCCTTTAGGGCTGTTTTGATCATGGTGGCTATCGCTAACTTGCCCTGAAGATTTTGGTTTCCTTCCTGCTGGAAGGACCCGTGGCCCCAACCTGACCAACCCAACCTCTCACACTGCTTTTGAAACAGAGTTTGGTTGAAATCTGCCAAATCTATCAAAATGGAACAAGTAGGGGTCAAGTTAGGCTAAGTTTTTCCTGTGCAGACTAAAACAAAATTGTCAATTAGGGATCAAATCAAATCAAAGTTTATTTGTCACGTTTGGTCATCATACAGTGTACAATGTAAAGTGAAATGCTGTAAAAATGAGTTGTGTTTAAGTTGTGGATGGGTAGACATAGGTTGTCACAGATGGAATAATGGTGAAAATGGGGGGGCCCAGAATCACCTCCTGTGCACAGGGCCCATAATTCCGACCTACGCCCGTTTGGAGCAGGATAGGTGCTTGGGGGTTTGAACCTGGGTCCTCCGGTTGAAGGATGGTCTCTCTAAACATTAGTTCACTCTGTGGATAAAGTTGTCTAGCACAGTAGTTCTCCACCATGTGCTCTGGATGCCCAAGAGTATTGTTTTTTATTTCTGACTTGAAGGCAATAAAAAATAAAAAGTAGAACATTTGAAAGGGAGTGTAGACTTTTGATATTCACTGTGTATTCTTCAATAAAAATAGTAATGGTAATTGGTATTGGTACTGCTATTGGTATTGATGTATCCCTAGTTGGGGGCTGTGTGTGTCTGTGTCCATGTGTATGCTTGTTCTCCAAAAACAAAGAAAACAATGTAATTTTATTCTATTCTGTTTGTGTGTTTCTGTAGGTTTTAAATTATTGCTGGAGGTGTTCAGTGTGATCCATGGTCCTCAGGAGGAGTGTGTTCGAGCTCTGAGGAATGGTCATCTGCTGGGTATTTCTCCAGGAGGGGTACGCGAGGCACTGTTCAGCGATGAGACCTACCCCATCGTCTGGGGCAAACGCAAAGGCTTTGCCCAGGTCGCCATCGACTCACAAGTGGTGCGCTGTTTTTACTGTGTTCTATAGTCATTGGTTTTGTTCAAGCTTCAACCTTTTTTGACCATTTCATTTAGGTTATGTTCACATATTGTACATTCTCTTTGAGTCAACTTTACCCATCATAACTCAAAATACAGGTGTGCTTTGGTAGAGTCACAGTTGGTATTTCCCCTACTATATTTTCTGTCTTCAATTCAGTTCAGTTTGTCTCAACTATGACAAATTCTCAATTATTCTTATTATATTATTATTATTGTTGTTGTTTGACCAGGACATAATCTTAATCAACTTTCTATGTGGCCTTTTTAGACCCTTTTTATATTGAATTTTCATAATTATACAAAAGTAAACTGATGTTCACATACAAAGCCTCATCCTCAACTAAACATTAGTATCAGCAGAGGATCTGGCTTTACCTTTCCCCTTCCGAAATAGAGTATATTTCTCTTACTTTGTGCATTAACTGAGTTATGATTCTGCAATGTAATCTCCTCTTTCTCTTGCTTTCTCTCTCTTTCAGCCAATACTTCCAATGTTTACTCAAAACGTGCGGGAAGGCTTCAGATCTCTGGGAACACTCAGTAAGTGTACAATAAGCAGTTGAAAACAGCATTGAGTCCATGAAATATACAAACCGAAACCAAAGATATCATTCATACTTACTTACTTAAGTACCCACATCTGGAACTTCACAAGGGTTGGCAGATAGAAAAGAGGCCTTAGTGAAGGAGTTGGTTCCATACATATGTTGTCCTTTCTCCCTCTGTGTAATTTATTAGAACCTTTTTAAAGGTTGGTGTTCAACGGCTCTGTAATTATGTGTGAAAAAGTCCACTTCAGTAAGGAGAGGAGACATTCTACGAAATTGAACATTTTGATGATGATGACTCAGATTCTGAACAGAGAGCCTGGAGGAGGACTGGAGGAAAGTCAAAGACATACTTAGGAACATAAAAGAACACCCACACACTCACAAAATTGATTTAAGTTGTTTTCTTCGTGACATAGTGGATGAAAAATGTTGAAACTTACTTATTTGGGTACTGATGTTCCTTTTGTCCCTGAGTTATGTGTAAAAGTCTACAAGATGGTTCCTCTACAAAGGTTTGGAGTAATTTCAGACAGCTACACTGAAAAAACAATAATTTTTGTGCTGATATTTCTTTCAGCCAAACAGACTTCTAAAGATTTAGTCTCAAAATAACTTAAATTGACCCAACCAGACATCCAATTCAGACAATACAGACTATTCTGCTCCCAACTAAGATGTTTATATGCAATTGACTGTGAATGTGAAATGAACAATGAGATTCAGACCAAAACATGGCTAGTGAAGCATTGGATGGGGCTTCACAAATGACTTGCAATCAGTTGCAATTTGTATCCTCTCTCTTTCCGTTTCTCAATTTCAAAAAAATCAATTTCGTCCTCCCTTACTTATCTCTCTTTCTCTCTTCGACCCTTCCTTTCCAGAGTTTTTCCGGTGGCTGTATGAGAGGTTTCGCTTGCCCATAGCTCCGATTTATGGTGGATTCCCAGTAAAGTTCCGTACCTTCCTGGGCGACCCCATTCCATATGACCCCAACCTAAATGCTGTGGAGCTGGCGGAGAAAGTAAGTAAGCCAAATTCCTTGCCCTGCTTTGAACTATAATTATTATTATTATTGCTACACCAACTTTAGAATTTCTGAGCATGAATGCCTAATTTTCAGTCAATCACTGACATGCCAACACATTTACAACACTAGGGAATTAATTTGGATTGGTTTCAAAATCATTTGTATTATTTTAGCTAGCACAATTACGAAAAAATATATATTCAGCTATATTTCCTTCATAGTATATACTTACAGGTGATTGACGTATTGTAGTACCACACCAGTATCACCATGGGCAAGTGCACATGTTTGAAGAGTTGGACGGATGACAGCAAGTATGTTGCTTGGTTGAAGCCAGTTGTATCATTTGCAAATAAGAATGTAAAACTTTACACCATTGCTATCAAAGCTGTGAAATCACACATGCTGTCTGGGAAACACAAGTCCACCATGACACACTAGCAACAAATGTCTCTGCTTACTGCCTGGTAGCTCTGGTAGACAATGTAATATTACAGCAACTACATCAGCCGCACTCAGCAGCACTATCGCACCGTCATCAAGCAACTTGCGTATAACAGTTATGGTTCTGCTCCCCCACAGGGTGAACATCTGGGCTTTGAACAGCATTGTGATTGTTGGCATCCTACACTGCTAATGAAGGCATTTCCGACCACATTTCCTGCCTCAGACATAGCCAAAACCTTTACATGCAAGAAGGAGACAACAGCATATGTCATAGGATTTAGATTAGACCTGCACATCAAGAAAGAGCTCATCCCGATTTAAACAAAGGGACATTTGATTTGATGTCCAATGAAAACCTCAGTCAACCAACAGTAAACAACTAGCTCTGCATGTAACTACATTTAGTCAAGGTGTTCCAGTTCATGGGGTTGCAGAAGATTTACTGCACTATTTTCATTTATGTAATGGTTGTACTTAATTTTGCCTACAAAGTTTTCCTATTAGCTGTTGAAAGCTAATTACAGTAATAATAGGCAGGTCTTTTGTAATCCAGTTTCACTTTCAAGTCACTGTGATGTCATAATATTTATTCTATTTCTTTACTCACTAGGGGTGGGCGATATGACAAAGATATCATGTCACAATTTTTTTCAGGTATGATCACGATCCACGATATGATCACGATTATTTTCCATGTTGGTTTTTAAGACTATTTTGCAAGTTAATGAACAGTGCAATCAAACTAATATCCCTATTTAAGAAAACATTGCCCTTCAAGGAAACAAAACCTAAAAGAAAAAGAATAACAGACCATTTGTGCCAAAGTTTTTAATCAAGTGCAATTCTGCAAAGTATTAACATTTAACAATTCCAAAGCGAACATTGGTTTCAAAAGGTAAACAACACTCAAGTAAAGTGCATTCTTGCTAAATAACATTCAGATTTGTTTTTACAATGGTAGGAATTGTAACAGTCAGGTAGCAAAACCAGTCTCTTTACCTTCTGTTTTTTGAGGTAGCAGTATGTGACATTCTAATAGACATGAAAATAAACAGAATAACAAGACTTCAAAGCCAGTTTCAAACTAGTATAAGTTGTAAGGTAAAAAATTACTACTAAAAACTAATTCTAAAGTACTAATCTCTTAAGTACATTTTAAAAGTGCAATATGATTCAAAACCAAAACAATCAAGCAAAAGTGCAACAATATTTCTGAATCCTGACTATTAAAACCCAGCAGCTTTAGAACATATCTTTTCACATCTTGTAACTTATATCTCCTTCTAAAGGAAAACATGACAGATCACAGATTTTTTTGTCAGGAAAACCAGTTTATCTATTTTATTTGGCTTTAGAGTTGCCCTTTGGCATGTGACAATATTGCCACCTGTGCTGAAGATTCTTTCTGAGGGAGCACTTGTTGCTGGAATGCACAAGTACTTTTTAGCTAGTTGGCAAACCCTTGGAAAGCTTCCCTCGTGGACTTTCCACCATTCCAGTGGATCCATCTCGCTGTCTGTATTTGGTGTGGACAGGTAGGCCTTCAATTCCCCCTCTATTGCCTCTTTTAAAGATGGGGAAGCAGATGTGGCGGCTGCAGCAGCACCTGAGGTTTTCAAAAAGCTGGCTAGTGGTTTCTTGGCTTTCTTTTTTTGGTGGTGCTTGTTCTGCCTCAGTGCTAGTCTGTGATGTGGAGGTAGACGGTCTAGGCTGAGCCGATGCTGCTGGATGCTGTGCTTGTACTGACCACTTTCTTGCAGAGAGATGTTGCACGATCAACACGAGGGTCTCTGGCACTTTTTTCTAATAAAATGAAGAATAAGATTTAGAAATCAAATTAAATTTAACCTAAATCACACTACATTTTAATTCATAACTCTTATATAAATGGTACTATTGTATTAAAACAAAGTCTGATTAGTCTACAATACTATATATACAGTGGGGGAAATAAGTATTTGATCCCCTGCCGATTTCACAATTTTGCCCACTTACAAAGAAATGAGTGGTCTATAATTTTAATGGTAGGTTTATTTGAACAGTGAGAGATAGAATATCAACAAAAATATCCAGAAAAACGCATTGAATAATAGTTATGTTGATTTGCATTTCATCGAGGGAAATAAGTATTTGACCCCCTACTGACCAGCAAGAATTCTGGCTCCCACAGACGGGTTATGTTCCCACGAGGCACACAGATTAGTCCTCTCGGCTTTCCTCTCATTTTAAGAAAGTATTCCTAATCTCAACTGGTTACGTGTATGCACAAAACCTGTCCAAAGAATCACACTTCGTATCTTCAACCTCACCACCATGGGCAAGACCAAAGATCTGTCTAAGGACGTCAGGGACAAGATTGTAGACCTGCACAAGGCTGGAATGGGCTACAAGACCATCGGCAATCAGCTTGGTAAAAAGGAGACAACTGTTGGTGCGATTATTCGTAAATGGAAGAAAGACAAAATAACCGTCTGACGTTTGCCAATGAAAACCTGAATGATTCTGAGGAGGCTTGGGAGAAGTACATGGCCCCATCCATCATCCCTTCAATGCGGTGCAGTCGTCCTGTACCCTTGGCAGAGAAACAGCCCCAAAGCATAATGTTTCCACCTCCGTGCTTGATGGTGGGGATGGTGTGCATGGGGTCATAGTCAGCATTCTTCTCCATCCAAATGCGGGGAGTCGAGTTGATGCCAAAGAGCTCGATTTTGGTATCATCTGACCACATCAAGTTCTCCATCTATTTCTTAATCTATTCGGTAGTGATCAACAGTTAACCCACGAATATAAAATCATGCGGCTCCGAAAAAACAGGCGGAAATGAACCACTGATCAATCTTGATGGGGGGCAGATTACTTACCTCGTTCGAACAAAGGGAATTTTCACACATGAGTGCCCTATCGCAGTTCACGCCAGACCCATGTGGGGAGCACAATGCAGTGCTAGCTTTCAATTTCATTGGAAGACCAGCTAAGACTGATGACGTTAAATGCGATTTTACTGGCCATTCATATGTCCTAGGACAAGTTTCATTGGTTCTGTGCCTAGCTTAACTCCTCCCAATTTAGGCTAGGCTATAGATTACTATAGATTATAGATCATAATGTAGCCTATTCATTCTGAAATAGCCATTTAAAAATCAGACAATTCGTTTATTACATTAACTCTTGTCAGCACATAATTAGTGTACCCCCAACTCCAAAAAAGCAGTAGGCAATGTTATGTCTATAAAAGTGGTTTATTGCATTTACAAAAAAAGTGACAGTGCAAGGAACAAAAAGTGAAACCAAGTAATAAATGAATAAATAAACATGTGCAAACCAGTGAACGTAAGTGGGTAAACACACTCAAACACACACACACACACACACACAGGGAACACTGCAATGCAAATATAAAAAAGTGGAAAAAAAATTAAACGTAAAAAAATTAACAAAATAATAAAAGAATGGCTTAAAGTTGGGGTCTAAATCCGGTGAGCGGGTCTGGGCTGACGGTCTGAAAAGGCGGCAGACTGCTTGCATGGGGCGATGGCTGTGTAGGTAGCCGTGGTCTTCCTCTAGCCTGCCCTGAAGAACCTGGCAGAGCTCCGACAATTGAACTGACCTAAAAATGCCCTGGAAAGGCACGTTAGATAGGACTGGTGTGTAGTGATGGGAAGACCGATTCTTTTAACTAACTCGATTCTTTCGAGCCATCCGATAGAAGTGCATCGATTCTGATTCGATTCATTATGATTCACCAACAAAAACATACCATCCCATGTGAGGTTTGAACCTACGATCCTCAGCATGAGAGTCTGATGCTCTACTAACTGAGCTATACTAGTAATGGAATCACATGAGCGCCACCCCTTTCAAACCAGATGTGTAACCAACTGTAAAACACCAACTAAACCACAGGTTAATGACAATAATAATATTTATAGTATTTACACAGAGTATTGCTATTGATTTCATTTTATTTCGTGTGCTCTTGACTTTCTTTTTCTAATAGACAGTTTTGTTTTGACCAATGTTCGCGAGCCGCTCAGTCTCTCTCGTTCATCTGCTCTCTCGTTCGCGAGCCGCTCAGGCTCTCTCGTTCGCGAGCCGCTCAGTCAGATCAGCGGTTCTCGTCCGGTGAACGAGAGAGACTACTTCCGCTTACCCGCCGGATCAAGGAGCCATATTGGATTATGAAAAAAGGCCAATGTAATAATGTAGTGATCTATTACATTCTATATACATTGACAACAGTTTTTGTGATGTTTAAGATGTTGTTTGATAAATTAACTGGTGATTGTTTAAATAAATTAACTGGAGATTTTTTTAATAAATTATTTTTTTTCTGGCGCTGCTATAACCGCTGCTGAATCGATTCAGTCGCATGTGCGAGTCGAATCAACTCACTCACTCAACTGATTTGATTCTTTTGAACGATTCGTTCGCGAATCGGCCATCACTACTGGTGTGGTTCTAACGTTACGACTCAATATCAGCCTTTAACACCAGGCTAATTTTGAAATGTTTAGCTCACCTGTGATAACATCCACATCAATATCAGGAAAACTGGTGACAACCTCATTCTGCAGTGCCGTTGTAACCGCCTCGTTGTGTGGAGAGAGTATGCTGTTGAAACAGAAACAGATTGTTCAGTGTTGGTTGTTTCCTAATTAGACTGTAACGTTAACGTTACACTTCTAGCGATCTAGCACCAACAAGCATTCATACCCTTCTTGTGGATCATATCGTTGGATGATGTTCTCATTGTTGTGCAGCCTCCGTACCGCTTCCTATAACACATTGGAAATTACAAATCAGTAAGCAACATATTATATATTAGTTAGTGAGAAAACTTCCCGCTGAGGCTATGGTCTAACTGGATTAGCTATAACGTTAGCCAAGTTTAACACTCACCACCATGTTGGACAGTGGGTCCATCTAGTCGATGGTGCCGGCCTCTTGGAGGGGGGAGAGATTATATCCGTGTCATTGCAGCGCGTGTTACTCTCCTCAATTCCATGCATCGTGTATCCACTGCATCAAGTCGTCCCTTGTTTGTCGTCCATAATACCATCCGTTGTTTGGTATTATGTCATGTCCGGCCATCGATAGTGACGTTGAATAAATGTTTGTAACGTTGCGGTGGAATCTCGTGAAATACAGTTGAACTAATCTGATTTTTCTCAAGTCCGGAACAGAGATCTCCTTCCACTAAAATATTATGAAAAAAACTAATAGGCCTACATGTATCCATCTCAGCATATGAATATCCTTATGTAGTCTCCCCTATTCTCCATTTAGCATAACAAGCGGTCATTGACACAATGTTGCAATCAAGTTTGCATCATTGTTGTTGCAGAACGAGGTCTACTCTGTATAGTCCAGTGTCAACCTTTTTTTAATCAGGTAGAATGTAACAACGATCTCGCGGCAACCTCCAGGAAATCTATTAGTGTGTCCCAGAGCCGCCAGTGTTTTGTGGGTCAGTGTAGGAGAGGTCGTCAGCTTTCTCCAGGAGTTGCCGGTCTTGGCGGAGCTAAGGCCAACGCTGCAAACCTGACTGACTACTGACTAACTGACTGATCTACGGTACCGTGAGTACCCGGTGTATATATATTGAAAATAGTCATTGCCACTGAACTGTTTTGGGATTGTGGGGATAATGAAACGGACTATTTGCCAGGTGGATTGAACTCTTGGGACTGTGGGACGAGTCTTCCACCCACGTACACACAATTATTGCTTTGTTTGCTTGCTTTAATACACTCATTGAAAATGGAATTGAGTTGTGGTCTATTTGTTTTTTCAGTGCTGGTTTTTGGATGACGTATATTTCATTGCTGCTTGCTTTATTGTTTTGTATGGTTTGACTGAGCTATTTTCTTTCTATTTTATAATCATTATTTGTCAGACCTGACTCTGACTGGCACTCCACCTCTTTTAAAAGTGTCAAACCCGCTACAAGGAACAATGCGGCCTTTCTCCTGCAGTGTGTCTAACCTGGTTGGCCTGGGGACTGAACAGAAAAGGGATGGCTTTGATTTTTTGCTGGGCAAAAGTACTGAGTGTGACCTAATCCATTGCATTGATAGCACCTAACCTCTTGCTTAGAGGACTTAGCGGATGAATTCTCAGCCCTGGCTGAAGGGAAGTGCCTACCGTTGGAAAAAACCCTCCCCAGTGGACTTACTTGTCTGGGCATGGTGGTTTTCCCGGCCAAAAGTGGTGTTTCTGCTCCCCTTTCTGGCTGATGTAAAAACCTCCGCAAGACAAGCCGCTTCTTCTGCCGTCTTGGGATCATGTTCACGGATCCAAACCTCCAGGTCTGGATGCACCATCCTTAAAAACTGTGCAAGAATCAATGTCTCTGAGATGTCTTTAATTGTTGACCTTTCTGGTTTGACCCATTTTGAGAAGTCTTTCAGGCATACATACAACTCTCGCGGAGTCTCTCCATGATCAATTTTCAGGGACCAGAACCTTCTGCGGTAAGTATCAGCTGTTATTTCATATTTTGCCAAAACGGCATCTTTCATTTTGTCATAGTTTTCAGAGTCGTCAATGTCCATGAGAACATAAGCACTACGTGCTTTTCATGTCAGCAGGGGGACAAGGCGAACAGCCCACTCATCTCTGGACCACCGGCATACATGGGCAATTCTCTCGAACGTGGTCAAAAAATTTTCAATGTCATCGTCTGGAGACAATGGGAGCAACTTGGGTTCCCTGTGGAAAGGTGGCTCCCTCAAGGGTCTGACGTTACTCCTATGGCTGGTTCCCTCGTCTGGGTCGTCATCGTCAGTTCTTTCCTGCCACTGCTCCCCATTCTGCTCATGTCCATAGTCTTCTCTCACCCCTTTGACTTGCAACTGAAGCTGCTGAAACTGGTGTTGCATACTGTTCCATCTCTGCTCCTGATGAGAGGAATCTTTCTCTGTTTGCTGTTCTCTGGCTGCCTGAGACCGGACAAGAGACTTGACCAGAGCCGTAAGCTCCTCCAGCTTCTCTCGTGGATTACCCACTGCCATGGCCCCCAGGTCAGGTGATGAGCTTGCTCCTTCCTCTGGCTCCTCCTGCACACCATTCGTCTTCGCACCTCTTGTCATCACCTCTTTACTGTGGTGCAGGTTATCCCACTTCTGACACCACTTGTCAGGCTTGAACAGATTAGCGGCTGGATTCACAGCAAAGGAGGCAGTAGTACGGTGCAACCAAAAGGTGTTTATTCACCCACAAAAATGACATAAGACAAAACAAACTGGTTGACAAAACTGAGCGGCCAGGCTATGAGCAGCTCTCCAGGGTCTTACCAACAGCCAAGTCAGATAAACACTGGCAGCCTTATATACTCTGCCATAGGTAATTAACCTGGATGCTACCAACTATAGGAGTGTACGTAATGACAATCAACAATTCAATACTTCCCCTTTCAAATTTTACCATTTTACATATCTATCTAATACATACTGTACAGTTAAATAAATGTTGCTCTCAAACAATAAATACTACCACATATAAACAATATACATTTTAGTTCAAACCCACACGACAACAACCCCCCTCTGCTATCCTATCACATGGTCCCTCCCGGAACTATATATATAGGTGCTCAGACACCCAGGGGAACTCTTTTGCCCGAACACCCTGGAACACAGACAAGACAGCACAGATAAATGATTGCTTGAACCAACAATTAAACCCTTACATTTCACCAATGTAGTATTGCACTTAGAAGTATTGCATTTGCCCATACCAAATCATGACATTCAACCAAACAATGAAAACCCATTCTATGTCAGGTTAACTGCTGAACATCTGTTTGTTTCCTTCAGGTGGAGCTTCAATCCTTGCCCATGCTGAATAACTGCTCCAGCAGTTATTCAAATATTATTATAATTTATTATATTAATTAAAAATATTATAAAATAACTCACACAAACAAACTTAAAATCATGACTCTGTGTGCAATTATTAATGCTGTGCAAATGTTGCTGTGCAAACTATTCAATAAGTCAATAAGTGTACAATATAAATGTGCAAATAGTGCAAAGTGCTTAGTAACAAAGTGCGCCTTTGTTTGTAGTCTCTGTTGGATAGCAGGTGATTCAAATTGGCCAGCATGTCTTGAATATGTTGATGCGGTGAGAAGAAAAAAGATCTCCCTTGAGGGTAGGAATGAGAATTTCCTCTTGTTACATCTCATGGAGTTAAGGCTGGATGTGTTCCTTTATGAAATTCTTGCTAAACCCTACCCTGAGCTGTAGGGTTTCTGTTAGTAACCCCTGCTGGTGTCTCCTTGACAAGCTGCTTTTGATAGGGGCTTCTCAATCAACAAGCAGGTGGAAACCACCACAGTGTTAAAATAAATTTAGTCAGATTATAAGGCAAAGTTGAAGACAAATGTAAAAAAGCAACATGAATTTTGTACTGTCACCAAAAATGTGAATTGGAACAGCTATAATCATTTTGTGGTTTTATTTTGTTATGTCCATTACTTGCACTTACAGTAAGTTTGATGCACATGTCCACTCTTAGATTAATACAGAACATTAGCAATGTTCAGTTGGGAAAAGGCACACAATGATCTTAAATTCCTTTCCAGGTAGCACGGAAAATGTCTTAAAGTCTTAATTTTTCCTGCCGGTACCCTGGTGCTGCTTTGGCAGACTGAACAAGGTACATGGTTTTAAAGCATAGCATTAGAGTTTATTTCTCAAGAGGGCAAAACAAAATGAAATGGCAAACAACAGGATGAGTTATACTTATACCTTCCCAAAACAATACATTCAACCAACAGCTGGGTTCAGCAGTAGTAGGCTTTCCATAGCATGTTCATCACAGGCAGCTGGGTATACCATGGCATAATCACCATTTCTGGCTTGTTGGCAGATGACAACTGGGTCTTATTTAACGTCAGTTAGGCCCATAATATTTATATGTGGTCTTGAGACCTGTCTCTCTGGGACATGATGCACTCCTCTCTCTATAGCATTGCTGAAGATATTCAGGGGCAGAACATATAAAGGGATGCCAATTGGTACCAAATAATGAAATATAAACTGCCATATACTGACAGACTAACATTTTGCCAGACATTCTAGAAAATTATCTGTGATGTTTCTTGAGGCAGTTTGAAACATAATACAGGAAAACATTTTACGTTATTATTATTTTGACAGCTAATATCTGGTGTTCTTTTTTTCTGTTTTTTTTTACTGTGGTCTTAAAATTGAATCTGACAGCTAAAAGGATGATTCAGTTGATGGATATGTTCAGCCACCAGTAAGAAATAACAAACTTAAAATGGTTCCAATTAGACATGCCAATATTAGAAGTGTTTGAAACATTCTTTGAAACACATCTGCTTCTTATTTGCAATACTGGATGATGCCTCTCAAACAAGCAATGTGTCTCTTCAAATTGGTTTTCATGCTGCTTGGAAGAGAATTGGAGAGACTGGCATACGACAGCAACACTGAAACTGAAGACTGTATGTGTGTATGTGAAAGTGACAAGTGCTCTTCTGCTGGTGCAAACTGATGGTGATAATGAGCCAAAAGAAAAATGATACCAGTTCTATTCTTCAACGGAAACCCACCCCCCCTCAGATACTCTTACCCTGTTGATATCAATTGGTGTTATTCACTGCACTCCAGGACTTAGTTTGTGGTGAAGTTTTGTAATGTGTTTGTACTTTTTTGGTGTATCCACTCCTCAAACTCCCTCTTGTATTTCTACTTAAGTTAGGGATTTGAAGTTGCTCAAGCTCCACAGTGTTCTCCCCCTTCGAGTTGCTGTACGGGCAGAGACCCCAGTGCATATTGGACATAGCCAAAGAAGCAATGAAACAGCCATCTCCCCACCCCTTCCTCATTGAGTATGTCGACCAGATACAAGGGCGGATGGCCCAAAATTAGCCCCTAGAGCAGGAGCATATGCAGCAGTCACAGGCTTGAGCCAAGGACTACAATTGAAGGGCTCAAGTTCAGGAGTTTCAGCCTGGTGAGTTGGTCCTTGTCCTAGTCCCTAGAGCAGAGAGCAAATTCCTAGTTAAATGGCAAGGGCCTTATCAGGTTGTAGTGTGTGTAAGTCACCAATAAGTGAGGCAGCCGGACCAAAGAAAGTCCTGTTAGATTTATCACGTAAATCTCAAAGAAATGGCATGTGCATAACTCCCTGATCACACTGATTGTGGCATTGCATTCCGGTGCACCACAAGTTCATTAATATCCGATGGAATGCAGTGTTTGCCTTGCGGCATTGCATTTGATTGCGGTTGCGGTGAATTGCGATTGCAATCTTTCCAACACACACATCAAGTCATATGCGTGGGCTGGAAAGGAAGTAGCAAAAAATCCGGAAGAATATTGTGCTAGGCTAGTCTTTGTTCCTAGTTGTTTGTTCCCACCAGGTCAGGATGAGACCACTACTGAAAAAAGCTTTGGTAATTGCGCTACTGGACCTGGACCAGCCCCAAAGAAAACACTGATCTGTTTGTGTTCAGTGGATTGGAGTGGATACGTTCGTGGAAACAGGCCGAAGAGTTCCACAGGTGGATTCAAGAGCTTTATTTGTTCGGGGAGGAATTCAAAAGCTATTTTCGTTTGGGCCGATGCCAGTACGAGCACTTGCCTCAGATTATCGGAGTCAACATTGCCAGGATGAATACAACCTACCGGGAATCCAGCTGTGTGATCAGGACGTATACGTAAAATGCTGCTGTGGCGCTGCGCATAGGGCTGGACTCCGTCAGCCCCCTGTTCCCAAGCCCAATGGAACTGATAGGTTCTGTGATGATTTTAGAATTGAATGAAGTCTCCAAATTGAAGCTTCTACCATGCCCAGAGCAGATGAATTAATTGAACAGCGATGCACTGCCCATTTTGTTTCCACACTTGATTTCACCAAGGGATATTGGCAGGTTCCCCTCACAGAGAAATCCAAGGAGAACATGGCTTTTTCATTACCAAATAGCCTATACCCCTTTGGGGTCCATGGAGTGCCAGCCACCTTTCAAAAGATGATGGACCAAATAAAACCTCATCATGAATATGCTGCGGTGTATGTGAGAGCTGTACTAGGGCAGGAATACCTTAGCCAAACCATTGGGAGTGGCTAGACCACAACTCCGTAAAGTGTAAGTGGAACACAGTGGCGGCTCGTCCACAGGGACGCTAGGGGCGGCGCCCCACTTGATTGGATGGAGAAAAAAAATATATATAAATATATATTTATTTTTTTTATCTGAACACATTTCATAGATTGTATTTATAATTCATATAAATGTGTTCTAGTCAATACATGTATGTTGAATAATTGGCTTTGGTTGGTTTGCGGACTTCATTACCGTCTCTGTTGCTCTGGGGCGCCGAGTCATACGTCCCTCACACACTACATTGACATGCATTGTCACCTAGCGGTTGTTGGAAGGACTGCACTTTAGCTTGAGGTCTATGATAGCATTTGGGGCGCTGGGCAGAACACCCTGGCCATTCTCATTTAACCCCATTCAAACGAATATTGTAGTCATGGTCAGTAGATGGCACAAGAGAGCACAGAGACGTGATGAGTCATATTTGATTGACTGCGCTCCAGCACTAAAAAAAATAGCACTACAACTGTAGCAGTTAAAAGACCAAAGCCCTGTTGTTTGTGCACTCGAGTCGGCTACAATGTTACTCTATGATCTCCATGTCTGTCATGACCCGCCCCACTTAGTCAGCCAATCACCGGCTGCCACTGGTGGAACAGCACCCACATGTCATTTGGAGTGCAGAATGACCCTTCAGCAGGCCCCTTAGCTCAGAACTTTATTTGTGGCAGTAGGGCATCGCGGGGGGTGCAGTTAACTGCTTGATTCTGTTATGGCTTAAATATTTTATTTCAGTTAATTTGCTTTCCATTGATAATAACATATCGTTGTAGCTACTCCTAAAATGCAAAAAGAACATTCATTTTCCAGTTGCTGATGTATGATTATGTGACTTGTTGAATATATAGACTCTGCTAGCAGTTGGGGTAATGTCACTTCACAGAGAGTAACATTACCTTCTGTTGTGGAAGGTAATTGTGTCTGTTTCCCTTCTTGCAATGAGACTTGTAGACAGATTTCTACAGTAGGCTTGCTTTACATAACCTTGAAAAAGTGCCTTTCTCTGCCCTACTTTTATATTCGATTTAGGTGATTCTGTCGGGCTGGATCTAGGCTACTCTGGAGGGGGGTTAGGTGTTTGAGGTGGGGGCTGGATGCAGGAGAGAATCAAGCTAGTGGGCTGGTTCTCCCTGCATCTGGCACCTGTGGCCAATTACCGCAGATTGGCCAACTGCAGCCGGAAACGCTTAAACGTGTGTGTGTGTCGAGGGGAGGAGAACAGAAAGGAGACAGCCAAGAACACTGGACTGGCACCCTGCGCACTGACCTCCCGACTGAAAGACAACCACAGGTTAAAATGGTTCCGGGCTGCAATTGGCCAAAAACATTTAGTGCATTTTTGTGTTTTATTTGTTAAATCCCAATGTGTTTATCTATTGATATGACTTAGATGAAGATTAGACAATATTTTAGGAGCCATTTATGTAGGAATGCAGGCAATTCAAAAGGGTTCACAAACGTTTTCTTCCAACTGTAAATATAAAATAAATATAAACCACCAAACAGCAAAATGGGCCCAGGTACATTACCAATAGCTGTTTAAAAGTCCCCCCTAAAGTGTTTTAGGGGGGATTTTTCTTTTAAAGAAGAAACGGCCCATCAAAGGGTGTAACAAGTTAAGATATTAGGCTAGAAGGGAATTAACCCAATGTCCTCTGTCCTTTGGTCTGCAGGTGCAGCAGGCAGTCCAGTCTCTGATTGACCAACACCAGCAGATCCCAGGGAACATCCTGCGAGCCCTGCTGGAGCGTTTCTACACCAAACACAAAGACAAGTAACCGTCCACTGGAGCAAACTGCAGAGGTGCATAACACACTGCTTATAATACGTGAGGCTAATAATACTCAACCCTGCAAAGTGAGTGCTTCTGTCCGGACCATGGATAGTTGAACCTGGACTAAAGGTGGTCAAGCTTGGCCATTTTCAAGGGGATTGTCACATTTTTGCAGCCAGTATTTCTTAGCTGTGGGATCCACAGTATAAACTCCAAACTCTCTCTATCATGGGCTAAGTAAACACACCCTCCACAATATGGCTATAGTGAGATGCTGCACAGCCTAAAAATCACCTACTAGAATTGCAGATGACTTTATAAGAAATTACATAGCTGACATAGCTGTCACTGATTGCTTCAGAAGGCCAACTCTATTTATGTACACCTCTGGGAATGCTAGTGTAGCATGGCTCTCTGGGTAGCATCCTGATAAACTTAAAAAAAAAAGATTGAATACTAATAGTACGGTTTGACCGATATGGGTTTCTCAAGACCAATACTGAAATTTAAACTGCTGAGAAGCTGATATTTTGTGACAATTTTCAATATCTCTAATTTCACCATGTTCATGCCAAAAAAATGAAGTATTCAGTAGGGGTACTGAACTGTTCAACACAAAAATAATATGGATATATTGCGGAGCCTGTCAGCCTTCACTACCTGCTACTATGGCTTTCTCCTACAACTACCCTGAATTTGTTTAAGACAGTAACTTTGGCCATAATTGTCTTGACAAGTCTTTTAAAGTAGACAGAGTAGTGTGCATGAAAATCTTTAATGAGTACAGAGTACTCGCTATGTTGAACACTATGTTTTATTCAAACATTGTTGTTACATGTTAGTGTGTGCTTGTTGAAAAAGGTTTTCATTGAGGCAACGTAGTCTCTGCCTTCTCTTCCATACTTTCAACTGTTTCGAATCATATATTACATATTTATATATTTTTTCATATTGATTACGTCACAGACTCAATAGCTTTCATAAAACAGTGCTCAGCCAATCACCATGACCTGTTCAGTGCGTCTACCAGCTGGTTATGATCAGGACAACCCTAATATAATTTCCTTTAGTAATAATCTTTGTGATGGGTGCTTTGTGCTTTAATGTACAAGGTAGCATAATAACATGTGCATAATTACTCAATTACTCAGGTACAACAGCACAAATTTTTAAATCTTCTTTTGGAGTCTTAGTGCAGCATTCTGTGTGTGAATGCCAGGGGTCTCAATTAGGCTTCCCCTTGTGTTAGGGGTCATCAACTAATAGAAGAAGAGACACTGTCACTGTAAGAATGATGGCATGTCCATCCATTGTTTTTGCACCTATTAGTTTGTGGACCTTTTGTATCAATGTGACAGTTTCTCTTTGTTTCTACCTGTCTGCCGTTTTTGGACGTCCATGCACCGATGGTTAATTAAGCAACTGAAGGACTATAAATCAGAGCATAGACAAGGTGTTTTTCGTAATAAGGTTGAGAAACACAATCCAGAATCACAATTACCTTCTACATTACATTGAACATACTGGATATTTCAGATCTCAGAAAAAAACCTTATGTGGCCGAAGGTTAATAGTGAGGGAGAGTTGATCTTGAGGACCCTGAAATGCACTGGAATATCTAAAGCAAAAAAAAAGAAGACACCATTGTATTCATAGGATCTTAGACAACCCAATCAATATTTGTGAACATAAACAACTCTCAACAATTGGACCAAATTGTCTGGTTTCTAGCTAGAAACCTAACCTAACCTGTGATGTCATCAAGAGACAAAACCTGGAGCTTCTTTACTTACAATGGACACTGACATTGTGAACTTTGTTTGAGCTTTTGCCTCCAACCATCTATCCTAACCCTGACCTTGATCAGGTTTAGGAACAGCTCTAGATTGTTTTCCTGATGCAATCATCAAAAATGTTGGCATGTCTGCTTTTGACTAGTACTAAAAGTGTTTGCTCACTATCATAGAAATAAGATATGTGAATATGCCAGTGTTTTAGCATTGTCTTATAACTGCGGAGAGGATTTTCCAATGCATTTTTTTCACACCCAGTCGTTCATTTTACTTGGGGAGAAATCATTGTGAGAAAATAGCCGCTAAGTTATTTCTGACACTGTAATTATTGCTTCCTCTGTCACAGCTGTTCTACATGGAAAATATAGAACAGAAGAGGAGAGTCCCAAGCTGGCCTCAATCATTCTCAATCAACTCTTAAGTTGAATATGACGACCTTCCCATACCAGCCAGTGTTTGACTTGTGAAGAAAATCCACTTCCCCTGTAGACTGAGTAGAATTGAGTTATTTGAACAGAGCCCTGAGGAATCAAGAGGCTCATTACAAGGTTGGATTCTTTCATTTCAAATGACTGAGGATTCAGGCTTTATTATCAGCATTTCCACCTTCATCGGGACATCAATGGGTTTGCTAGTTACTTTTACAATGTACAAAATACACTAATTAAAGCGTTCTTGATTGTGTTTGTCACATACAACCTATTAACAGGGTTTTTTTCCAACCAGTGAAATGTCAAAATTGTCTGCTTGTTCATCCACTTACCTTTGAGGAATAAAAACCCAAATAAGAAATTTCCTGATAGTATCGGTCCTAAGTGATAGTTGTAGCCAGCCCGAAATGAGCTATTCAATGTAAATATGTGACATTGTGCTATATGTCATGGAAAAGTCATGGAATTTGGTTTGCAAAAAGGTGTAGGAACCTTGTATTAACAAATGATGCAGAGTGATTGAATGAATTCTCAATTTAGCAAATTAATCACACCTTATTTTTACACATATTATTTACATGTTTTTTTGTTATTTAAATGGCTCCAAGGATCCGACTACATCTAGCTTTAAAAGTGACATTCTCTGAATTTGTCTTTTATAGAGCCTGCCCTTGAAGCTCCATTGGAAGCACATTAGCCATCATGTAAAGTCATTGTTGAATTCCACTCAGCGCCACAAGTTGGGGAAAAACCTGTATCCTTTGAGCAGTGGTTGGCAGCTCTGAGACAATCATCTCACAATAGAATTCAGATATGCAACAGAAATCCCCATCTCCCCCACCACAGTAAAAGTAAGGAAATAACACATTTTATGGCATACCATTTTTTTGAGTATACAGCATAGAGAAACTAGAATAAAGGGGGTAGGAAGAGAGAGAATATGAGGTTGGAAGATTAATTTAAACCCACATCACTGCAAATAGAAGATAAAACTTTAATGACTGTGGGGAAACTGGTTATGCACTTTAACCCCCCACCAATGTGGTTCACCACAGAAATGTATATATTTACAGTAGAAGTGTGGGCTACACCCATGGGATCATTTTTGAGACATTTTGATAAATTGAGGGAGAGTCCATAACCTTGAAAAAAAAAAACATTACATTTCTTTGGTTTATTGGTTAAATATTGGTTAACCCTCACAAAGATAGTGGGTTGTCATTGTAATATTTATATTAATTCATTTTAGTTATTGATATATCACATTGTTAGTGCATACATGGGTGTATCTTCTGTTCTGTAAGTGGACCTTTTGAAGAGATTTTATTTTGCTACAAAAACAACATATTTGGCATGGTGTTATAAACTAATATTTTGTCATGTACAGTATAAATACAACTCTCTCTACCTGTTCATCGCCAAAAGTGTGGTTTAGAGACATGGTGCAGCGTGTGTGTGTGTGTGTGTGTGTGTGTGTGTGTGTGTGTGTGTGTGTAAATATTCTGATTTCACAAATGATTTTGCACACTTTGACTTCAAAGTATCACTGCCAATTCAGATTTGTCTTTTTATTTTTAAAGACTCCTCCTTAAGACCAAGTGTGTTAGAGAACATGTTTTTGGTCAAATATAAAAAGTGATATTTAACTGGATGATATACTTCTGTGAAATGATTACCTTTTTTCCTTATTTATGTTAATTTTGAGATGGTTAACATGTACTGTCAAATTATGTAGATAAACTGTTTGCACTTTCAACATTTGAGGTCCACTAGCAAACCATTGTGATTAAGGACACTGAAGTAATCACTAAATAAATCTATTTTATTATGAATTGTCATGTTTACTCATTGTTGCTGTTGTTCCTTAAAAGACTACACCAACTTGTTGCTAAATTGGCCCATTGGTCAACTCACCCTTTATGGGAATAGACCAGAGTTCCTTAAAACCCGGGCCTCGGGGTCCAGAGTGCTGCTGGTTTTCTCTCCTACCAGGAAGTTAATTGCATTCACCTGGCATCCCAGGTCTTAATTAAGGCCCGGATTTGAGGACCACTGGAATCGACCGACACTAAATCTGCTGCAACACTCCCCATTCCTATTACGAAGAACTCGATCTAGCTTCCATTACTGTCAATTCCTTGCTCTGCCCCTGACCTAGCTCACTAAAATTGAGACCCCTCTCTAATAAGCCTTTAATCTGCCTTGATTTTATCACTGCTAATACATACTTATACAGCTAATAACAGAAACATGGCTGGGTCATGGAGACTCTTTTAGTCACTGGTCAAGTCCCTTTTCTGTGTGTTTTAGTCTATAGACCTCCCAAGCTGAATGGCAATTTTATTCAATAATTCTCTGAACTCCTGTCAATTCCTATGCCTAAGTATGACAGAGTGATATTACTTGGATATTTTAATATTCATGTGTGCTGCCAGTAGTAAGTAAACAACACTTTCCATAACGCCCCACCCCACTCACCGCTCACCACCTGTCACTGTCCTTCCACCTGTTGCGAGAATGAACTTTGATGTGTGGGAATATAATTTCTCTCTCACTTTCACACTCTATGAAGACATGTTTATACTGGGAGCTGTGTATTAGACCCCTCTTTCTCACGTATTCTCTCTGATCGTCCCCCCTTATCTCGCACGCACACACACATTCGGCACACATTCAATACAGGAGATGCAAAGACGAGTATAGTCTTATGTGTTTTATGATGGTAGACGACAGATTGAATCAAAGAACAAACAAACAGGTCCTATGTATTGGCGGGGATCGGGCCAAATGGTTGACTTGAAGGATCAAATAGTAATAGGGAATAGTCTGGGAATTGGAGATTTTACAACGGAAATGGAGGAGAGTGCGAATGGTATCAAACTTTATTGTGACTCAGAAAGACTTTGAAATTCCGTCTGCTTCCACTTTTATGCCAGGGATCATTTAAAACGTATAAGACAGTATCCTATATAAATACATACCATGATCCAATATGGATGTTTTCATTATTTCAGTCATCCGAATACCGGAATTGAATCCCCAGCTAGACCTGGAACACAAAGGTCAAATATAAATTTACATGCAATATTTTTTAGAATTTAAAATGTTGAACATATACGTTAAAGAAATCTATTACAACCCAAATCATTAACCTTTTTCTACATTCGCTGAAAAAAGGAGGAGGAGGTTCCTCAGAACTAAGGCACATGTGATAGATAGCAGCGGAGGTGTTGCTACAGAGACACCACAAGATGGCGGAACCTGAAAGTGTCAGGAGTGTTCCAAGTGTAAACCAAAGTTGATGAGACAGGGGGCCTGTTCCACAAAACGGGTTTAGAAAAGCGGCGATTAACCTCCCAAGCCAGGCTTGAGTTAACCTAACAAATCAATCGGGGCTAAAGCGGTTCCACGAAGCCGAAGTCAAGCTACCGTGATCTGGCTAACCCAAGCCAGGCTCAAGCAATCCAGATAATTGCGCGTGCACAGTTGTACACAGTTTATTTAAGCAGCCCGAGAGGTCGATCATGGATCTGATCGATTCATCATGGCGAAAAAGGACGGTAAAGACAGCCGCAATGTTCACGGCCACTGAGCAGCGACTTTTAGTGGAGGTCTACAGAGAATTCAGCCATATTACAATGGAAAAAGGGAAATACCATTGCCATAAATAAAGGGAGAGAGAAAGCTTGGCAACAAATTGCTGATAGATTGAATGCGTAAGTAATTGTTGAAAATGACCTACTCACAAGCTAAGGAGAAGGAAGCCATGATTCTATCACTAGGCAAAAGGCGTTCAACCAAGTGTCCTGGCAGTTTTTATTTCAGACACTAAAGCAACTTAAATTTGGCCCTAATTTTCTAAAATGGACTCAAACACTTTACTCTAACCCACAGGCCTCAGTGAAAGTAAATGGGTTCAATCAGAAACCTTTGCAATAAAATGCGAGTGTGTGACTTGTGTGTGTGCTTTATCTGACAGAACCAACAACAACAATACCACACCTGAAATAGCTTATCTCCCACTTTGGGCCAATACTTAGGATACAAAGTAAATGTGGATAAGACTGAGGCCATAGATATAGGAGGCAGAATTCCATGACAGGTTAAAACCCAGAGCTGGCTTTAAATGGCCCAAGGATGGCATTAAGTATCTAGGAATTTATATTACAACAGAAATTAGATGATGCCAACTACAAGAAAATAATCAGATGCATTAGCAACGACTTGGATTACTGGTCAACACTCCCTTTGTCTCTACTAGGTCGCATGAATGTACTACCCAGGTTGCTCTATCCATTTCAAATGATACCTGTAGAGATTCCAAAATATTTTTTGATAATGTGACAAGGTGGGACAATATATGCCCCTATATCAGCAAGCGATATTGCCATATATGTTACATATAAGGCGATATATTATTACCACATACATACATCCTCTGGATGTATGACGATATAGGTTTTTAACATATATGATATATGTTACAGCGGATTCAATTCCGGTATTCGGATGACTGAAATAATGAAAACATCCATATTGGATCATGGTATGTATTTATATAGGATACTGTCTTATACGTTTTAAATGATCCCTGGCATAAAAGTGGAAGCAGACGGAATTTCAAAGTCTTTCTGAGTCACAATAAAGTTTGATACCATTCGCACTCTCCTCCATTTCCGTTGTAAAATCTCCAATTCCCAGACTATTCCCTATTACTATTTGATCCTTCAAGTCAACCATTTGGCCCGATCCCCGCCAATACATAGGACCTGTTTGTTTGTTCTTTGATTCAATCTGTCGTCTACCATCATAAAACACATAAGACTATACTCGTCTTTGCATCTCCTGTATTGAATGTGTGCCGAATGTGTGTGTGCGTGCGAGATAAGGGGGGACGATCAGAGAGAATACGTGAGAAAGAGGGGTCTAATACACAGCTCCCAGTATAAACATGTCTTCATAGAGTGTGAAATGTATGTGTAACCCTCTTGCACATAGGTATCAACATCCCAACATTCATATTTTGGAAACAAACTACATGGATGACTATTTTAAAACATTGATTTAGGAAAGATTGAAGAGAGGGTGAATTTCACTTCATACCTTTTCAAAAGGCAAAACAAAACTGTGGCTCTATGGTGGCCCCAACCAACCAAAAAGGGCTAACATAATAGCTGCACACACACAATCAAGCAACAAAAATAAGAGTGCCTTCTGGTGGCCACGCACAATAATCCACCACCCTACATATGTATGACATGTATGTTTAGGAAAAATGTTTAAGAAAAACATATATAAGCATACATCATTTTTGTATATATGTTGTTTTAATAAACTTGCACTTCCTTTATTGTCTGTATATTCAGCAGTAAAAATACAGTAAGCCCAAAGAACAAAGAAAACTCTAAATGAAAAGCACATTACAGTACACTCAAAATCAAAGTCAATGAGACATTCATTCTGCCTCAGCATCACGTCTTTGTGCTGGATCCGGCCAGAGGACTTCGTCCACATCACATGCAACGTGGTCCCTTGCCAGGCAACGCACCTGTGCCACCTGTGCACTCTGAACTGGCTTATATTCTGTCCAATTGGTTTGATCACATCATTAGAAACAAGTGTGAACAATTTTGAGTTGTGTGTAAACGATGACAACTGTGTTGGAGTTGTGTTTAACTTTTGCCTCCCGTGTTCACCATTTTGCAACACAAGTGCATCACAGTGTGAAATGTGTTTTAGTGAGTGAGAATGAGTTTAGAGTTTTGCAAAAAGAGTGGATGAGATTTGCAAATGGTGTCTAACTACCTGAACTTGTTTAAGGTTTTCCCAAAAGAGTAATTGATTCAACAAATGGGGTTAGGCCACTGAGCATTTGGTTCAGAGAATGGGGTTTAGTGTTTTAGCAATTGAGAAAAACTGTAATTATTCATCGCTACACTGTAACTTGCTGCACTTACTATCCCGGGTTTCTTTGTGTTTAGCGTTACTATCAGTTACATCTTCCATCAGCATTTCTATTTAACTTGGGGTGAAATAAGACATCAAACATTTATACAAACTTATCAATCCATTGTTACATTCTGTTAAACAGTACATTCACCAGGTGCGGGAACACTGTGGGGGACAAGGCCGCCGATAGTTCCTTTTTATATTGGTTCATGATGTCATCAATGACATCATGGCAATACCAAGTGTGGGGGTGATTGTGTTTGTAATAATTGTTAATTGTCACAATGTATGTATGTATGTATGTAGTTATCCTGATATTTTACCAGGAGTTGGAATATTATTGTGAGAAGAACAATTATTAGTGGATCTGTGGCCATGGGGAAATTGGGTTCCACCCTGTACCAAGGATGGGTTGCTCAGGTGAGGTGGATGTGTAATGGACACCACTATAAAAGCTCTGAATGATTCTGCATCAGGAGTAGTGATGGCGAAATGAAGCTTCTTGAAGCGTTGAAGATTTCCAGCCAATTGGGTTGAAAATAGTTTTTTTCTCGAGGCTTCAAGTGCACACTACAGCCACCTGCTGGTCAAAAGAATAGAGCAGGCAAGTCTATTGTAGATGAAGATTCAAGATTCAAGATTCAAGAGGTTTATTTGTCACATACACACACGGGGTGTGCAGTGAAATGTAAAAAGTGGCAATGCTCAACAGAAATGTGCAAAGAACAAAATAACAGGTTCACACTATTTACAATAAAAAACCAACACAATATTTACAATATTACAGTAAGAGCTCTATATAAAAAACAACACAATATTTACAGTAAGAGCACTTGGAAATAAAAATATAGTAAAAAAGGGAAATCTTATGTATGTAATATAATATAAATTATGTGTAGTCGCTACCTAAGTGTGAGTGTGTGTGTGTGCATAAGAGGGGCAGTGTGTGGGTCTTGGTGGGGGCCCTGGTGAGGTCGGAGTTCACAATCCTGATGGCCTGAGGAAAGAAACTCCGTCTCAGTCTCTCTGTTTTGGCAGCGTGACTACGTAGGCGCTTGCCTGACCGCAGCAGCTGAAACAGTCCGTTGTTGGGGTGGTGAGGATCCTTCATGATCCTGCAGGCTCTGGTTCTGCACCTCCTGGTGTATAAGTCCTGCAGGGTGGGGAGTGTAGTTCCAATAGTGCGTTCAGCCGAACGCACTACTCTCTGCAGAGCCTTCCTGTCCTGAGCGGAGCTGTTGCCAAACCAGGCAGTGATGCTTCCTGTCAGGATGCTCTCTACAGCTCCAGAGTAGAAGGACTGAAGGATCCTCCGGGAGACTTTAAATTTCCTCAGTTGCCTGAGGTGGTAAAGGCGCTGCCTCGCCTTTCTCACCAGAGTGTCAGTGTGTGTGGACCATGTGAGATCTTCAGTGATGTGGACTCCCAGGTATTTATACCTGCTCACCCTCTCCACAGTAGTCCCATTAATCCCCAATGGTGAGTACGTCCTCTGTTGTTGTGTCCTCCTAAAGTCCACAATCAGGGGCGGCTGTGGCTCAGGAGGTAGAGCGGGTTGTCCTCTAATCAGAAGATCAGAGGTTCGATCCCCGATGCCTCCAGTCCACATGTCGAAGTGTCCTTGGGCAAGACACTGAACCCCAAATTGCTCCCGATGGTCAGGCCAGCACCTTGCATGGTAGCTCACTGCTATCGGTGTGTGAATGAGAGGCATATACTGTAAAGTGCTTTGGATAAAAGCGCTATATAAATGCAGTCCATTTACAATCAGCTCCTTAGTTTTGGTGACATTCAAGAGGAGGCTGTTGTCCTGGCACTAGAGTGACAGATCAGCAACTTCCTCCAGGTAGGCCTTCTCGTCGTCGGAGATCAGGCCCACCACCACTGTGTCATCCGCAAACTAGAGTTAAGCACCCAACGTGGGGCAGCGCTACGATGTGTATAATAGTTGGGCCAGTGAATGAAACTACTGATGTGAATAATGACAATAAAGACCTAATTTAAAACCATAATCGAGTTGAGACAATGAGCTCAATGTTATATATGCATGCTGCGACATGAATGCATCAGCTTCTCAGTGGGAAAGTGGGTAATGTTGCTGCATTAATCATCTAAGATAATGTGGCTGAAGTGGTGGGGTACCCAGGTTCGAAACCTGGTAGGATTGTGTTTAATCAACAAGTTATTTCTCTTACTGTTTTGCTGATCGTGTATAGCATCAAAATATAGCTTATTATTATAATACTCTCATGAGTAATGCGTAATTGTCAAATGTGCCTGTTCATATACAGTACAAACTACAACCCACGAGTTGTGAGGGGTTCTTTCCTTATATATAATTCAAAACTGTCCGCCAACCCCAAATCCGTTCCTGAAGCACTCCGTGAATGAGGCTTCAAACGTCATCGATGACGTAATGATGTTAAAATGATATAAGCCTCGATACAGAGCTTCAGCGGAAACTGTCCTATGTTCTCGACACGCGCTTCAAAGCTTCAGTATAAAGCATAACATCACTCATAACATCAACCTGAACAAGACTGAGCTGGTATTCCTCCCGGGGAAGGGTTGTCTGCACCAAGACCTGGCCATCACCATTGATAATGCTGTGGTGACGTCAACTCGGATTGCGAGGAATCTGGGTGTGACCTTGGACGACCAACTGTCGTTCTCGGCAAACATTGCATCAGTGACATGCTCCTGCAGATTCCTCCTCTACAACATTAGGAGGATTCGCCCCTTCCTCACTGAGGAGACGGCGCAGGTGCTCATCCAGGCTCTTGTCATCTCCCGCCTGGACTACTGCAACTCCCTCCTTGCTACCATCAGACCTCTGGAGCTTGTTCAGAAAGCTGCAGCTCGTCTGGTGTTCAACCGCCCCAAGATCTCCCACACAACTAGCCTTCTCCATTCTCTACACTGGCTCCCTGTAGCAGCTCGCATCCAGTTCAAGACCCTGGTGCTAGCCTATAGGGCAGTGAAAGGAACAGCTCCTTCTTACCTCCAGGCTATGGTCAAGCCTTACACCCCCGCCCGACCACTTCGCTCTGCTGCCTCGAGGCGACTGGTTGCCCCGTCGCTCAGAGGTCCCTGCGGCCAATCTACATGGTCACAGCTTTTCTCTGTCCTGGGTCCCTGCCCATCTTTCGCCGCAGGCTGAAACCCCACCTCTTCAAGAAACACTACCCTGACCCTTACTCTTAGCACTTGCTTGTTTGTCTTCATTTATCTGTCTGAGCTCTTGTTTATTTTATTTACTTATTTGTCTCATTTGTTTAATTAAAAAGTAGGTAGCTAACTTATTGCACTTTTACCTTAGCACTGGTTATGCTCTTAGATGCTTGTTTAGGAAGGAAATGCACTTACGATTTCTGGTGACTAGTGGTTCTCTTGCCTACCTACACCGATCAGGCACCTGTCAAGGGGTGGGAAGCAAGTGAACAGTCAGTTCTTGAAGTTGATGTGTTGGAAGCAGGAAAAATGGGCAAGCGTAAGGATCTGAGCGACTTTGACAAGGGCCAAATTGTGATGGCTAGAGGACTGGGTCAGAGCATCTCCAAAACGAAAGGTCTTGTGGGGTGTTCCCAGTATGCAGTGGTTAGTACCTACCAAAAGTGGTCCAAGGAAGGACAACCGGGGAACCGGCGACAGGGTCATGGGCACCCAAGGCTCTTCTTTTACATCATGTGGCCGGCCGGGTGCGTGTGCATCGTTTATCTGGGGAAGAGATGGCACCAGGATGCACTATGGGAAGAAGGCAAGCCGGCGGAGGCAGTATGATGCTCTGGGCAATGTTCTGCTGGGAAACCTTGGGTCCTGGCATTCATGTGGATGTTACTTTGACACGTATCACCTACTTAAACATTGTTGCAGACCAAGTACACACCTTCATGGCAACGATATTCCCTGATGGCAGTGGCCTCTTTCAGCAGGATAATGCACAAATTGTTCAGGAATGGTTTGAGGAACATGACAAAGAGTTCAAGGTGTTGACTTCAAATTCCCCAAATCTCAATCCGATCAAGCATCTGTGGGATGTGCTGGAAAAACAAGTCCGATACATGGAGGCCCCACCATGCAACTTACAGTACTTAAAGGATCTGCTGCTAACATCTTGGATACCACAGCACACCTTCAGAGGTCTTGTGGAGTCCATGCCTCGACGGGTCAGAGCTGTTTTGGCGGCACGAGGGGGACCTACACAATATTAAGCAGGTGGTTTTAATGTTATGGCTGATCGGTGTATGTTGAATGCACTTATTATAAATTGCTTTGATAAAAGCGTCTTCCAAATGCCTGTAATGTAATGTAAATGTAATGTAATCACTAATCAGGAGGGTGGTAGTCAACTAAGGCAGTGTAGCTGTGAACACATGACCTTCTGTACCAGTATCTTTACTTTGTTAAAGACATTGTTTTTTTAAAGACTACTGTAAGTTGATTGTATTTTCTTGAGTTTACACGTGTACTCACCTGCACCTGTAAATAAATTATCACCATTTTTCTATTTTCAAGACCCTCTGGCTCGACTATCTCACAGATAAACTGGATCAGTTAATCTCCAGATTAATTTGGCAAGGAAAGCGACAGAGATTAAGACTCAAAACACTGCAGCTCTCCAAATCAGCTGGAGGGCTGGGACTTCCAAATCTACTATATTATTTTTGGGCTGCTCAACTAAAACCTTTGACTGTATGGATCAAGGATGGAACAGATACACGCTGGCTAAACATTGAGAAAAGCCAATGCCATAAACCTCTGACTATGCTGTCCTTCTTAGATGTTCCTTTTAAAAAGAGACTAGAATGGGTGAATGGACTAGATTCACTTGAAACATGTCGATAGAGATACAATCATCATTTAGGCTACCCAGATCAATCGTTTTCTTGACCAGCATAGGCTCAATTAGGCAGGTCATTTATCTCACGTACACTGCACAAGCTTTATGGGTTATTGGACAGTCACTGTTCGGACCAGTGTATACTATCCCCAGACAGATGGTCTGGTGGAATTGTGACTGCTTTACTGCCTGGAAGAAGTTGGTTGTATCTTTTTGTCACTATCCAAATAAAGAATGTATTTGACCATAAAGTGTCTCCGGAAATCCAGTCCATACCACTACTACAAGCCCAGAACCTGTTTTTATTTATTTTTCTTCATTTAAGTCATCCATACTTATTGTGCTGTAGTAAGACCATAGTTGAGTAGAAAGAGGGTTCATTATTGGGGCACAGATGGCAGGACCTTCAGTGACAAAGACTATTCAACTGGCTAGTGTTTCAATAGGAACAGTGACTAAAGTTACATCTGCATTTAGATCTATGTTAAAGACATCAGTAAATGGGGTCGGAAATTGTGGTCGAATGCGCACATTCAATGACCAATTCTTGCTCAGATGACAATGTGGCAATGCAGGACGTGATCAGACTGTCAGCAAGAACAGCCGTCGACAACTACACAGAGAGGGATATTATAGAAGGGTTGCAGTGCATTAACCCCATTACAAAGACGAATGCACATTTGAGAGTTCAGTGGTACAAAAACCACAGGCATTGGGCTTCAGACGTGGAAAAAAGTGATATGGTCAGATGAGTCATTCTTCACCATATTCTTGACAAGTGGATGAGTGCATGTGTGGCATACAACGAGAGAACGGTACATGCCTGAATGCTTGACCCGTACAGTTAGGGGTCCGGTGGCGCCGTTATGCTGTGGAGGGCATTTTCCTGGCATGTTTGGGTCCACTTGTCCCCTTAAAGGGAACGGTCACTGCAGATCAATACAAAGTTATTCTGAGTGATCACCTTTATCCTATGATGAAACATTTCTATCCTGATGGGAGTGGTCTCTTCCAGGATGACAATGCCCCCATCCACAGGGTACGAGAGGTCACTGAATGGTTTGATGAGTATGACAATTATGTGAATCACATCCTATGGCCTTCGCAGTCACCAGATCTCAACCCAATTGAACACTTATGGGAGATCTTGGACTGACGAGTTAGACAGCGCTCTCCACCACCATCATCAAAACACCAAATGAGGGAATATCTTTTGGAAGAATGGTGTTCCTTACTAAGTCACTTGTTGGTTTTTCCTTTAATTTGTCACCTGTCTGTATATCTGTGAGGAACCCGGGGTTTGCCCTGGGAGAGTAGGTAAGGTGGAAATAGGGGTTTTATTAGCTCAAAGTATTTACAAATATTAAGGTGGGTAACAAAACCAGGGATATGTAACAAAATAACAACAAAACATGTAGACTTAACTTAAAGTGTAAACTTAAACTGTTCTAGAGCCATAGAACAACAATCTAGGTCAAAATAAACAGAACAGAACAGAACTAAGTCAAAGTAATATAATATGTGCTCTAACAAGGGAAGCAATCTAAAGACTAACTCTCCAGTCAACCTGCAGAGCTATATACTAACTGACTGACTAGCCCATACTTAATTGCAGGGGAGGTGGATCAACTTTCTTATGATGACAGCCATGAACCTTTAGGGAGCAAGTCCAGAACCACCCCTCTGGCTGTAGCTGGCATGGTAGGGTCCAACCACCCCTGTTGGTCTACATAAGCCAGGTGGCAAGGATGGATGGCTCCCAGCAGCGGACACTCGACACAGGAAAGTTTAACATTATTGCAAATGACATTTCAATATACTTAGATCGCGTGCACTCAATCCAGTCACATGTCCATGCCATAGGGCTAATAAAGTTCTAAAAAGGCTACCTGGTGTCAGTGTCATTATTCTGTATGTTTAAAAATGTGTATATTTCTAAAAATCACCGTCAATCTGTTGGGTTGATGGTGCGGCTGGTAGTTGCAGCCGTCACAATATCGTCACAACAAATGCACAACACTTACCCAGAGGAGATACTTTTACCATTCCGTCCATCTGCGTTTTTGATTGAACTGGATAGTAATTTTCATCACGGTTATCATGATTTTGATTTTTAATAAAAGTAATCATTTTATGTAGACATAGAATTTTATGTTCCCCTGTCTACTGTCTGTCTGTCTGTATAGTCTAGACCCGCGCTACTCAACACGCGGGCCACATGCTGGCCCAAGGTTAATATTATTGCGGCCCTTGGTTGAATTTTTATTGTCATAGCAACTGCCAATAAAAATATAATATTCTCATTTCAATGAACACAAACCATTTCTAAACTAAATTCTTAATGACCACAAGATGGCGATCGTGCATACTGTGCTTATTTAGCAATCGTGGGATCAACAAAGAAGATAAACCAACACATGATCAGCGACAAAAACGCCCGGCGCTGGCACTGCCATTGATTTCCTATTTGGCTATTTGCCGTCGCTGCCGCCCTCGGCGTTGTGCACCTGGGCGCAGACGCTGGGAGAGTCCCTGGCGCTGTGCTCAAAGTGCAACTATATTCAACTTCAACATTCGCGACCCTGATCTCTGCGACTCGCAACCAATCACAGCACAGTTTGATATTGTAGCCGCAAAATAAAAAAAAACAATGGAGGAGAAACTTGTTTTATGTGTGTCGGAGCATCCCGAGTTATACACCATGACGCTTAAATCATACCATGATCTGACTAAAAAGTCTGTGGCATGGAATGATGTCGGTTTACAGACGGGACTACCAGGTTGGTTGACAGCTTAGTACAGGTTCATATGTGCAGCCAGTCTATATTCACTATGGCTGTGCTAGTATGATCATTGGCGGTGTGGTTAGCCACGGCTGATGCGGGCTATAGTCCGAAATTGAACTCCACTCTATTCTTTCCTGAATGCTGTCATTTTAAAAACTCGACAGTGTGAAAGTAATGAATGTAATGTAATTCTCCTGGCGCTGACGCTGATCATGTGAAGGGGTCGCGCTCAACTTGGTGTTGACGCCGACGCTTTGCATGGATCATGTGAAAGCCCCAACTGTGCAGGAAGACTAACCTAGCCTACTCTCAAGTCATGGCAAAACCGACAAAACGTAACATTTCTGATGAACACAGGGTATTTCAAAAAGCATGGGAGGAAGAATTTGTTTTTGTTGAGGTAAATAACAAACCAATGTGCCTTCTTTGCCAGAGAACAATAGCAGGACCAAAACGGGCAAACGTTCACGTCACCATGATAGCTATCACAGTGACTTGGAATTACATATCCATCTGGGGGTAATTTGATATACTCAGACCTGATTTCAATTTAATATGCCTATATTTATTTTATTAAACATTCTTGTGATTTATTGCAACAGCAATCTAACACTTTTACATTTAGTGAATAAAGCCTACTTATTTTGTCATTTAATCATTTGATATCCATGTGGCTTGAAATAAAAGTAAAATAGTTTCTTATATGTATAGTATCTCATATAGTTTCTTATTTGCGTTGCGGCCCTTTGACACAGCTGTATCTTGCTGTGTGGCCCTTGAGCTATGTAAAGTTGAGTAGCCCTGGTCTAGACAGATTAAACATTGCACAGGACCCCTGTGGATTGGGGTTTATGGTAGGCCCTAAGAATCAAATATACTGGGAAAACAAAGACATTTTCAGATTAAATCGACTCTGCACAAATTATGTTTCATTGTTACTGAACAAGAGTTGTGGTAAAATACTCCTACGTACATGTACTTTAACAAGACTCTAACACTTAAGCCAAAAATCTGACAAAAACAGGGCATAATGCACTAAGGCTACTGTGGTTTAACAGCACACTACACACATTTGAAACACTCGTGAAGGTCTGAAAGTGTTTGTCTGTCTGTGAGATGGTTATTTTCAGTACTTCAACAAAGAGTGTGACTGAAAAAAATCATTGGATATGATAACTAAGCTATGCATAGTTGGACATTTCTTCCACACTGTATCCACCTTCCATCTTGTAATCAGTGTGTTCAGAATACATTATAAGGTTTTTGAAAAAGAGCTCTCTTGAGTTCCTCATGTCTTTTGTGCACTCTATATCATGTAACTACCGTGTCGGTGAATGAAAACATTTTGTTTTTTCCAAATCACTAAACCAGACAAAGAACCCTATAATAAACCAGGCCTTCCATTCATCAATAGGAACCATTTTATCTGGACTAGTCATATCGCTCTGTGTCTGCTCATTTCATGGCCTTTGCCCTTGCATAATGGCAATTTGTGATGGCTGTGGCAAGTCCCAACTGGTACCGCCATAAGAAACCAATATTCTTGTCCAGGAGTTGCAGAGTCGGCACGGTCGCATTTGGCACCTCAAATAGGCCACCAAGGTCTGATGATGTAAAATTGGCTTGGGAAGAGGTAACAGATTGTCAATGCCTCGTTCTCTGGTCCACTGAGAACTGCTGCCAAGTGTAAGAAGAGGTTCAATGATGTAAGGCGAAGAGCTAGGGAAAAACTGGCTGCATCCCGGTGGGAAGCATCAGCCACGGGAGAGGGGCCATCTACGAGCCAGTCCCTCACTCTATAGGCTATCTCCTATAGATTGTGACCAAACAAAGAAGAAACCATTTCAATATGATCAGAGGCAGAAAGATGATAATAAAAAAGAGAACTATATGACAGAATTGTACAGAAGTTTCTTATATTGATATTGATATATTGCAACCCCTGTCACCATGTTCCCTGTGCGTAATGATACGGCTCCATTGCCTATGATTCACACATTAATTCATTTAACAAAAAAGCATGGGCTGAGACTAGTGAAGCAGCTAAAAGAATTTAGCGCAACCATTTCTACAGAGACCGTAAAATCTACACTATATAAACATATTGAACATCTTTTAGAAAACAATGTGATAACTGGTTAGTTACACTTTTACTGATTGATAGCTGCAAGCGAATACTCGGCAACTGGTACTGGTATCTAACAAGCTGCTAATCGACATAAGCACTGGGCCAACATAATATTAAAGTTACTCAATGTAGACTGCGGCAAATAAACAATAGCAAAGCCTACCAGTCCAAAACTGGTGTTCCTTCAATCTAGTTGCTGTAGCCTTTGATTTGGACATTTTGGGGTAACTTGACCTCCAGCTCTGCTCATCTCCTGACTATACTGAAGGATATGTTTTTCCAATGACATGAATGTCTACATGCACTTATTGGTACAATTAAGCTTGATGCTGAACTCATGCTATAGAAACACTCCTAGTCATAAAAAAAAGAAAAGGCTTTGAGGCTAGAAAAATGACCACAGTGTACTTTATTAAATGAATTTTGGTACTTTGTGTTGCATTAGATTCAAATAAAAATTTACAAAAATCCAATATATACAAAAAGGTCATCATGTTCATCATGTTTTTCACTCTTCATTGATTTTTACAATAAAATGTACTTTTTCCTATTTAATGCATTTTTAGCACTTCAGACTTTCATCACACAATGCAACTTACTGAAAAGACCAATAATTTACTTTTTTTGTCGTAAGCATTTTTGTCGTTTTTTAATACACCACATACACCACACTATATTTTTTTACACTGTAGTACATCATCATAGTAACAGCCATCATGGCGGCATCAAACCTCTAAAGACACCCTTCACAGTCAGAACTCAAAAAGAAAGAGGAATGTTCTTTTTTAACATGTACATTTTGCATACATTTATTTACAGATAAACTTTTAAGTTTTTCAATTCACTATTTGTGATCCTCCATTTTTGCAACCAAAAGAGTTTCTAAAAGGACATCTGTACAATATGATTATACAAGTCTGACAGAATACAGAACGTGTGAATTCCCATCATTCTTAACATATGTGTTACTGTGCTTGTACTAAGGCTGAA
This sequence comes from Hoplostethus atlanticus, assembly GCA_034670405.1. Classification (NCBI taxonomy): domain Eukaryota; kingdom Metazoa; phylum Chordata; class Actinopteri; order Trachichthyiformes; family Trachichthyidae; genus Hoplostethus; species Hoplostethus atlanticus. The sequence goes on from JAXDDX010000238.1 coordinate 183,147, forward strand.
TTTACAGACAGATAAAGCCCTGATCTGGAATTCATTGTGGTGCAGATCTGATCTTCTCCTGGCTATCTAAAATAAACTGAATCAAGATTTTTCCTGGTTAGATACCCATGAGAAAGAGACAATCTGTGCCACAGAGAGTTAAAAATCAGATTTTTCTGTTTCTTTGTGAATGCAGCCTAAATGGGCTGGCATATAACAAAACCTCTTTAGCCCAGTGCTTTGATCCATTACAGTCAGTGCAGCAAAGATAATCCCAGAGCCAAGATACTCATGGGAAACGCTGTCCTATTAATGTGGTAGGGAGTTACGGTAGGGTGTAGGGGCACACAGAATTGTACACTGCTGCTATAATTTTCTACATAGATAGTTAGTTTATTAATTTGACATAACAATTGACACCTCGAGACAAAACTCAAGAGAATCACCCACAACAAGAGAGCCACGTCTCCTATAGTCAGACACAGAAAGTCGGTCATCTGAGAGAGATGTTCAGGGAAGTGAGATGGGTGAAGAGAGTGAGGATGGGGAGTAGTGTAGTACTGAGATTTATACAACCCCGGTCCTCGACGATGACTTTGCTCTAGTATAAGCACAGTAACTATTATTGACACATAATGCTATTGAATAGTGTAAAAACAAAACACACACACACACACACACACACACACACACACACACACACAGACACACACATACACACACAGACCACTTTGACCAGTTTCAATGCACCAAAAACATGTCCTGTATAATGAGGTTGAAATAAAGACAAAAATATAAATATATTTTCATTAAGGCAAACAAAACCTATAAAGCAGCTTATAATCATCATGACCAGGGAGAGGAAGGGAGTTAGTTGCTATAAGTGCATTTCCTGTCATTTTCTCCTACTTTGCCATGCACGTCCTGTAGTGAGCAGGATACCCACCACCAATCAGACATTTCAGAGGTTCGACAACTATGTAACATTTACTAAGTATAACCCTTTACAGTGTTAATTTCTGTAATTATAGTGTAATTAGACACTAACAAATATATGAGTTTTTATACAATTACCTTTTCTTAAGCTGTAATCAAATCTACCAGTCTGAAAAGTAAAAATTTAGTCCAGGTCAGGTGAATGATACCTGTTGGTAGCACCAGAATCAGCTGTAGTAGACATTATATTTTCTATCCAATTTAAACTGATTACAGAAATTGTGTCTAAAGTGTACAGTCTCGCAAAGGAAATCTGCCGATGATAAGGTGGAGGGTATACTGTCCACGAACCAAGTTGAGGTAGGTTTATGTACAATATATATGTTATTTCATTAAATGGTGATGATTGAACAATGTTGTTCAAACCATAAGCTACACTGGATGTGTGAGAAATAAATGAACATAACACATCAAATGTTTTTAAGTCCCTTCTAAAGAATATAAGGCTGCATTTACACAGGGCACAACATATCAGGTTTAGAGATCCAGATTTGGTGTGTTAAATAAATCTGACCCTCATGGTCACCGTATCTAAACAGGGAGAAACAAGCTAAAATGAAATCTTATGTGCTTGATTAAATCCAGGCAACGCTTTTGTTGAGCGTATGTAGTTTAATTCATTTGAAAGCATTTTTCCCATGTGTGAGATGCAGTTGCAGATGTGGCTATCAAGTAACAAGAGCCATTGCATAAATCAGTTTATATACAGTGGTGAGAAAAGGTTTGTGAACCCTTTAGGAATTTCTGCATTGAGCTGACCTAAAAGTTCAGAAGACCATTTAAGTCCTTCTAACAGATAAAGAGAACCCGACTAAACAAATAATACAGACACATTATACTATTTTATTTATCTATTGAGGAAAATTACACATCTTTTTTTGGAAAAAGTATGTAAACCCCTTCACAATCAGAGTCCGGTCTTCACCGTCTTCAAGTTTGTGGAAGGGTGCTATCCCTCGATCAAAGGAAACTTCAGGACCTCAACAAAAAAATGCTCATGCTCATCATACTGGAAAAGGTTACAAAACCATTTCTAAAGAATATGGGCGCCACCAATCCACTGTCATACAGATAGTGTACAAATGGAGAAACCTTATTGTTATTACTCTTCCCACGAGTGGTTGTCCAACAAAAATGACTCCAAGAACAAGCTGTACAATAATCCAGGAGGTCACAAAGAACCCCAGGATAACGTCTAAGGATCTGTGGGCCTCTCTTGCCTTGGGTAATGTCAGTGTTCATAAAAAAATTGCACAAGAATGGTGTACATGGGAGGATATCAAGGAGGAAGCTACTATGTAGGAACAATATTGCCCCCCATCTAGTTTTCACAAGACCACATGGATAAGCCAGAGGGCTTTTGGAAGAATGTTCTGTGGATAGATGAGTCGCAAATAGAACTCTTTTGGCTTAAATGACAAATGTTATGTTTGGCAAAAACCAAACACTGCATTCCAACATCAGAACATCCCAAAAGTTTAACAACTAGTGACAGTATCATGGTCTGCTTGGCTGCCTCAGGACCAGGACGGCTTACCATCATGGACAGAACTATGAGTTCTGAAAAGTACCAACAAATTCTACAAGAAAATGTCAGGGCATCTGTTCATCAGCTGAATGGGTCATGCAGTAAGACAACAACCCTAAACACACAAGTCAATCTAAAACAGAATGGTTAAATTAGAAGAAATTTTGCACTTTTGAATGGGCAAGTCAAAGTCCAGACCTTAATCCAATAGAAATTGTGTGGTAGGACCTGCAGCAAGGAGTTCATGAAAGAAAGCCCACCAAGAGGAATGGGGCAAAATTCCCCCTAGCTGATGTGCAGGACTAGTGCCTGGTGCCACCAGTTATTGAAATAAAAGGTTAACATGCTTTTTCTGACAGTCATTTGATATTGAATTCTATTGTTTAATAAATAAATGAAATCCCTTAATTAGGACTTGGATATTCCTAACTCACATCTGTTCATGTATGCAGAAATGCTGAAAATTCCAAAGGGTTCATAGCCTTTTTCTCACCACTGTATAGCAGTTATGCATATCAAGTACTCTATGGATCAACACAACTTATTTTGACCATGCCATATTACTTTGACACATGTTGGCATTCAGGACTGTGCATAGAGCTTTTGAAGAGCTGGGGCTCAATCACAAAAAGTTTCCACCAGCACCTGAAATAATTTCTGTGGAGGGACAGAACGCCCTTTTAAGTAGGCTGTCTATTTATTTCATGGAATCCCTGTCCTGTTTATAGTGAAAATAATGGTAAACTGAGGTCTTGATGTGAAAACACTGCATGAACCCAAACGTTTGCAGGTGAATGCACCGTGTAGGCTTTCAGACACACACTGCATCAATCAGCAACAGAATGAACAACCGTGGACTGAATTAGATCCAAAATCTTTGACAACTCTATTAAGGATGGTGAGATTGTGAAAACTGTGCCACAGTGTCATAGTTTGGATGGCAGAAAATGTGACTAATATACTGCCTCTGTGTTGTACTTGCTGAGCACATATGCACACATCTCACCCACATACAATAGCTGTAATTACACTGCAGGCAAAGTGACAAAATCCCATCCTCTGATCATATCTGATAGTTTGATGAGGCTGGTTAGATCTGTGTCCAGCTGTTGAAACTGCTTGCAACCTTACTGAATATCAGCTGGTGACTCATTCATAAAAAAGATAGACTACCTGGATTTCATCTTCAACTTGATAGTAGGTTAATATTCACTTAGAAGCTAAGGTAACCATAATCACAAGAGGTGTCCAGATCTACCTGGAAAGGTAATGCTGGGGAGGATGGCAACCTTGCAGAAGACTAGTCCAATGTTGAGAAGACTAGTTCAGTGTTCAGAGTAGTCTGGTCTTAGGAAGACCCGTTTAGTGTTCAGAAGAGTAGCCTGGTATTCAGAAGACTAGTTTAGTGTTCAGAAGAGTAGCCTGGTGTTCTGAAGACTAGTTTAGTATTCAGAAGATTAAACCTGGACACACACTCTTTGATGTGGTTTCCAGTCTTTTAGGACAAATTTCATATTTAGCTTCTCAAATATATCAAAGGAAATTGCATCAAGAGTGTGTGTCTAGATTTGGCCACTGTTACGCTAACTATATTTAATTATATTTTTGCAGACAGCAAGCTAACGTTATCTGATAAAGCTAAGTCAGCTACTTTGCCAAACAGATTGCTATAGATGTAGCACACACACTGAAATCAAATAAGTATGTTGTTATTCCATTAACAGGAATGAAGAAGTTAATAGGGTTGTTCACCTCATCCACCCATCAAACCTGGCTAGATATTAAAATCATGGTTTCCAAAGAGGTACATGGTTTCCAATACATGGTTTCCACAGAGGTCAGTTTGCCTGCAAAATTTGGTGTTTCCCAAAAAATTTTGGAAATATATCCATACGTGTCTATCATCAGATAGAGTCAATCATTGATTAGTAGTAATGCAGACTATTTACCAATCCATTCTCAGTACCAAATCTAACTCTTCAGAAAGAAATCTGTTTTTCATGACAACAGCTCATGTGTCTCACTGCAGAATTCACCATCAATATACACACTAAAGCACCATTTTGCCCTTACATATGATGTTATGCTACTTCAGGCTAGTTCAGACCCTGTCTATAATGATAGTGCACTATTGCTGCTGTGTGTAATGCTCTGTATGAGCCCTGTACATTTTTAAGACTGGGGTAACTGTTTGTCCTTGATGAAAGACAGAAAACCCTAACCTTCCACTAACTTAAGTTTGGCCATACTTTTGCCTGTCAAGGCTAAAATAAATCAGAGCTGACGATCCAGACATAAATCACATGACAAATCCCAGATCTGTGTCAGATTTTTAAACACATACATCTGATTCCACATAATATCTAATTCCATTTGTTTGTGCAGCATCTTCATTGAGATCAGAAAACCAAACGCTTTGTGCCTGTGTAAACCCCACTTCTTATACATACAGTACATTCTCTCACTCCTCAAATAACATGGCAGGCGCAGTCACACAGACATATCTGTATCAGGGTTCCAACTGGTCATGGAATTTCTGTAATATCGTGGAATCTTAGAGGTATATAAAGACTTTTTTTGCAATTTTGTCACCAATCTGCTATCAACCAGGTTTGATCCATCACGGAGGTCCAGTGAAGAATTGGATGTAAGAATTAGGCTAGGAATAGAGCTGAAAAACTTTGTTGTGGGGTGTCTGTAGATCCATTCAGTAACATTCTAAGTAAAAGTGAATAATGTGATCAGGTAGAGTTGTTTCCAAATGTAGGTTACTGTTCACAGTAAACTGTCATGTCTTTAGCCCTAGTCTCTACTCCAAAACACTCTGAGTTGGAGCTTGAGAAGAGTCAGCTCAGTTAACTTGAACAAACTGGTGTTTTTTGGCTTTGTTAGCTACATAACTAGCCAGCAGACTAATTTAGCAAAGTAACTGATGTTAATGTTAGCATGCAACTACTAGCCACTACTAACACTACTAAGCTTCTCCTAGATGCATTAGCCAGTATGCTAATGAAGATGTGTTAACAAGACAGTGATGGTTAGCTGACCAGATACTATGGCTATGTAAACACAAAATAAATTAAATGTATCAGTGATAAACTTATCAGTTCCCAGTCAAAAACAGCGATTAACCATATCTACTGAATTCTATTAAGATGGCCAAATTGCATTTTTAGAAACCAGCTGTTCTCAGCTATTGTTGTCCAAGAGCTGAGGACCTCCAATATGGACGCCAGCCAGGGTTATGTCACCTGAAAGCTCTCTATTCCAGACAGGGAAAGCTGATTGATAAATCCTCTGGAGAAGTCAGGGAATATCAGGGAGTTTTACAAATGGGTCACTTCACAGAAATACAGCAGAATGTATTTCCAACTGGTTTCACACATTCATTGAAATGGATGGTGATTGTTAGCAAGGAATACATAAAAATATTCCTTGCTAGTTTGTTAATGCTAGTTTGTTAATGCTGATCATGGTAGATCAAGTGCTCTGACTTTGGAATTGAACTTTGGGTTATGGAATATCTTGAAAAAGACATGGAATTTTACATCAGGGCCACAGTGGGAACCCTGCTATATCTGTACAGCATCATCCCCACCATAGACATCTAGGCTAGATCAACATGCACAAATCTGATCTGGTCTGATTTTTAACTCTTATCTTACTATCTGTGGCCCAGATATGTTATATTATTTTGGCTTTTAATACAGGGAGAGACAACATGGAATCAGATGTCCCCCAGTTGGGATAGCCATCTGTCCAAAAGTTAAGAACATTTTTTTTCAGTTTCTGTGTGAATGCAGCCTTAAGCCGCCCCCCGACACACACACACACACACACACACACACACACACACACACACACACACACACACACACACACACACACACACACACAAACACACACACATACACTTATACACAGTGTATCCACACTAAATACACACTCATGGTCAGCTGAAAATAAAGCTCAACCATTCCAAAGCAAACAATGAAATACAATCCAAACATCCTGCACTTGATTTACACACAGATCTGAGGGCAAACATCGAGCAGTGACATGGAGAAGGACTAAACAAATGTTTCATTTATGAGGCCGTGGGACAGCTGCCAACTGACCTCCATTTAACTTTATTTTTTTTATCAGCAGACCTCAAGTTAAAATCAACAGGCTCAATCCAAGACTGTCTAAATCGCAGTGGTTTTAGGTTTGTCATGTAAGTTTATCATTTATTTTTACTCAAACATCAGAAAATGAAACTTGAAACATGTCAGCATTGGTGCTTCAATACATGTTCAGTACATATTCTTCACATACTGTATTATTGTATAAACTTGCAAGCCGATGGCAGTAGTCTATACATTATTTTCTGTTTTCATTTTGCAGTCTAAATGTCACTATTCAAATACAATGTACTTGTGTCATCCTAGGCCTCGCTCATTGGACTTTCAAAAATTGGCTTTGCATAAACAAGCAGGATTCTTTAAAGGATTTAAATTAGGGTGGTTCATCTTCCCATGTAGGCTTCCTGACATCCGAGGATCTGACTGGCGACAGGGACCTCATCAATCATTAATTATTCTCCACCGGAATTATGAGATTTAAAATTAGAGCGGCTTCTCACTTTACTTAATTAACTTTTATTTACCCACAGAATGTTTTCTGAGCAAGAACACAGTTATTTGCAAGCACGGCCTGTATAGTAGAGAGAATTTGGATAAAAAGATAAAGTGTGCTGTATTTGTTATGATGCTGGAACTACACAGGCTATAAAGATCTGTTTTTTTAACTCAGGTCTGTGCCACAAGGGTGAAATACCAAGCACTGTCTAAATCCATCCTTGTGTAGTGAGTGCCACACTGAAGCCTGTGCTTTTCTTTTTTCAGTGCTGCCATTTTGCCGTTTCTGAGGCATGTTTCCCTGGCTTTGTGTGTCTTTGCAAGTAAAACAAAGGTTTGTAATTTTTTTTTGAAAAAAGAGAGAAAACATAAGTTATGGGTAAAACAATTGGAGCAGCCAGTAACCAACAAAAAAAATAAGAATAAAACAAAACAGAAAGTGAAAAGTCGTGGTGGACAAACAACAGGCAACAAAGATCACTTCATTTCTTTGACGCTTTGTCTGTATGGGATTGATCCAAAAGCTCTTTTTACAGTCTCCTAAAACACTGATGGCATCCACCATTAATATTTCAGATTGTTGAGTAAAACACACCACAGACCGGATGAGCGAGTGCGCGCACACACACACACAGACACACACACACACACACACACACACACACAGTAGTGTGGCAGCAACAAGACAAATAAATAAATAAAAACTATGTATAAAAACTATATGTTTTATATTTCAATATATAAACTGTTTTATGAGCCATGTTATAAATCATTTAAATAATAAGACACTTGAACTCAGGAATAAAAAAAAGCAGGAGACTTGAAAAGTAATTCAAACTAAAAGGAAAACCCCTGAACAACTGAAAGTGTGTTTCCAGCAGAACACAGTGAGTGTGTTTATATGCACACAAATATTCAAAAATCATTCAGGATGCTCAAGTATTACATTTTTGAATTGCCACATGTAAACCCTATCTCTTGTAAGTTCATATCTCAATTATGAAAAACTAAAAGTGATAGCTGGGATTTACCAATATTAGCCAAGTTACTGCATCATGTAAACACCTTATCCTGATGATTTATGTGGTCTGTATACCTTCTGTTCCCCAGGTCATATTTGGAATACTCTGTTTAGTCCTATATACACGGAAATTAAGATATATGTAAACAGCTTGTCCCGATTAAGGCCTTTATTGGGGAAATGAGCTATTAACCAGAATACTATGTGCATGTAAATGCACTCATTGTGACAGGCACATCTTATTAGGCAGAAGTAGCAGAACTCTTACATTGAACATAGCTATTCCTTGCCATCCTTTTCAAACTACTGTTGCAAACTGGGAGCATGAATGCCGTCACTTAGTTTTGGAGGCCAAGATTGCGTACATTGTAATTTCCACCAGCACAGGTCAAACCTTTGATATATGATGAGACCAAATGAGACCAGAACAGTTTAGGCTCTGGTTTCATTTAGCAGGATGAAAAGGATTACAGTCACATGCTGTGATTATCCCACTGACTTGCTTTGTGCTTTTTTGTCTTCCTATCATCCATAGAAATAAAGATGGGGGGGGGGGGGAAACAAAAGATACACTTGTGACATAAAAAACAAAACGGTATATAACTTGGAACTTGTGGAGACAACTGTTTAAAAACACACTGTTTTTTGATATGATGCCATCTGTATGATAATGCCTGGAGGCTCTAGCACTGAGAGAGAGAACTGAGGTGAAATTGTTCTCTTTCCTGAACATGATGGATTTGACTGACAGATGATTTGTATGATGATGTCACTGGTTCTGACTTCCCAAGATTTTTGGGAATCTGTAGATGGTAGATCTCGCTGCCACCTTCAGCCATCTTTTTGATTTGATTAATTCATTTGGGGATGCACAATGGTTCTGTTCCCATACACGTATATCGTATCTTAAAGGGATACCTTGACATTTTCATTGGTAATCTTTTATTCTTCATCAGATACTGGTCACAGTGCATGGATATTTCCAATAGCTTCCACATTAGCACTTCAGTTAACCGTAAAACTGTATGTTAGCATTGGTACCATTACTCATTCAAGCCAATGGGCACGACTAGCTGCAAGCTACCTTGTTATTTTGCGGTTAGTAGAAACCTTTGGTTTCAATGATAGATGCTAACAATGCTAAAAGTTGTTTTCAGACTAGTTGAAGGAGAAATACAGAAATGTTTTCTACACAAGCTGACAAGTGTGAAAAATAAAAGACTTAAAGTCAAAATGTCCAGGTACCTCTTTAATAATTGGTATGACAGCACAGAGCTGATTCTGGCATTCAACCACAGGCCCTTGTGAGCTGCTTCTCCTCTTTAAACAACAGACACATTACCTCTCGCCAACACATACACACTCACCCACACAAAAACACAGAATTATTATGATTTCAGAACACACACACATACATCATCTCTAAAGTAAAAAATGCTGCATGTTGTATCAGAGTACTGTACATCCTGGTGGCTGGTTTAGTCTAGTTTAGTTTGGCTGAGTTGGCTGCTTGTCTGCTTCCTCTCCTCTCTGCCTCCTCTGCTCTACATCCTTGTCTCTTGTTTCCACTTCTTTGTTTTCTTCTCATCTTCTTTTCAATCCTCTCTGTCTCTTCTGTTATTTGTTCATGCTTTCCTCTCCTCTCCATTCTTCTCTCCTTATTCTCTGCCTCTCTCCTTACCAGGCAAACAGAGATTAGTATCATTGTACAGCCGGGTGGATGAGGCTGGACTGCTAATAGTTGAGTTGAGCTGCCAGGAAGCTTTTTCTTGGCATTGTGAGTGTTTTACTCTCCAGACAAGAGAAGGACCATAAGCTTGTCTGTCCATCTTTCATTTGTTCCTTCTTTCCATCTATCCTTCGATCTGTCCATCCAGGTTGGTTTTATTTATCCAGACACAACACGATGACTGGGTATAGATGCTACTTTGTTTTCTTGTAGTTTTGCTTCCTACCTGACCTCCATCTTTGAGTCTTTTAATTTAGACTAGAATCATCCAAGACATCCAAGAGAAATATTGTGTCATGTAAACACCTTATCCTGTTAGTTTACTACAGGATAAGTGTTTACTACTGGCTGTTAAGACTTGTCTTGAAAGAACTGTCCGACTATCCAGCCCTCTATGAGGGGGTTCCGGATCCTCATAAAGTAGAGGCATTTTACAAAGAACCTTTTTGGCACTAGAAGAACATGGCTGATGATGACAGAGCATTACAATTTTAATTGTGATGGGAGTGCCCACCCTGATTGCTCTAACTCGGTGGCTGCTATTGATCACATCATTGGAATTTCAAAACATTAGGAAACCAGCACAGTATGACATATGACTGATTCAAGTTCCTGCTGCGGTTGAATGAGTTTACTACATCACACGTAAGATGTAAAGCAGTTTATCCAGATTATTGTCTCTCTCGAACAGGAGGATTTCTACATATTTATAGCTACTTTGCCACCCTGGAAAAGGAATTACTGCACGTAAATCCTGGTGTGGTTCAGGTTTAAGTTGAATATCTGATATGGAACTCATATCAGATGCTGCCCATACCAATAACACCTCATCTGGATAGTCCATGTGTCAGAGCTTTTGGTGACAGGGAGGTGTGCTTGTTTTGTCCTTCACATCCTTCACAAATGCTCCTCACCCTCTTGTAGGGTTTAAGCAGACTTTTGAAGCATTCTGTCAATGTGCATTTAGTTCTCATGACACAGGATTTCCCCTGACAAGCAGAGGTAAAAACAACAGCAACGATGAGTATTACCCTTGGATCCGAGATCTCCTTTAGAGGAACCAAACACAGCCATCCATCATCTGAACTTGTGCTAATTCTTTCCTGTGATATCCAACAACAGGGCTGAATGCTCCTGGGTGTGCACTGACACTGAGAGATAGAAAAAGAAAGAAGAATAAGGGGAAAATGAGAGACAGGGACAAAGAAGGAAAGTGTTTATCATAACAAATTCTTATTGCCACAGTGCTGTTCATCTGATGAGAGGATGGCTCTGTGACAACTGCACCCATCCCAGCCCATTTCCATTGCCCCCTTATAGGGGATGTGATGGTGGCAGGAAAGGACTATAATGTGGTTTCGTACTCCAACCTCTCCTGCACCAGAGCGTCGTCTTTGTACTGTAGCCTTGGGGGAGTTGGGGAGCAGTCTATGGCCAGGATGGCCTTGCGTATACTGCGGTCCAGGACGTGACGCTCCCAGGCTGGGTAGCGGTTCCTACACAGGTCAATCTTGATGACTGTCTCTTCAAGGCGCGGAGCTCGGGACGATGGTGTGGATGGCGCTGTAGGTCGAACCTGAAACACCGGCATGCAGCCGTCCCGCTCCAAGTACTTCCCTGTGTCTCGCTCCAAGGTTGTAGTACCACCACGATTGGAGCGCAGCGAGTTGGTGGCGCATTCAGATGGTAGCGTGGAGAACTGTGCGGTGGGGTCCAGGTCGAGGGCCTGGCCGCTTGGCGAGCGTCCGAAGCGTGGCCCATTGGGGTGGAAAAAGGTGTAGTACATGAGCATGAATACCACACCAGTCAGGAAACTGCTGAAGATGACACAGAGTGCCGGCACGGCAAAGGCGTCCGTGGCATGAGGTGACCGGTAGAGATACCACAACGCACTGAGAGCAGCATTCTCTACCAGGATCACCAGGTAGTAGATGAACAGACGACACCTGCACAAAGACATAAGACATCAACATCAGATAGATAGAATGAAAACAAAGAGATTAGCTAAGCCACTGCTAACACAGTGTTCTCCATAACTAGTAATAGTTGTGGTAAATGTGTCGGCTGCATGTGTTTATATACCCAATTATTTTTATTCTATTTTTCCCTGTGTATCCTATTACTATTTGCTGCTGCAATGACCCAGTTTCCCCATGGGAATCAATCAAAAGTTTCATCTTATCTAAATTACTTCTAGTACTGTATGTAAGATAGGATACAATTAGATTAACGGTTTTAAGCTGGTTTTAAAAGCCCACCTTGTGATACTTTACATTGTGATTGGGATGAAGAAACATTTTTCACTAAATTTATTGTTGGAGCTTTTGATTCAATTTTGATTCAACATTATATTTCAGCTGAGCAGTTTTACATGCATTGAGGCTATAAAAGGTTTGTCTACTTATGATGGGTTAGGAATGTTGCAGAAAGCTTATTTCCATTCTACAACATTTTTCCATCGTCAACATTTTCTCTGAAATGAAATCTCAAAAAACAAAACTTCAGAAATGAAGAAAAACAGTTTAATTTTCTGATTAACATCAAGGCATTGTTGAAAATGTATGAAGGGTATTGAATGGGCTTCATGGGCCCTACTGTCTTGGAATTAAATCAAAATATAAAGAATCATGACTTTCAGTTCAAGAAAAACATTTTTTTACAGTCAGTCATTTAGCAGACGCTTTTATCCAAAGCAACTTACAATAAGTGCATTCAACATAGGTAGGCAAGAGAACTACTAGTCACCAGAAATCGTAAGTGCAGTGTTTTGAAGTAACAAACTACTAAAACTGGTCTCTTGGACTTTTTGGTCTGTATTACAAACGTCAGACAAAAAAAATGTAACGCACAAAATAAAATTCTGCATCCTCCTCACCTTGTCCGTCCCTCCTTGACGTTAAACCAGGAGAAGATGTAGATAATGCCCACCACCATGTCAAACACAATCTCCTCCCACTTGCTGATGCAGAAGTCTGTCTCGCAGTGGACGATCCAGAAGGTCATGACGCACCAGTGCAGGACAATGAAGATGCCAAAGTAGAGCTGGAACACAGAGGCAAACAGGGCGAAGGTGATGACCCTCGCCGCGATGGTGAAGAAGTGCCAGCAGAACTGGATGACCACAGCCAGGTAGCTAATGGGCTTTTTGTCATCCCGTGAGTCTCGCAAGGCCTTCTGGTAGGAGGCCAAGGCCCAGGCCAGAGATACCAGGGAGGCTGCTGCTGTCATACCTGGTACAGATAGGCAGACAGACAAACAACGAGAATATAAAGGTCATGTTTGATTTCAATACCACATCATGAAAACATTTCCATTTTGTTCTGACTGTATTCAGACCTGCAACCAATCACAGTCATAATTTACCATATAGCCAGTTCATGAAAGCTTTTACATTTATTGTTGTAAACACCTGGTGTCATGTACGTCTTTCTACTGACGCACAGGAAGTGATTTTATTTTATGTTTCCAGTTTGTTTGGAACAGAAGAGGAACTGGATAGTTAAAAGCATCTCATATTTTACCACTTTTAAAAATAAATTTAAATAATTCTGAATTAAAAATGAGCATTTGGTTTATTAGGTCTGTGATGTGTTATTTTTTTTAGGGTATTTAAGTATCAGCCTATATAAATTACACCTCAATTAGTTCCACTACTGTATATTTGATTATGCTTTTACCTGGCATCTTAAAACTTATACATACATATCACTGACCCTGAAGGCAAACAAATTGTTACCCGATAATTTAAGATAATTTAGTTTGAGTACATTGAGTAATTTATTAGATCCAGTGATAACTTAGTAGTTTGGCCATAGGTATTGGCAAAGAGTGATAACTTAGTGAAATAGAATGGAATCATCAAGAGGGCATACGTATAACTAGAGAATGATCATTTAACATGGAGTTGTTTTAAGACTATTTTCTCCACAGTCCAAAAGCAGGTGGCAGCAGGTTTTTATTTTCAAATAAAATCTGATCAAATCAAATCAAATCACATTTATTTGTATAGCCCTTAATCACCGTTACAGTCTCTAAGGGCTTCACAGTGCCCAACATGTGAAAATAATAAATGGTTAGTACACGACATCCCCCAGCCTTAGACCCTCACAGAGGACAAGGAAAAACTCCCACAAACCCTCACTGGGAAAATTGGGAGAAACCTTGGGAGGGGCTACTCAGAGAGGGATCCCCCTACCAGGACGGATCCACTTCCCAATCATCTGCAGTAATTTGAGGCAGTGGATGTTGCGCAGGGCCTGTGCAGGCAACCACAACAGGAGCTGTGAAATATGGTAATTGGCAGGGCAAATCGAGTTAATTAAAGCCTTAAATTATATAACTGAGATGGATAGACACACTGAACTTTGAGGTATAGGCTTCCTGTGGAAAATGTGCAGTGTTACAGTGATTTCTGCCATTGTCTAACCCTCTGCCTCCGTCCATCGCACACACACACTCCAGCTTTCATTCTTCGAGAAGAGCGGACTTGCACACAGCAGAGAATCCCTGAAAATAGAGTCTGCTTTAGAAGATAGAGGCCTGGCACAAAGACATGAAGGAACTGGCTTTCTGTGGGGGTTCTAAATAGGAGGGATGCTGCAGGTGTGTAAAAATGTTGGCTATAATGCATAGATTTGTTCCTATTTGGAGGAGTTACATTTTATAGCCCCAATTAAGTAACCTAAAGGTTGAAAAATAGATGGTTAACAGCCTAACAGCCTAAAACAGAGAAGCAGACTGTGGATGCTGAAAGTGAGTAAGTAATGCTCACCAATCCTGTCAAGGTGCCCTTGAGCAAGACACTGAACCCCCAAATGCTCCAGTTGAGCTGCTCAGTGATCAACATCTGAAGACTGTGGTTATATTGGGCAGCTCCCTGTTGCCACCAGTAGAAGACTGTGGTTGTACTGGGCAGCACCCAGTGTACAGTGTGTGTGTGAAACAGTATAATTGTGAAGAGCATGGAGCTCTGTCAGCTCTTTCCCTGGATTAATAAAGGTTAAAAAACTTTACCATTATTTCTGATTGACAGAGCATCTGTAAGCCCTTACTGAATGCCAAAAAGGAGAACACAGCAGAACAACTGCAGCGACACTGAAGTAGAGACGGGAAACTGACTTAAGGTCTCTCTCTCTCTCTCTCTCTCTCTCTCTGCCCCCTTAAGGCACTGAATCATGTTTAATTACGTCGGCTGGAGTGGACTAGCTAAGGGGCAAAGAGGAGACATGCAGGGAAAGCGTGTGTGTGATCAGGTTTTCACAATCTTGTGGGGGCGTGTGGCTGCATATAGGCCATGCCAGTGCTTTCAGGGTTGCTGTGGGCTCTCTGCCTCATCACTGTAATGAGCAAAATGACAAGAGGGAAGAGAAGGAGATGAAGGAAAAAGAGACAGAGGAGAGAGAACAAGAGAAAATACGAGGAGAATAACTTCAATAATCAGTCCAGGCCAAACATACAGGAATCCTTCAAATTCGTATAAACCCAGCTGGCCACCAACGTCTTTAGACATTGATATTTGGTTGAATGTAGGTTGTGACGCCTGATGACCAAAATTCAATGTCAGGACAGGACTTGTACACAGAGGCGTTGTTAGGATCATGAAATATTGCGGGCTTAGCCCAGCCAATACATTTTTAGATTTTCACCCGACAATTGCACCATTTTCAAGTTATTTCAGAGTACAATGAATATAAGATGTGAGACACTGTGCTCTACCAAAAGGTTCCGCAACCAAAAGGTTGCAGGTCAGGTGCTTTCACAACATGAAATCAAAATAAACTAAATGAGAGCAATCTGAGTTCTCATTCAACTCTCATTCAAAGCCTTGACGTTGATGAAGCAGTCATATGCTAGATTGTATGTTGCCAATGCCCTGGTCTCATAGCTTCTGCTTCTATTGTGTGACAAGGGCTCCTTTTGAACTGTGACAAACTGTGTTATCTGTCTATATGATACTCTCCTCTTCTTCACCTCTCCAGTAGCTCTTTTGGTGTCTCATCTGTCAAGATTCAAGATTCAATAACTTTATTTGTCACATACACATGCAGGATGTGCAGTGAAATGAAAAGTGGCAATGCTTCCAATTGTGCAAAAAAACAACAACAATAAAATAAAAAGTAACTACAATACAATATTAACAACATTTACCAGTATTAACAGTGGTATACTTCAAAATAAGCAACAGTATTTATAATGGAATTAGATAAATAAATATAAAAAATATGTGGCAGTCCTGGGGCCTGTTCCAAGAAGCAGGTTCAGCAAACACTAAGTCTAACCCTGCACTCTGAGTTGATTCATTCCGAGATGGCCAAATCTGAGTTTTCGGTTCCAGAACGGCTGATTTGAGTTAGTTCAATCAACTTTGAGTATGTTCACCTTGAGTTAAGCGCGTGCGCGACGACAATAAAAAGCCATCATCAATGGAGGTCCGATACTACGATTCACCATGGCAACCAGCAAGCAGAAGGGTCGTAAAGGAGAGGGAATTGGCGTGGGAGAGAATCGCTGCCCGAGTCAATGCGTACGTTTGAATGCAGTAGTGTATTCATTTAACATTTAACCACACTTTCTTATAATATTACCTACATGTGAGAAAGTGGTGGAATGGTATTGGGAAAAAAATATTTTCATTTAGGTGCAATCCCACGGGCGCAAAGCGCACTTGGCAGCAGCTGAAAATGAAATATAAAAACATTAGTCATTTAGCAGAGGCTTTTATCCAAAGCGACTTACAAAGGTGATAGTTAACACTATGTGGGGATCGAACCCACAACCCTGAGACTGAGAGTCTCCTGCTTTACCAACTGAGCTGTCTGGACCAGACATACTTCAAATGGTGTACTTGGGGCGGCAAATTAGAAAGGCAGATCTAGAAATTTAATTACTCGAACATAAGTTAGAGGTGGGTGCATGGTCACAGGTGAAATGTGTTGTTGGAACAATATAAAAATACTAACTGTTGCGTTTGTATTTGTAGGAAATAAAGAAGACCAAATTAAAGGTGTCTTTATTTGACTGCTCGGGGTGGTGGTAGCTTAATCCGTGAACTGTAAACGGCATATTATATCTCGGACAGCTCTTCCATCCTGGACATAGAACATCTAATCGGGGTCTCAAAATCCTCTCCCGACATAAGGCTATGCAAATTACTTCCGCTTGAATATCGATCGGGTTACCGAGGAAAGGACACGCCATGTCCGACAGCTGCTTCAGATTCAGCAGAGGGAGGAGACAGGGAGAAAGTCAGGGTTTGTTCAAGAAAACCTGCCAGCGAGCAGGTTAGGTTCACAGAGTCAGTTACCATGGTAACTGAATCAGAGTTTGAGTTACCTCTCTTTCTGGAACGGAAAACCTAGAGTTTCCCTCATCTCAGGGTTACCAAACTCAGAGTTTTCACTAAACCCGCTTCTTGGAACAGGCCCCTGATGGCCTGAGGAAAGAAACTCCGTCTCAGTCTTTCTGTTTTGGCTTCATGACTGCGGAGGCGCTTGCCTGACCGCAGCAGCTGGAACAGTCTGTATGAATGACAGATGAATAGATTTTGAATTTTTTTTTTTTTGAGATCCGGGGCTATTCATAAAACATCCGGTGCTGTAGCCTCGGACGCCCACCTTTCGGGACTTAAGGGGCTCCATAAAAAGCTACTTGCACAAATGATAAAAATGTTCACAAAGTTGTAAATTTTGAAATGACTTGGATGTTGTAGTTATTAACTTGAAACATCTGTCAGATGACTGTAGACATTTCCAGTGTTCTCTCAATGACATATCTGCATTTCCTTTTGAGAATTAACTGCAAATTCTGAAGAAATTAGTGAGAAATGCCAAGAATGTCACGCCCTCCACTTCTGCCTCCTAGCAGTCTCTCTCTTGTCTGTCTCTGTCTGTGTGTGTGTATGTGTGTTGGCGGGCATGGCTCCAGACTCCGGCTCCTCCCTGACTCATCACCACCTCCCTCTCACCTGCTCTACCCTGCACACCTGCTATCCATCACCTCATCACCACCAGTATAAGAACCCCGGCTTTCCATCCACTCAACGCCAGATCATTGTTTGTACTGCCCCGGCGCAGATTATGCTCAGAGTTCATCCTACGCCTTTTCTAACCCTGTACCCAGATCCAGTCTCCTTCCCTGACTCCCCGCCTGCTGACCAACCACCGCCTGTCTACCCTGCCTGCCTGTCTGCCTGTCTCCCAGCTCTGTTCACCCCGCTCCTGCACCAGCCCGTCCTCCCCTTGCCATCCCTACCTTGCCACCCTCTGTACTATTCCCTAGTAAACCTGTTTTGTCCCTATCTTCTTGTCTGTGGTTTGCACTTGAGTCCTGTACACGATCGTAACAAAGAATCCCATTAGCCAAGTTGCAAAGAGACTTTTTGAACATAATAGGGCAGAAAGTCACAGAAAGAAGATGGCAAACAAAAGTCGGCATTTTGTTTCAGTAAAGAAGAGAAATGGATGTTTCCTCTTGCACAATTAAGACTTTTCCTTTGTAAAAGAAAAACGTGAGGATGACAGTTTGTTATGTGACCTTCTTTGCACAGCAAGAGTCTTCTCTGGCGAATGGGTTAACTATTTTTCATTGCTTTCACACAATTTTCTTTGAGTTTTAACACACTTTTCAAAACTGTTAACACACTTCTCAGAGAGAGACACGAAACCTAATTGAATAACCATGTCAACACATTGCAGACACTTAGTAGCAGCCTACTGAAACTGCTCTCTCAATTCTAAATATCGTCAGCACCTGTGTGAACTCTCTGTGCACAATTCATCAAGTAGTTCTCAACCTATAAAAGAGGTCAATAGATTGAAGTTGATACCAAGCATGGATCGAGGAGGCCACCACCAACAACCTCTGAGGACTAGGACGAGGACAAGGAAGAGGAAGAGGAAGAGGTTGTGGTAGAGGTAGAGGGGCCCCTGTCAGGGGACGTGGCGTTCGTGTAAGATGCTCTAATGAAATTAGGGCAACAATCATTGATTACGTAGTCAATCATGGCCTCTCCATGAGAGAGGCTGGCCAAAGGGTTCAGCCAAACCTGAGCCGTCATACTGTGGCATCAATTGTTCGTACGTTCCACAATGACAACAGGTAAGTCACTTTGCCGGCCTTTACAGTCAATTTCCTGTACTGTGTTTCACTGTATTTGCACTCTTGGCAACAACCATTTCTATACTTTTGTAAAGTGTGTTGCCACAATAAAATGCAGTACTGTAGTTTCACTAAAGCCATTTACAATAGAGTAACTGACTTTCAAAATATACAGTAGAATTCTGATTACTGTATATTTACAGTATTTACAGCCTATTGCACTATTTTCACAGAATCAACACACTGGCCCACACTGGTGGCAGGGGGAGAATGTTCACTGCAGAACAGGAGGCTGCTATTGTGGACATGGTGGTTGCTAACAATGCCATCAGGTTGCGGGAGATCAAGGCAGCAGTCTTAGCTGACCAGGGGACATTTGTCAATGTGAACAGTGTCAGTGTTGCAACAATAGACCGCATCCTCAAACGCAATCTGGTGGCAACGAAGCAGCTATACAAGGTACCATTCCAAAGGAAAAGCGACAATGTGAAGGCAGCGCGTGCACAGTATGTACAGGTACGGATCTGTCACTGCAAAGGATTTGTCTTGCTGCATAACATTCAATTACTGTAGAAAACAGCACCTTCTGTATATGTTGTAATTTACTCTGAATTTCTTTTTGAATGTAGAGAGTAATGGATCTGGAAGCAGACGCAACACATCATGTGTTCATCTATGTGGATGAGGCGGGATTCAATCTCTCCAAAGTTAGGAGACATGGCCGTAATATCATTGGTCACAGGGCGACAGTAACCATGCCAGGACAGAGGGGTGCCAACATTACAATCTGTGCAGCCATTTCCACAAATGGAGTCCTTTGCCATATACCAACCATAGGCCCATACAACAGCGATCGCCTAATTACATTCCTCAATGCCTTGCATGATAGGCTGGTGCTGCCACATGAGAGAAGCCTGTTCAGGGCGGACATGTCCCGTTTTGTAATCATTTGGGACAATGTGGCCTTCCACCATTCACGAGTAGTGAATGACTGGTTCACTGCCCACCCACGTATGATGATGCTGTTTCTTCCAGCTTACTCTCCAATGCTAAATCCAATCGAGGAGTTTTTCTCCTGCTGGCGTTGGAAAGTATATGATGACAGGCCACATGACCAAATGTCATTGCTGGATGCAATGAATGCTGCTTGCTTGGCAATCCGCGCAGAGGACTGCCAGGGATGGATTCGCCATTCCAGAAGATTTTTTCCACAATGCATCGCAATGCAAGACATCAACTGTGATGTAGATGAGAACATGTGGCCTAATCGTCAGGTCCGCATCGATAATGTTTTAAAAATGAATATTTGCAGGGTCTTTTCATTTGCTTTTATGGACTTTTTAGTTTGAGATTTGACCTTTTTACTGTATATTGAAGCCTGTCATTTTGATTTCTTACAGTATGTACATGTAATGTGGAAAAATTACTGCAATAAATATTTATTTTTGTGTGAGAATCTTTGCCATTTTGTACACAGTAGAACAAATGTAAATCAATCAGTGTTGACAGGTCCTTGTTTACAATATCCTTTACAGTATTCAGCAATACAAAAACAGAACTACAATATTTTACTGTATACAAATTTTTATAGAGATCTCAAATACTTTCTGACAGTATATTCCCTAAGTAAGAGTGCTCAGTACAAAACCCAAATTGTAGTATGGTTGTCAGTGGTATAACAGTCAATACTGTGAGGGTGCTGCACAAAAGTTGAAGTGATGGTTGCAGAGGTTGATATTGATAGCTGTAGTTTCAATTTTGTTATCCATTGTTAAATAAATGAGAAAACATACATTTTCAATTGAGCACAAATTGTAGGTTTTGATGGAAATGTTTGGTTTTGATGGGTGTGTGACAAGTTTTGAGAAGGTGGTGTCATTCTGCAAACATCATATGGTGTTTTGGTCATTTCATCTTCTGTTAAGGGCTGTGTGTGAGCTGTTTTGAAAAAGTAAACTGTGAATGGAAAAATGTGCCAAAGCAACTGAGAAAAACTGTAATGTTGTGTTCATCAGAAACTTGGAGAGAGTCCGGAAACATCGCAGGCTTCTTGAAGTTGAAGAAATAAACTGTAAAGTGGCTTGTCTACCCTATCAAACAGAATATGTGCTTATGCCTTTATTGCACAGCATGGAGTGAAAAGACTAAAAAAGGGTAATTACTAATTAGTCTGTAGTAATAATACTACAGTCTAAAATGCATTTTGAGTTCACATTAGGTTTTTCTCTTTCAAGAAATTCATTGTGAAATATTTCATTTTTGCTTCACCTGTGATTAACAACATAAGGGTGTATGCAACTTAATGGCTTTGTTTCCCCAAGGCTTTACATTGGTTTTAGGGCCACCGTCAAAAATCTAGGGGCACTGGGGCACGTACTTTAACCATTTTCAACAATGTTTCCTCTGTAATTTTATGCTGTGGTGCTTTGGGTGAAAATTTCAGTTTTCCCCCTCGTTCCTTTTTGGTGCTATGTTATGGCAGGGGGGAGGGTACACATTTAAAATGAAAATTATTTGATATAAATGAAAATTACTAGTATTTTTGCCTCGCTGGGAAGCAGGAGCCTATACATGACTGGTCGGTCAATTTTAGACCCCTTTCATGACCTTTACTCCAGCGCCACAATGACTCAGTGGGGCATCTGCATCAGAAATAACATGCCTGTTAGTACATAGTGAAATTGTGATGTTATGTTGTTGCCATATTTTGTAACCTATTGTTACAGTTGGTATTGTTTTTTTGCCAGTGTTTCCACTGTGCTCACACAAACTTTGAGTGCTGGCTAGTGCAGTGTTTACTCAAAAGCAACATATCTTCCTTTCATGCACCACACCAACGGGGCACAATCAGTGACAACTGCACTTTTTTCTTTCTGGAACAGAATCATTTTTTTGTTAATATTTGTCTCTAGAATTAGGTGATAGTGGTGACAGTGAGGTTTTTTCCCTGTAACGGGGGAACTACTTGTCATGAGGGCATAGGATATAAAAACAGCAACAAAAAAAGTGACAAATAACCTATGTATTGTCTTATATGCTTTAAAAAAAGGAATAAGACATTTTCTTAACAGAGCTAGAACTTCCTGTTGCTCCAAGGAAGCTGGAACATCTTCAAGAGAGAGAGTCTCCAGTATGCTACGAAAATGTAAGTTCACCATCATCTTCTACTTCATCCAGGCAATCAAGCTCTGGCTCTCCATTTCCACTCATTAGGGGGAAGCAGATTTCACGAGCACAGGCTTGGCGATCCCCTTCCTCCCCACCTCAGACTACCCTTGGACCAAAAAAGAGTTCTTCGGGTCCTTATGAAGTCTTAAATTAAAATTTATAAATATTTGGCCTTAAAGTTTGGGTTCATACCCATATAGTGGTATATGCTACTCCATACAATTGTAATAGATCCGCCAAGTTTGACCAGTCAGCTCCTTCCCTTTGACGAGAACGAGCGCTTCACCGGGAGTGTGTTCCTCCAAAATGAATGAAGTGGATGTGGACCAGCCAACACAATTTGCAGCTGAAGAAATGTTTGATGCGTAAAAAATGCGCAACACTACATGTTGGTTTGGGGTTCAATGATCGATTCCAGCCCCCTACTTAGTAACTGGTGGAACAACTTTGTTTCTGTGTCACTACGCAGTAGCTCCCCTCAGCGCTGTGTGTTTGTTTACGCATCTTGTTATTCGTGTGTCTGACAAGTGTCTGACAACATTACGGAAAGGATCGCTACAGAGATAGGCCTTTTTTTTAACCAGGAGAAGTCTCGCTCTGAAATCTGAAAGATGAGAAGATTGTTGCATGAAGAGGTTAAACAAAGGTTTCTGGTTAAAAAAAAGGTCTCTCTCTGTAGCGATCCCTTCCGTAATGTTGTCAGACACTTCCAATAATAATCTGAGCCTGTCAGTGGCAAAAACAAGCACTTTTAGTGGACATACTTTGATCGGTACACTTGCCCCTGCGGATTACGTTGCAGCCATAGCAACCCGTTTTGCGACTGCCGACGGAGGTGATCTACGGGAGCAATTTATACTGCAAAAATATTTTGCGGTATAAATGACAAATTTGTACAAATAGAGCCCAGGTTTAAAAATACCGGAATTCCCCTTTAATAATGAATCCCAAACCAATGTGTGGTGTTGTGCATCCTTCAAAACATTTTTTCAGCTTTGGGTTGTCGCTCCAAGTCGTCGTTTGCATCTCTATATTTACTTCATTTTGGAGAAGAACATGTTATGTTAGTGGTAAGGTTGTGCCTTGATAATATTTCTAATTATGATAATCATTTGTTTCAGTGCATTAGAATTTCAGAGAAAAGTCATGGAAATGCTTGTGGAAATCCATGAGGACGTCTGCGCCATGAAGAAACGTTATGGGGATGCAGAAAGGTGCAAAGACTCAAACATTCCTGCACAGGCATAGTTGAGGCCCTAAACCTCCTTGACAAATCCCTCGACTCCCTGGAGGAAAAGCAGAAACTGGTAAGATCATACCTGTAGTCATACCAACACGATGCAATTTTTCTCTAATTTGCAGTGTTTCAATCGCAGTGTGACTTGCGATATACTGAACACTGTTAATTTTTTTTTTTTTGGGGGTTAAACTGAAATATTGTTCCTCTAATTTACCAGGGCTGCTGCTATGCAGCCAGAGGTACAAGCCAGAGGTATAAAAGTCCTTCCATACTTGGACGACTGATTAACTGTGTTCAGTGTGCACTCAGAGCCATGGCCATTCTCCTCTCCCATGTGAACCAACTGGGCCTTATGGTAAGCTACAAAACAAGCAACCTTACACCCAGTCAAAGGGTGGTCTAGCTTGGTAGTGAAGGAAGGAGTCCTTCAGTCCTTCAAATATATCCATATTTCATATGTGCGTGGCCTCCATTTGGACCCCAAGTGGCACAGAAGCAGGAAGGTGAGAATGTCCAAGCAGTGCTTCCTTGGCCTGAAACCATGGAGGAGGAGGGCGTATTTCCTCTCTTTTAGGGTGGGGAACAGCAGGTGACAAGTCGGCCTACAGAGAGGAGATATCAGACCTATCTAAGTGGTGTTAGGACAACAACCTGGCTCTGAACATCAACAAAACCAAAGAGATAATTGTTCAGGAAATGCAAGGCGAGCCACCCCCCAATCATAACTGAGGGAGAGGAGATGGAAAGGATCAACACCGATGCCATCCTAAAGAAGGCTCAAAAGCGCCATCACTTCCTGCATTGTCTAAGGAGATGGGGCATTTGCACACAGATGCTCGTGAACTTCTACCACAGCATCATAGGAAGTGTCTTGACTAGTGGCATCACAGTGTGGTATAGCAGTTCCACCGCTCAGGACAGGAAGGCAATCCAGAGGGTTGTGAAAGCGGCGCAGAAGAAGAGCTACCGGCCATTAGTGACCTCTACAGTGACCTTTACCACTGGTTCACTATTATCTATTATTTCATTATCTCCTTTTTTATTATTATTCAGGGTGTTATTTAAATTTGCATAGTGAGTGCTGGCAGAATGATCAGGAGTAAGAATTCCAATGTGCTTGTACTTGTAGCAAATGGCCAATAAAACTCTGGAACTTGAACAGTCTGGCAGCACAGGACTGCCAGAGGGCTATGGAATGTGCAGCAAAGGTTGACATTACATTACATTACATTACAGGCATTTAGCAGACGCTTTTATCCAAAGCGACTTACAATAAGTGCATTCAACATAGGTAGGCAAGAAAACTACTAGTCACCAGAAATCGTAAGTGCATTTCCTTCCTAAACAAGCAACTAAGAGCATAACTAGTGCTAAGGTAAAAGTGCAATAAGTTAGCTACCTGCTTTTCTTAAACAAATGAGACAAATAAGAAAATCAAATGAGCAAGAGCTAAGACAAATAAGTGTATCAAATAAACAAGAGCCAATAAACAAGAGCTCATACAAATAATTGACGACAAATAGGCAAGGCTAAGAGGAAGGGTCAGGGTAGTGTTTCCTGAAGAGGTGGGTTTTCAGCCTGCGGTGAAAGATGGGCAGCGACTCAGCTGTCCTGACATCAGTGGGGAGTTCATTCCACCACTGCGGGGCCAGAACAGAGAAAAGCTGTGACCGTGTAGATCCTCTGAGCGACGGGGCAACCAGTCGCCTCGAGGCAGCAGAGCGAAGTGGTCGGGCGGGGGTGTAAGGCTTGACCATAGCCTGGAGGTAAGAAGGAGCTGTTCCTTTCACTGCCCTATAGGCTAGCACCAGGGTCTTGAACTGGATGTGAGCCGCTACAGGGAGCCAGTGTAGAGAACGGAGAAGGGTAGTTGTGTGGGAGAACTTGGGGCGGTTGAACACCAGACGAGCTGCAGCTTTCTGAACAAGCTCCAGAGGTCTGATGACAGACGCCAGGGCACCAGCAAGGAGGGAGTTGCAGTAGTCCAGGCGGGAGATGACAAGAGCCTGGATGAGCACCTGCGCTGCCTTGTCAGTGAGGAAGGGGTGAATCCTCCTGATGTTGTAGAGGAGGAATCTGCAGGAGCGTGTCACTGATGCGATGTTTGCCGAGAAGGACAGTTGGTTATCCAGGGTCACACCCAGATTCCTCGCAGTCCGAGTTGACGTCACCACAACATTATCAATGGTGATGGCCAGGTCTCGGTGCGGACAGCCCTTCCCCGGGAGGAACACCAGCTCAGTCTTGTCCAGGTTGAGCTTCAGGTGGTGCATCGACATCCACTCCGAGATGTCAGCCAGGCATGCAGCAATGCATGCCTCCACTTGTGTGTCTATTGAGGCTGATCCTTCCTCAGACATGGCTTCCATCTATTGAAGCACGTAAATGTGCTGGAAATCTACTGCATATTGGGTGCTCAGACATTTTCTACCAGCTCTGAGGACCCAGCATTCCTCATCCAAACAACACCTCAACAGTTTACCCGGTAAACTGTCAAGGGGGCACCAAGTCCAGGCAGCGTCTGTGGGTGACGCAGTAGCTTCTCCCTCAGTTTTTTCTCTGCTTCTTGAGCCTCAGAGGCATGTAGCTTCCGGAAGTGCAGAACTGTACGGCAGATTTGCTATCCTGCCAGAAGCCCCCCCTCGGAGGAGTGGAGACTCCACCCAGAGGTGGTAAACATGATTTGGTGCAAGTATGGCAGAGCAGAAGTGGACATCTTTGCCTCAGAAGCATTGACACACCGTCCCCTTCAGTTCTTCTTGATGGAGAGGACCAGCCCACTAGTACAGGAGGCTCTGGCTCATGCTTGGCCAGACTGCCTTCTATATGCTTTTCCTCAGATTCCCCTTATATGGAGTCAAAAGAGACGGCTACATACTACTACTAATGGCCCCAAATTAGCCAGGAAAGCCATGGTTTCCTGTACAACTATGGCTCCTCAACGGAGTGCCATGGCACCTCTCGAGGAGGCCGGACCTGTCTCAATTGGAAGGTCAAATATGTCACCCCAACCTGGACTGCCTACAGCTATGCATCTGGCCTTTGAAGACCCACTTCACAACTGCTGTAACCTGCTAACATTGCGCTAGCTTAATGGAACCAATCTTTTGTGTTTTATGCTAGCATGGTTCAAAACAGTGAGGAAAGAGAGAGGCTGATCCTTCCTCAGACATGGCTTCCATCTATTATCCTTCCCGAGCAGACTGTCCTATCCGCAGAGGCTGTTGATGTAACTACATCCACCAATACTGAAGAAATATTACACTGACAACTACTGGTTCAATGTTAAAAATAAGATGTGATATCATATACATAAAACTATAAATAATTTGTGTCAGTGGATATGTAGGTTACTCTTACTATTACTATTTTTAAAAGCCTTTTAGGCCTCATGCTGAGCTTTCAGTTACCACTTAGAAATGGCTGTGCCAGGTTTTGGACTGAGCGTCTATTGCTATTATAATACATCAATTGTATTTTTTAGGAAGGAATAAGTGAGCAGAAATGACTAAATAATCAAAACCTTCCAGGACTCATGGCTAATGTTAGGTTAATCTTTTGGGGATTGGTGGCAGTTTTGGTAAGCAGAGCATCTGGGCCCAGATCTACTAAAGTTTTCTACTTTTCCACTTTTCCACGCAAATCAAATAGTGGATGCAACAGATCTTGTTCTCAGATCTACTAATCCAGCACTTGCACATGCACATGAAAACAACCCTTGCACATGAAAACGTGTCAATCAGGACACCACTGTTTTTTGTGCTTTTGCCTTATTGTATTTATGACTGGAATGTAAAAATACAGGGAGGGAAATTTGGAAATTGGCCATGGATGTGATATGTTGATTGCACACAATATTTAGGAACTAGGAAAAGCATGTCTTAAAAGGTAAAATAAGTAAGATATTTACTGTACCATAGCACAAAATGATCATAATACATCCATGGGGGTTGGCATGGATTGGGCATGGGAAAACTAAAGCACAAAAAAAATGTAGGCACAAATATTTTGGACAAGGTCAAGTAGGACACATTAACACTGACAATAATCAATAACCAATCCAACCAAGTAGAAACAACTGCAAGGGTTTTCCGCACCACTTACAAAGAAGCAAAGCGCCATAGGCCAGCGTATGGCTTTAAGCATGAAATAGACTGCCAAGAGTTGAATGGTGTGAACATGTTCTAACGTGGCATGTTCCAACATACAACACTACATTTCTTCCACATTGTTTATTTGAGGCTTCAGTGGAATCACCTGAGACCATATGGGCATTCTCTCTAAATTGTTAGGTGCTTTACAGGGTGTCAGCTTTACCAAAGCCTTTCTCTTCAAAACGCTGATCGGCCGGTGACAGTGCATATGTCATGCTTTATCGTAAGAGCAGAGTGGCTGTCAGACTGCACATTGACTTGAACTCGCAATTGGTGATGTAATGCAAGCGATGGGGGCTATTAATCATTTCAAAATACTCACAGACCTACCACCCTATATTTATGCCCTGTACTATAAGAACTATCTAAACTGTCTCTCGAGCTCCAAAAACTATTGGTTGGGACGGTAGGGTGTTTGAGGCTGGTCCGGTCTGACCAGAATTCTCTGGTCCAGTATTCAATCTGGGATTG
The DNA here is from genome assembly GCA_034670405.1 of Hoplostethus atlanticus. Taxonomy (NCBI): domain Eukaryota; kingdom Metazoa; phylum Chordata; class Actinopteri; order Trachichthyiformes; family Trachichthyidae; genus Hoplostethus; species Hoplostethus atlanticus. Next base: position 211,148 of record JAXDDX010000238.1, read on the forward strand.
TTTTGATTTTTGACCCTTACCCTTAGAGTACCCTTACTTCAACTAGGTCATCACAGGAGGATGGAAGAACAGGCAATGATATGTCATTAATACAGTTCATAAAATTCACAGCTACTTCAGAGGATAATGCTCATGGTTATGATAAGTCATGGACACCATAGCAGTAAAGAAGACACAGTAATGGTCAGAGAAGTCCAGGTCAACGATTGAGGTTATGTGAATAATCAGGCCACCAGAGATGCTTGTGAGTAGGTTCATTAACGTGTTGAATAAAATCCATGGGGTTCAAAAGTGACAGAAACTCCGGTGGCTAATCGAATCTAATTGGAGAGCCTGGGCCTGGGATGTATGTAATGCTCTGTATGTTTTTTGGCAGTGAGTGGGATTGAGAGAGGAATCCCAGAGCCGGAGCTGGAAAGCTCGGTGAGAGAGAGAAACTATATTAAGCCGAGCGAGCTGAGTTTTCCTTTAAGGAATAAACCAGCAAGATCTCATCCCCCTTGCATCCTCTCTCTGTCTGCCAGTAACATTGTCAATGTGAAGATTGAACTCACCTAAAATGATGATCTTGTCAGCAAGAGGCAGAACAAATGTTTAGGAGGTTTATAAACAATAACAATAAGTACTGGGGTTTGACCATTAAACAAAATTGCAAGAAGCTCAAAAGAGGAGAAGTCACCGAGAAAGCAGCTTTAAAAATAGCAGCTGTGCCTCCCCCTTTTTTCTCCATTCTAGAGGGGTGTAAAAAGTTAGAACAGGGTGGAGAGGATTCTAACAGCAGATGAAGTACAGTCATTCAGTCAGGTTTCAGTTAGTCCGTTTTTTAGCGATAAGATCACTAAGAATATATGTTTTGCTGGTGAGACAATAAACATTTATTAGTCCCCTGGACTAATTTTGGGGACGTAACATATTTGGGGGCTCGTCTGGGATTTGGACATAAGGAGATTGGTAGTCGGAATTATTGAATAAATAATTTTCTTGTGTTAATATTATCTCCGGTGAGTATTGCTGTCTGGATGTCCGTTGTCTAGCCTTCACTAAGCATTTAAACAGCTTCCTTGGTTAGATACACTATATGATATTATTAGATACACTGACTTTTGGCCATATAGTGTAGGTGGGTGTCCAGCTGGGCTGTATCAGTCTTTCCTTCGGGCACTCGTTTATTATTTTGCCTTTCTTATTTTCGGAGTAAATCCTGGGCAGGGTTGGCGTTTCAGGGTTCCGAACGCTGAAGTTTAGCCTTTCAAGTTACCTCGAGCCCGGCAAGCTCCAGAAGATACACTATATGGCCAAAAGTCAGTGGACACCTGACCATCATACCTATATGAGCTTGCTGGACATCCCACTCTAAAACCATGGACATTAATATTTGTGACCTTTGTGACTATAACAGCCGCCACTCTTCTGGGAAGGCTTTCCACAAGCTTTGGAGTGTGTCTGTGGGAATTTGTGCCCATTCAGCCAAAAGAGCATTTGTGAGATCAGGCAGTGATGTTGGACAAGAAGGCCTGGCTCGCAATCAGCGTTCTAATTCCTCCCAAAGGTGTTCAATGGGGTTGAGGTCAGGACTCTGTGCACGCCAATCGAGTTCCTCCACACCAAAGTTGTCTAGCCATGTCTTTATGGACCTTGCTTTGTGCAGAGGGGCACAGTCATGCTGGAACAGCAAAGGGCCTTCCCCAAACTGTTGCCACAAAGTTGGAAGCGCCCAATTGGCTAAAATGGCTTTGTATCCTGTAGCATTAAGTTTACCCTTCATTAGTAGGGGTGTCCACTGACTTTGGCCATATAGTGTAGGTAGGTATAGTTTGGGGTTAGGCAGGAACTGGGGAAATTGTTTCAGTAAGGCTGGGCTTGGTATGTGCCTATCGTGTGTGTGTGGCATCCGGCATCAATGATTATTGCATTCGCCCCAGGTGGATGTGAATCAACTTCCCCATATCGGTGAGTTGTTGCAACTAGGCTACTTGTTTTTAGCTTAGACTAGCCTAGCGTTGTTAGCTTCGGACTACGTGTGCTGTTGTTGGTTTCTTGGTGAGTATGGCAGCATTTAACTTGGACGAGTTTGTGGCTAATCCTACTCTGAGTCAGTTTGATAACTGTAGGAAAAATGACTTCTGTGTGATTGCTGAGTATTACGGTACTCCTGTCTCGCAGTCCTTCGTTAAAAGAGAACTGAAAGCTGTTCTATTAAACGGGTTGATAGAAAAAGGAGTTTTCACCTCACACTCTTTGGAGGAATCTCCTAGTTCGGTGGCCAGGGTTATGGCAGCAGTGTCCCCGGCTGAGGGTCGCTCTGATACGGCGGAGCCCTTGGGTAAAGGCCGCTCTGATCCTCGGGTGGGAAAAGTGACCGAGCCGCAGCCTGTTAATCTTACTCCCGGTGTAGAGAGTAGTGAGGTAGAAGGAAAGCTGCTCACGTTCCCACGGGTTTGACCCACTCGCTGTAGAGACATCTCCTGGCTCTAGGTTAGATGCAAAACAAGCTAAAAGTGCGCTTAGCTCGTTTTCAGTTGGAGACGCAGGAAAGATTGCTGGCTCGCAGAGACGAGCAAGAGTTTCAGTTCAGGGAGTTAGAATTTAAAAAGTTGGACGCAGACACAGCTATTAAGATTTGCAGAAGGGTGAAGCAGATTCTTGTACATCGGCAATGGTTTCTAACTCGGCCGTACTGTCATCATCAGGTTCTGCTTTTACATTTGATGTGAGTAAAAACATTTCCTTGGTCCCTGTTTTCCGAGAGTCCGAGGTTGAGTCTTACTTTGGCGCGTTTGAGCACATTGCTACTGCTCTACATTGCCCAAAAGATGTGTGGGCCATATTTTTGCAGTGTAAACTGACTGGTAAGGCTCAGGAAGTTTGTTCTTCTCTCTCCATGGAAGACAGTCTTGTCTACGAGAAGGTAAAAAGTGCTATTTTTCGAGTGTATGAACTAGTGCCAGAGGCGTAGAGACAGCGTTTTCGAAGCCTTAGAAAAACGACAGACCAGACTTATGTTGACTTTGCCAGGGAGAAAGGGATACTCTTCGACAGATGGTATTCAGCATTTAAGGTCAAAGACCTCGCTTCAGTGCGTGAGCTGATGTTGTTAGAGGAGTTTAAAAACTGTGTGCCTGAGCGTACTGTGGTCTATCTATATATTTGCAGCAGGCCGCTACTCTGGCGGATGAGTTCGCTCTCACGCACAAGTGTTTTTAATAAATACGATTCCTCCTCTCACCATGGTTTTTCACAGAGATCTGGTGACACGCGTGTCACCCAGCCCAATGTGTCTTTGTTGAGTCCTATAGTTGAGTGTTTTTTCAACTCTTTTGGCTGAATGGGCACAAATTCCCACAGACACACTCCAAAAGCTTGTGGAAAGCCTTCCCAGAAGAGTGGTGGCTGTTATAGCCACAAAGGGGGGTCCAACTCCATATTAATGCCCATGGTTTTAGAAGATAGAAGATGAAGAAGAAGATTACTTTATTTGCAATTCGGGGTGCATACGCACATGCACCAACACACACAACACATGCAAGGGGGGAAGTGGCCGCCGAACACATCACACACACACATGCAGGGTAGGGTGTCCGAATTGAATGATGTCTCTGCTTTTCCCCATCCCCGCCGACCTTCCTCCACGGACAGCCAGGGAGCAGTGGGCAGCCTCCAATACCAGCGCCCGGGGACCAATTCCAGGTGTACGTCCTCATCTTGGTCAGGGACAGGACAGGATATTGCATGTTTTTAGACGGGGTTCTTTACAGGAGGAGACCCATGTGAGCACGGGGAGAACATGCAAACTCCACACAGAAAGGCCCGGGAGATAACCCACCTGGGCACCCCAGAGTCAACAGCGCCCCAGGCGGGAATCGAACCCAGGACCTTCTTGCTGTGAGGCAACAGTGCAAGCACTGCGCCACCGTGCCACGTGCAATGGCACGTGGCATCCCAGAATGGGATGTCCAGCAAGCTCATATAGGTGTGATGGTCAGGTGTCCACTGACTTTTGGCCATATAGTGTAGTTGTTCCAGTTGGTTGTCGGAAGCATGTACTAGAGCTAGCACATGAGCATTTATGGTCTGGTCATCGAGGTGTCACTAAGACATATGACCGAATCCTTGCGTTTCTGCAAGACTTGCCACACCTGCCAAATTGTGGTAGTGCCTCCAGACCTCCTGCGGGCTATTCCTGCTGTTGGTGAGCCTTTTGCACATGTCATTGTAGACTGTGTTGGTCCTTTGCCCAAAACAGTCTGGTAATCAGTTTTTGTTAACTGTAATGTGTGTTAGTACTCGTTTCCCTGAGGCAATTCCCTTGCGAAAAATCACAAAAGCTCTGATTAAGTTCTTTACCACCTTTGGGCTACCAAAAATTGTGCAGACTGATCAAGGAACTAATTTCCTTTCCAAAACCTTTAAACAGACTTTGCAGTCTTTAGGTATCTCTCACTCAGTGTCTAGCGCATATCATCCAGAGTCACAGGGCGCACTTGAACGTTAGTATCAAACTTTGAAGTCGATGTCCCTGCCATGATACAGGGAAAGACTGGAATGAGGGGGTCCCCTTTGTTCTCTTTGCCATACGTGATGCAAAACAGGAGTCCCTTGGGTTTGGTCACAATGTGCGTGGCCCACTTAAGGTGTTAAAGGAGCAGTTCATGTCCAGTTCTTCTCCAACAACTAATGTGTTGGATTTTGTCTCCCAGCGTAAAGAGCGTTTGCATCGTGCCTCTTCATTGGCAAAAGAAGCTCTCTCCTCCTCCCAGGAGAGTATGAAAAATTGGTTTGACAGGAAAGCGGTTGAATGGCAGTTTCAGCCTGGTGATCAAGTTCTGGTCCTACTGCTAATGCCTGGCTCTGCTCTTACTGCCTGTTTCTCATGATGGAAAGTAAAGTGTCTGACACAGATTATGTTATCCATACACCTTTCGCTCCCGAAAAGATTGCTTCCTTGGTTTGTGTGGGATCCATGTCTGATGGTTGTAATGCCTGACCATTTCTTGCAGTACACAGTGATGGCATTTGGTATGAGGAATGCGCCTGCCACCTTTCAGCGCATGGGGGGATGTCCCCCATTGCAATGTCTACCTTGATGACATGGTGGTGTACTCCGATAACTGGGCCGACCATATTGCCAGCTTGACTGTGGTGTTCCAGTGGCTTGCTGAGGCGTCCTTGACCCTTAACTTTGTCAAGTGTGAGTTTGGTAAGGCCACCGTCACTTACCTGGGGAAACAGGTTGGTCATGGGTAGGTCCGTCAGGTAGATGCCAAAGTCACAGCTGTGCTGTCCTCCCACGACCAGACATGAACTACGACGTTTTATGGGCATGACTGGTTACTACAGGTGTTTCTGTAAAAACTTCTCTGTGGTGGTTGTTCCCCTTACCTAGTTATGTAGCCCTACTGTTCCTTTCATGTGGAATGATGAATGTCAACATGCCTTTGATGCTGGTATGTCTCTCCTCTGCAGCGCTCCTGTCCTGGCTGCGCCTAATGTCTCTCTTCCTTTCAATCTAGACTCTAGATTGAAAGGATGTTGACATTCTAGACTCTAGATTGAAAGGCGCCGTCAACCTCTAGATTCTAGAGGTTGACACTAGTGCTTCTGGAGCCGGCACTGTGTTGCTGCAGGACGGAGAGGGAGATGTGTGCCATCCTTTATGCTATTTTTCAGTCAAGTTCAAATGTCATCAGCTGAACTACTCCACCATTGAGAAGGAGACTTTAGCCATGCTCCTCGCTTTTCAGCACTGTACACGAAGTGTATGTCGGCTCCAGTTCATCTCCAATGATTGTGTACACACGTAGTGTACAGCCGTAGTGTGGTGTGTGTTTCTTCTTGTTCTCACCAGATTACCACCCTTCCCCCTTCCTACTGCTGTAGTGATTGTGTGAGTGAGCACACCTGTGCTCACTTGCTCACCAGGGCCTGGAGGGTAAAGACCAGGAGGAACAGACAGACGGTGCGAGTGGGCCTGTCGACTAAACTCGAATTGTGGTGTACCGGGGTCAGTAAAAGGTAGCTCCCTTTTAGGGGGAGTGTGTTTATTAGTGTTGTGTTTAGCCCTAGTTTAATTTAATTAAGTTGTTGTTTCATTTATCGCTGGGATGTAACAGTATTTTGGAGATTATTTTTGCACCCGCCAAAGCACAGAAAGGAAACAGGAAAGTCATATTTTGACCTTCATAATGTATTTTGGGGATATGTCATCTTGCTATTAGACAGCCCAGTCACTAGGGCCGTACATCAGCATTACTGTCATTTCCACACGCTTTCGTAGAAGAAGCAAGGTCTGAGCACTGTCTGCCAAGCGTTGCCAAGTACCAACGAGCCAGTATCTTTGTGCCAACCAGAGATGAAACTTCAAAAATGAATTTAGACATTTAGACATATGCTGCAGGGTGGCTGTGGATGGCTCTCATCAGGATAGGGTTGACTACAAAGACCTTGTCAGGCAGTTTTACAGCTGCAGCAAAAAGAAAAGAGTGAGGTGCTCCACTGCAGGGTGTGATCTTTGTCAGTAAACTATGGGCACTTAAATTTGTATTCAGTTTAAAATTTGGACTTGCAAAAAGTTTATTCCAAGTTATATGGACTTTACTTTATCTGAAAATGTATTTTCTGCTTATGGTTTATTTATTTTCAACCATCAATTTTGATAAACCTTTCCTAATCCTTGAATCTTTATTCTGGGCCTTTGTCAAAGTTAAAGGCATCAGCATTCACATGTGGCCTGTATGGATCATGCAGGTACCACCAAAAGCTTTAACCAATCCTCTAACAGATTTCGATCAATCATGCATCGCACACTGTTCCACATAGGTGGCCGACAACCAAAGCCCCATTCTGAGACAGGAAAAACCCTGAATGCCCAAGTAAATGGTCTCCATCACCAATTACAAGCACAAACCAATTGCAAGCACAAATTACTGTTTTAGCTGTAAAACTAATCCACCAAGGCTCACACACTTGCACCCTAAAGCCCCTCTATAATTGTAACGTTTTCTGATTTTGATATGAGATTCTAGGATGGAAACCCTTCTCCCTTGCTTGCCTGACTCTAGTGGTGATGCCTCCCAGCTATTCTAAATGGACAAACGCTTTGCACAGTCTTCATGCCACCTTTCAAACGATCTTATATTTGCTACAATAATTTGGGTGAGTTGGTATGATTTGGGCACAAATAATGAGATTTACATATAATTTATATGAATGGCCATGACAGACGCTATCAGGCACGCTTCCCACTCATTGCAAATGGTTAGTAGCAAATAGCATGGCATTCTGATTTGTCAGTTTGGGGATATAGCACACACTCTTCCCTGCACAAACCTGGGCAGGCACCGGGGAATCTGGGCCTTTGTGTCCTTGGCCAACAGTACCTTGGCATTCCTTACACCTCCATGCCCACTGAATATTTTCCACCACAGGGTAAAGAATATCTACTGCAGATATGCTTATTTTCCTTTTATAAGAACTAGGTTCAAACATAGTAAGATATGGTTGTGATTTTTGGGATTTTCATTGGGATTTTCTTTATGTATTTGCCTAATTCAGATGGACCTGTCATGGGGAGCAGATAACTTGCTTACATTGCAAGACGCCAGTGTGACTGTATAAAAAAAATTAATAATTTCGACTATTTGATTTGACTCTAAAATTCTTGTCACTATTTGATTTTTTGATTTTTAAAATGCCCAATACTAAGATCCATGTTAGTAGATCCATGTTAGTAGATGTGGGCACTGATAAGCCTATACAATATATAGATTACTGTCATCATTACTGGAACTATTCCTGTTCTTAAATGCCCTTAAGGCATGTTGAACATGTATCATATTTTAATCTTATATAGTATATAAATTACATTTAGAAATCCAGACTGTGCATGTAAAATGCATGATAATACTACAAATGACTTAAAATGTTTGTCTGGCCAGCAGCTTGTTTGTCTGGACCATGAAAATCATGCAAAGTTGCAGTTCTCATATCAGAACATGTGTGGTTCCAATATGTATCCCATGTATCTGTGTGTGTGTGTGTGTGTGTGTGTGTGTGTGTGTGTGTGTGTGTGTGTGTGTGTGTTACCTTGCACAGCCTGTAGTTTGTGTGTCTGTATGATGATGCAGAGCTGCAGCACCAGTTGTGGAGCGCTCTCCAGAAACGTGGCCAGTAGATGCAGCATGCTCACATCGGCAAACTCATAGACCATCCTCCAGTAGTAACGCCAGCGCTCTGTTTCGCCACTCCGATGACTCCGAATGCCCAGGTAGATGGTGTGGAAATACCTGACAAAAGCAATGACAATGTCCAAATGAACAAGTGTTGAATTTCATTGCTAATGTGACTATTTTAGCGTATTTATGCATATTGGCCCATTGGAAAATTATGTGTTCATTAATAATATCTCGTTAACATCTAAATATATAACAACCAGACTACAAAAGGAGAGATGGCTGAAAAAGATTGTTGTGGTGTGGCTGTCGATCCATTCAGTAACATTATAAGTAAAACTGAATATTGTTATAAGGTAGATTTTCTTCCAAATGTAGGTTACTGTGACACAGTAAGCTGTCTTGTCTTTAGCCGTAGTCTGTACAACCAAATCACTCAGCCCAGTTAACCTGAACAAATAGCTGCTTATTGGCTTTGAAGCCAACCAGCAGGCACATTTACCAAAGCAACTACTTTTTTAAATTTAACTTTTATTTAACCAGGAAGTCCAATTGAGATTAAAAATCTCTCTAACAAATTACAAAAAATCTTCCAATCACAGATATAATAGTAAAACAAGGCAAATTATGCATAGTATCAAGACTAATTAAAAATGACATAACTGAATCTGCCTCCAATTCTTTCATTTTCGATTTAAAAGCTTTTAAAGTCAGGAATAAGTCCTCAGAATGTAAACCATAGGATCCATTTATTTTCTGCAAAATATAATAACATAGGATGGAAGCAGACCAAAATTTGCCATATATATAAAAATATACCAATGACAAAGTCTATGGGTGACTAGCGCAGACAAACCTATCCAGGAATACAAAGCACAATGGTGAGTGAGGGATTTACAATTTGTGGTGAACCTCAAGGCTGCATTATAATGATACATTATACAATTGAACGAAGGCACTGAGGATGCATGCATATATAAAAAATCACCATAGTCCAGCGTATGCATACAAGTTGCAGCAACAAGTCTTCTTTTAGTCTCAAAAGAAAAACCCAATTTCACCTTTGGTTTCCTCACAAGGGGCTGAACATGTGGCTGAAAGGTGAGGGAATCATCAATTAAAATACCTAGATATTTATATGATGAAACGGCCTCAGTCATCTTGCCCTCAAGAGTGATGACAGAAGGGAGGTTGTGTGGGCTTTTTCTTGTGTTAATAAACACCATGAGTTTAGTTTTGTCAGCATTCAGAACTAGCTTCAATTGACAGAGTATTTTGTTCAGTATTAAAGGCAGTTTGCAAGTACTCAAAAGCTTTGACAAGATTTGATGCACAACAGTATATGACAGTATCATGGGCATAGAAATGAAGATTAGTATCTGCCACATTTTGACCTAGATTATTCATATAAATTGTGAGAGGGGACCAAGAATTCAGCGGTGGGGCACACCTTTACAGACAGATACAACATCCCAAGTAAGACCATCAAATTGAGTGCTCTGAGTTCTATTAGAGAGATAGTTAAACCAAGCAACTGCTTGACCTAAAAGCCCTATGTTAAACAATCTAACTTTCAAAATATCCAACTGTGTCAAATGCTCTAGAAAGATCAATAAAAATGATTCAGTGCTGCTTATTATCAAGAGCAAGACAAATGTCATTCAGAACCTTCGAGGCTGCTGTAATAGTGCTATATTGTTTCCTGAAGCCTGATTGGCATGTAGATAACATAGCATGTGTATATAAAAACTCTAAGTTGTTCAATAACAAGACCCTTGAGTACTTTAGACAGAGGAGATCATTGAAATTGATCTCCACAAAGCAGGTTTAGAAAAGCGGAGATTAATTTTGAAAGCCTAGTTTGAGTTAACCTAACAACTCAATTGGGGATAAATCGGTTCCACAAAGCCGAATTCAAGCTACTGTGATCTAGCTAATCCAAGCCAGGTTCAAGCAATCCAGATAATTGCGCATGCACAGTTGTACACAGTTTATGTAAGCAGCCCGAGAGGTCTATCATGGATCTGATCAGAAGCCGCAATGTTCACGGCCACTGAGCAGCAACTTTTAGTGGAAGTCTATGAAGAATTCAGGCATATTATAACTAAAAAGGGAAATACGATTTCCATAAATAAAGGGAGAGCGAAAGCTTGGCAACAAATTGCTTTGAATGCGTAAGTAATTATTGAATTAAAAACTAACAACTTGGATAGACCTACACAATATTAAAAAACTGAAAAGCTGTGCTAAAAATATTATACATGAAACCATGCCATATATGAAACCTCAAGACTGTAAATGTACCACTTGCAAAAAACGGAGACAACGTACACAATCTGTGGGAATGTGAGAGCTTTACTGTGGTGTGTGCTGTTTTCTATGTCACAGCCCGGCTCCTAGGCCATGACAAAAACAGGAAGGGACGCAAAGGATGGCAGTAAAATAAGTATTTATCATAATAAAGTAAACAACTGAAGAAATAACTAGAAATATGGAGTGTGTCAGTCAGTAACATCAGTAATGTAAATGTGGATGCATGAGCAGTGGAGTGTATAGTGTTGTAATGCAGAAACAAAGCTAAAGTCAACCGAAAGCAAAAAGCCTGTAGCTGCTGGCTGGGAGGAATGCAGGTGAGAGAGAGCCTCGAACAATGCTGGGAGTTGGCCTTTTATGCCATGAGAGCACTAGGCCCAGGTGTTCCGAATCTTGCTGACTGCCACGCCCGCCTTCCTCTGGTACCTCTATGACACCTAGGGAAACAGTACAACCACAACCACACCAGCATCAATACAGTACAGAATAGGTTAGGCAGGGGCCGTCACACCCCCCCCCCTTAAAGTCGGTGTCCCCCAGGAGATCACCGACACACTATGAACCCACCCCACATTGGCACTAATTACAATTACTCAAAAAAATAAAATAATAATACACAACCCTCGTCCTGGATACTCTGCCTGTAACTAGCCCCACCCATCCTCAGCAACCCTGGTACCTGAGAAGCAAATTAAGAAGACAGGCACAGCAAGAACAGGTGAATAAGACAGTACAACAGGGCAATATATTAAGCTCAGGTCACACTAGTGACTAATCAATAGAGAGGAGCGCGTGACAAGGCGTCAGCGATAACGTTGTCTGTTCCTTTAATATGCCTAATATCGAGGTCATAGGCCTGAAGAAATAATGACCACCTCATCAACCTCTGGTTTGAACACTTGGAGGGGTTTGCTTCATGACCAACAACAAGTGGTGCAACCCCAAGGACATTAAGACTCTTTCTCGTTCCTGCTCGTCGAACCTGGAACATCTGACTATCTCATGCCGTCCATTCTACCTTCCCCGGGAGTTCAGCTCGGTCATCACCACAGCCGTCTACATACCACCACAAGCGGACACCGACGTAGCACTATCGGACCTACATGATGTGTTATGTCGGCATCAGAACAAGCATCCCGACGCGGCTATGGTGGTGGCTGGGGACTTTAATAGGGCGAACCTAAAAAAAGTCATGCCGAACTTTCATCAGCACATTACGTGTGCTACCAGAGGGGAAAGAACGTTGGACCACTGCTATACGCCGTTCAAGAGAGGCTACAAGGCTGTCTCTCTCCCTCCGTTCGGCAAATCAGACCATGCCGCCATTTTCCTGCTACCGGAGTATAAACAAAGGATAGCACGGGAAGCGGTAGTGACGAGGGACGTAAAGCGGTGGTCTGACCAATCAGAGGCTGAGCTACAGGACGCTCTGCGTGACGTCGACTGGGACATGTTCCAATCCAGTTCCAGGGACGTCAGCGAGTTTACGGAAGTAGTAACTAGCTTCATAGCAATGCTAGTGGACACCATCGTCCCTACGGTGAAAGTTAGGTCCTTTCCTAACCAAAAACCGTGGGTTGATAAATCCATCCGCGACGCTTTGAACGCCCGCACTGCTGCCTATAACTCCGGTCTTGTATCCGGCAACATGGACGAGCACAAGGCAGCGTCCTATGGACTGAGAAGGGCGGTGAAGGAGGCCAAGAGGAGGTATAGGGACAGAGTGGAGTCGCAGATGGAGCAGCGCGACACCAGACGCCTATGGCAGGGGCTACGGACTATAACGGACTACCAGGGCAGACCCCCCGCAATTGTGAGTGCCGACGCATCCCTAGCGGAGGACCTGAATTCATTCTATGCACGGTTTGAGGCTAGCAACAACAGCGCTAGCTCGCCGGCTAACAACATCACCGTTAGCGCAGCCGGAGTGAGTTCTACCGCTGGGGATGAACACACACTCTCTGTGACCGAGCACAGTGTGAGGAGGGCTCTGACGAGGGTGAACACCAGGAAAGCTGCTGGTCCAGATGGCATATCTGGACGAGTACTGAAGACCTGTGCTAATCAGCTAGCTCCAGTGTTCACCACTATATTCAACATCTCCCTGGCTGAGTCTGTGGTCCCCGCCTGCTTCAAGAGATCCACTATTGTCCCTGTGCCCAAGAATGCTTCTCCAGCATGCTTGAATGACTACCGACCGGTGGCCCTCACCTCGGTGGTCATGAAATGCTTCGAGAGGCTGATTAAGGACTACATCTGCGCCTTCCTCCCTTGCTCCATGGACCCGCTGCAGTTTGCTTATCGTCCCAACAGATCCACGGATGATGCTGTCTCCCAGGTACTGCACACCACACTCTCTCATCTGGACAGCCGGAAGGGGGGCTATGTGAGACTGCTGTTCATTGACTATAGTTCAGCTTTCAATACCATAGTCCCCACCAGACTGGCTGGCAAGTTGATTGAGCTGGGACTGAACACCCCCCTGTGTGCCTGGATCCTGGACTTCCTGACTGCCAGGCCCCAGGTGGTCAGGGTGGGTAGACACACCTCCAACCCCCTCACCCTGAACACAGGATCCCCCCAGGGTTGCGTCCTCAGCCCCCTATTGTACTCCCTGTACACACATGACTGTGTGGCCAGGTTCAGCTCCAACACCATCATTAAGTTTGCGGATGACACAGTGGTGGTGGGCCTGATCTCCAACAACGACGAGAAGGCCTACCTGGAGGAAGTTGCTGATCTGTCACTCTGGTGCCAGGACAACAGCCTCCTCCTGAATGTCACCAAAACTAAGGAGCTGATTGTGGACTTTAGGAGGACACAACAACAGAGGACGTACTCACCACTGGGGATTAATGGGAATACTGTGGAGAGGGTGAGCAGGTATAAATACCTGGGAGTCCACATCACCGAAGATCTGACATGGTCCACACACACTGACACTCTGGTGAGAAAGGCGAGGCAGCGCCTTTACCACCTCAGGCAGCTGAGGAAATTCAAAGTCTCCCGGAGGATCCTTCAGTCCTTCTACTCTGGAGCTGTGGAGAGCATCCTGACAGGAAGCATCACTGCCTGGTTTGGCAGCAGCTCCGCTCAGGACAGGAAGGCTCTGCAGAGAGTAGTGCGTTCGGCCGAGCGCACTATTGGAATTACACTCCCCACCCTGCCGGACTTGTACACCAGGAGGTGCAGAACCAGAGCCTGCAGGATCATGAAGGATCCTCACCACCCCAACAACGGACTGTTTCAGCTGCTGCGGTCAGGCAAGCGCCTCCGTAGTCACGCTGCCAAAACAGAGAGACTGAGACGGAGTTTCTTTCCTCAGGCCATCAGGACTGTGAACTCTGACCTCACCAGGGCCCCCACCAAGACACACACACTGCCCCTCTTATGCACACACACACTTAGGTAAAGACTACACATAATTTATAGTATATTACATTCATACAATTTCCCTTACTACTATATTTTCATTTCCAAAGTGCTCTTACTGTATATATTGTGTTGTTTTTTTTTATATAAGAGCTCTTACTGTAATTACTGTAATACTGTAAATATTGTGTTGTTTTTTTATTGTAAATACTGTGTACTGTTGCCCCTTTGCACATTCCCGTTGAGCATTGCCACTTTTCATTTCACTACATACCCCGTGTGTGTATGTGACAAATAAAGTTCTTGAATCTTGAATCTTAAGGGAATGCAAAAAGGTCAGAGGATTGTGGTCCGTGTAAACCAGAATCGGTCCTCCTGCTCCTACATATACGTTGAAATATTGTAAAGCCCAAATAAGTGACAACCCCTCCATCTCAATAACAGAGTAGTTACGCTGGTAATTATTAAGCTTTTTTGAGAAGAAACTGTCTGGCCTCAACACCCCCTGGTCATCACCCTGGAGCAAGACGGCACCTGCTCCCACCAGGCTGGCATCTACTTGGAGCGTGAACGTTCGATCAAAACAAGGAGCAGCTAGAACAGGAGAAGAGCATAGGACAGACTTCACATTATCAAAAGCTAGCTGACAGTCAGACGACCAAACAAACTTTGCCTTGAGCAGTTCGGTGAGAGGGAACACAACAGTAGAGAGGTTTTGGCAAAAACTCCTATAATAGCCCACTAAACCCAGGAACCTTTGAAGTTCCTTTTTTGTTGTGGGTTGTGGATATTTGGCTACAGCCATGACTTTGGTCTGGATTGGGGCCACATGACCCTGCCCCACCACATGGCCGAGGTATGTCACTGTAGCCATGGCAAAGACACATTTGGCCAAGTTAATGGTGAGCCGCGCTTCAGCCAAACAGCGCCCGGATGCGCTGAAGGTGCGAGTGCCAGGTATCACTGTAAATGACCAAGTCATCCAGATAAACCGAACAACCTTTTAAACCTGACACTACACGGTTCATCAAACGTTGAAATGTCGCGGGGGCGTTCTTTAACCCAAATGGCATCACCTTATAAGAATAGAGGCTGGACGGAGTGATAAAAGCGGAAACTTCCTGCGCACGCTTGGACAAAGGTACTTGCCAATACCCTTTAAGCAAATCAAATTTGCTGACAAACTTTGCAGACCCCACTTGATCTATACAATCATCCATACGCGGCAAAGGAAATTAGTCAGATTTCATGACAGAATTTACTTTCCGTAAATCGGTGCAGAATCTAGGTGTTCCATCCTGCTTCGGGACCAAAATACATGGAGAAGCCCAACTAGATGACGATGGAACAGCAATGTTGTTTTTGAGCATATATGCGACCTCAGCATCCAAATAATTGCGTTTACCTGGCGCCATACGGTAAAATCGTTGTTTAATGGGCCGAGCATCTCCGATATCAATATCATGTTCAATCCAACCGGTCTGTGAAGGAATGTCACCGAATAAACATGGATACTTGCGCACCAACTCCGACAGTTCACTATACTTTGACTCCGGTAGATGAGCAAACAACTTGTCCAAATTACCGAGCGATTCTGAATTTTTTAACCGCCCGTACAGCAAACTTTCGTCAGGCTCCGGCACTCCATCTCCCTCATGCGCCAAAACCTCTGAAGTCACAGCAAGAGCTGGGCGCACACCATCCATCAGATCCTGGCCCAAGTCGGTATCAACTACACGCCTTTAATACGGTTTTAGGAGATTTACATGGCAGAGACGTTTAGCTTTCCTCCGTCCTGGCATTGCTACGACATAATTCAAATCAGAAACTTTCTCAGCGAAGGTATACGGACCTGCATACTTAGCCTGAAATGGCGAACCAATGATAGGCATAAGTGCAAGAACCTGGTGTCCTAGATTGAACTCATGACGGTCCGACGGTCATACAACATTTTCATTTTACTTTGGGACACACACACAACTTTTCTCGTGCCATACATCCAGCTACAAACAATCGATGTCGGAACCCATTTACATAATCAATCAAGTTGCTTGGCGGCTTAGTATCAACACAGTTCTCCTTCAGCACTGCCAAGGGACCACGCACAGCATGTCCAAAGACCAATTCGTTCGGGCTAAAGCCTGTGCTCTCCTGTACCGCCTCCCTCGCAGCCAACATCAGCCATGGAAGCCCCTCTTCCCAGTCTCTATCCAGCTCAGTACAGTATGCCCGCAGGAGAGACTTAAGAGTCTGGTGGAACCGCTCCAAGGCACCCTGGCTTTGCGCATGATAAGCCGATGATTGGTTCTGTTTAATGAGCAACAGCTTCAATACTTGCCCAAACATATTAGATGAAAAATTTGACCCTTGGTCGCTCTGGACTACTTTAGGAATGCCAAATATTGAAATTAATTGCGACAACGCCTTAACCACAGCCTTAGTCGTAATCGACCTCAAGGGATACGCAGCCGGATACCTGGTGCTCTGACACATCACTGTAAGCAGATATTTACAACCAGACTTTGAACATGGCAACGGACCCACACAGTCCACAATGAGGTGTGTAAATGGTTCACTAACAACTGGGATAGGCTGCAGTGGCACAAGTTTGACATTCTGATTCGGCTTTCCTGTGAGCTGACACACGACAGGTTTTGATGTATGCGGACACATCCCGCTTAACACGCGGCCAAAAGAAATGTTTAAGGATGTTAAGGTAGGTTTTCCGCACACCAAAGTGTCCACACTCGTCATGTGCCACCTTCAACACAAGGGCATGGAACTTAGTTGGCACCACCATCTGATAAACATCATTCTTCACAAGATCTTCACCAACAGGAACCCACTTTCTAAACAGCAACTCATTATGCAAGAAGTATCCGTGTGCAGCACTCCTTATCTCAGAGTCAGGCAAAACGCGCTCAAATATCTCTTTCAGAGAAGAATCACTACGTTGCTCCTCTACTACTTCACTGTGTGACAACGATAAAGGAAGCTCAGACAGCGACGGGACCTCCAAAACCACATCACTATTACTGTCAGGTGACATGTCAGGATCTAATTTGCTCATGGCACGTGTAATTACACACGAGGAAAAGACCTCCGGCAACACACTGGAGCTCTCGTCAGCCACAAAATCAGATGGACAAGATGTAACCACAGGTGAGGGAGGAGTGTCGGTCCAAACTCTGCTACCAACCAGGCCGTTGACCAAAATAAAGTGTATACCTTCGATAGGCAACGCCGGCTACGACAACTACCTCGCCCTTAACCAACAGTTTAAAATCATCTTATGCAAAGGAACAGGGAGAATTGTCAACCCCATCCCACGACTGAGAACACGGTCACCGGTGTCAGTCTCTCCAGACAAAGGCAAAACAGAGTCAACAATATAGGAATCATAAGCCCCTGTATCCCTCAGGATTTTTATCGGGACTTTCACATCACTTCCTACAAGTGACACGAACCCATCGCGAATGAAAGGAGCATAAGCTGCCAAAACATCCGGTTCACAAGAATGAGAGGCAAGCACGTCCGAAACACAGCAGTCTTTAACAGGGGCAGCGAACGCAGCAGGCTTAACACTAGTTCTCATTCCCTTGGTTTTAGCCTTTAGCACAGGACACTCTGCCTTCCAATGTCCTGTCTCATGACAGTAGTTACAAACGTTACCTGCTGTCAGAGTTGCCACCTGCTTTGAAGTCATGTCTCAAACCAACTTTCTTTGACCGTTGCATCCCAAACGAAACAGCAGCAAAATTGTTTCCTCACCCACCAAAAACATTGCGAGCCAAAGAGCACTCTCTAAAACTGCTCTTATGGAGCAACACATATTCATCAGCACACACGGCAGCATCAGCAGCAGTGGTGACTTTTTGTTCTGTGATGTATTTTGCAATGCCTTCTGGAAGAGAATTTTTAAGCTGCTCCAGAATCATCAAGTCACACAAATCATCAAAAGTAGTGACGTCAAGCGCAGTTAACCACCGCTTAAAGTGAGTTAGCAGGTCTCTGGCAAACTGTATGTTTGGCCATTTTTCCTCTCCCAGGACCTAAAGCGTTGACGATATGCCTCCGGTACGAGCTCATATACCTTAAGCACCGCAGATTTTATTTTAGAGTAGCTAGAACTATCCTCAAGACTCAAACATGAATAAGCCTCTTGTGCTTTACCTGAGAGGACACGCAGCATAAGGGCGCAGTCCGCATCAGGCCAGTTTCTAGCCTTAGCTACACATTCAAACGACACAGAAAAAGTATCTGGATCTCTTTCGTTAAACTGTGGCAACAAGCGCAAGTTATTGGCATCAAAGCGATACACCAAAGACCTGGGCACCTGTCCGCCCTGATCCTCACCAGACAACATGCCATCTCTGACCATAGACAAATGATATTTTTCCAAATCTAATTTCTCTTTCTCAAATTCCTTGCGGATTCTCTCTACTTCAATTTGCTTTTTAATTTCCAGTTCATGTTTCATTTTTTCATGTTCCATCTGCAATACCAAAATCTATTTTTGTTGCTCACAAGTTAATCTGTGTGTCTGAAAAGACAAAACAGTATGACTTGGGGACAACTCTTCTTTATCACCAGGCATTAGTCCTACTTCGATTAATTTTGTTTTTATAGACGCTTTAATATTTTCCTTGAGGCGTTTGTCTCCTACAACCACCACTGAAAAATGCTCAGCAATCATGAGCAACTGCTCTTTTGTGAAAGTATCTAAGGACTCCTGAGATGGAGCGGCAATGAAGTCCTCAACTTCTGACATTTCAAATATTCACAATTACAACCTGAGCAAATCAACCTTTACACACAACCGGACCAGACAGACACAACGTTTTACTCATGCGCACAAAATAAACCTCAACCCGGTTTGGAGTTTCCCCGCTATCTAAAAACACCAATTTGACTAACTAAGCTCCCCCCAAGTCTTCGTGTAGCTACTTATGGCGGGTACTTATGCACTAAAGACCATTGGATCAGGAGAGCGACTAGCGAACCAGCAACCCTCCCGAAACCACGGACATGCTCCCAAGCCAAGCTTCAACCATGTTCGCCACAACACTACCCCAAACCAGCTCAACGAACTCAAAGAAGAACGCTGCTTCAGCCTACAAGGGAAAACTCCGCACCTAGTCACAAAAATTACGCACAGGGCAACACCGTGTCATCGGGACCAGCTGATACAAGCATAAACAACGGGCAAGCAAGCTAAAAGTTTCTCCACAAAATCCGGGTAAGAAACAACTCTACAAAACTAAAGCTAGGCACAAATTGTTCAACATACCCTGCAAAGACATCCCAAGTGCATTGTCCTTTCCCTCAAACAAACACACGCTCACACACGAGCAGACAATAGCTTCTACCGGCACAGGTAAACAAAGGAGCAAAGGCTCCAGGCGCGCCGCAAGCGCTCCAAACTTTCCATACACGCGCATCAAATCCACCGCACCAAGTCTGAAGCCAAAAAAAACACCTTCAATCCGGGGACAGTCTACCCAATGTAGGCTATGATCAATAAACAATTCTGCCTTTTAAATGACCCAAAGCTGCAAACAAACACCAAACCAGGTACCAAATGCAAAACCACATTCCCAAACCTTACCTAGAAGTCGCGGCACAAACGAGAAAAAACGATCCCGGACGAGCCCCCATTTGTCACAGCCCGGCTCCTAGGCCATGACAAAAACGGGAAGGGACGCAAAGGATGGCAGTAAAATAAAAGTATTTATTATAATAAAGTAAACAACTGAAGAAATAACTAGAAATATGGAGTGTGTCAGTCAGTAACATCAGTAATGTAAATGTGGATGCATGAGCAGTGGAGTGTATAGTGTTGTAATGCAGAAACAAAGCTAAAGTCAACCGAAAGCAAAAAGCCTGTAGCTGCTGGCTGGGAGGAATGCAGGTGAGAGAGAGCCTCGAACAATGCTGGGAGTTGACTTTTTATGCCATGAGAGCACTAGGCCCAGGTGTTCCGAATCTTGCTGACTGCCACGCCCGCCTTCCTCTGGTACCTCTATGACACCTAGGGAAACAGTACAACCACAACCACACCAGCATCAATACAGTACAGAATAGGTTAGGCAGGGGCCGTCACATCTATCTAATTAGTAATCTGCAGATCTAATTAATGCTTTCACCTGAGAACCTACCACTCAAACACATGTTGGTCTGGGTAAACCAGCGGGTCTGATCTGTCCCTGAAAGTTATTTTTCTTTGGAAAGCCCTGCATACAATCCCTCCCTCATCCACGACCTCATCTATGAGGCCATGATGGACATAGGATGAGACATGGGTCTTCCTCGGGGTTATACAGTATAAACCCTTTAAAGGGGTCATATTATGGAAAACGGCTTATTCCTGGCCCTTATACATGTTCCACAGGTTATCGTTGA
The DNA here is from genome assembly GCA_034670405.1 of Hoplostethus atlanticus. Classification (NCBI taxonomy): domain Eukaryota; kingdom Metazoa; phylum Chordata; class Actinopteri; order Trachichthyiformes; family Trachichthyidae; genus Hoplostethus; species Hoplostethus atlanticus. The sequence continues at coordinate 231,403 of JAXDDX010000238.1, forward strand.
CCTAAGTAGCTGAGAAAATATGAAATCTGGAAGTCAACCCCTTTTTCTGTATTTTCCTTTTTCCAAAAACGGTGCCAAATCGGGCCAAAAACAGGCCATTTCAGAAAGTAGCCCCTTTAGACGTCATAACGGGCGCTTCTTAACATAATCCAACCCCTCTCAGAGCATGCCCACGCCCAGGAGAACAACCAATCCCATTTATCTCGTCTCAAAATGCAGCTCTCGGCAGCGCCACAAGCCGTTGCTTATGGTGCATTCCATTGTACTCAGAAATCGATAATTCCGAGTCGGTATTCCTAACTTCCAATCTAAATGTGTTCCAGTGCATCTGCTCGGGAAAACATAATCGCCCACAGCAAACTCATGTTTGCATGGCAAGTTTCAGAATGTTACAAGCATCTAAACTCAACATCAACTACTACAGCACCGTTAGTGAATAGAATCGGCGCATATCACATTCGGACGCCGTTTTTTCCGAGTACACTGGAATGCACCATTACTTTGCAACCAGTGAAGCTAAAACAACAACAACATATCTACGGCCATATATCAACTCTCCAGTTATTTTGTAGGATGCAGGCAGCAACATAGATCCCTGCACAGTCTCCCAACACGCGAAAATGCCAGGACAGAGCGGATTAATTTTAGTTTTAACGGCAACGGCTACAGTTAGCTTGGCTACAGGTAGCTCATTTCTTCTGTATGTGATGATCACTCCTCGGACTGCTTGAGCAACGGCATGATTAGCATCCAAAATGAAGCTTAAAGATGGAGCAATTCATAAGGTACGTGACCCATCTGCAAAATTAGAATCTGTAAGTGTCACCATGTTTTGATTTAATTTACAAATTGGTCTGGTTAGTATATTCGACTGCTGGTTAGCTAACGAGCTAGCGGGGCTAGCCACGGGCTTGTTGGGCGTGGAAGAAGTAAGAAAATTAAAGTAAACAAAATTGTCAATCCTAGCTTGTCTGCAAGTTGTATTCAATCAGCTTATGGACATGAGCCATAAACAGACTACAGCAGAGAGCGTCGCTCACACACCCACATACACAAAACAAAGTACAATATTACACAGAATTGTTATCATGGAGAAACTAAGTGGAACCGCTCAGCTGCCTCTTCCCATTCTGGGTCAGACTCCGGCTCAAACATGTACGGCCTCAGTGTTGGTTCTGGAGCGGCCGCCATGGTTATGGTAAATTTCTGCATCAAGCTTATTTGTTTACCTTGAGCAGCATGAGCGCTCTGCTCCCTGCCTCTGCCAGGCGATTGTGTGGAGGTTGTATGTAATGAGCACTGCTCTGATTGGCCGCCTCACGCCGTGAGTGAGGCAGTGCTCAGAGCAGTGCTCATTACATACAACCTCCACGCCCTCAAAACAGCCTGTTCTTTACAATGGAGAAAATGAGAGACTGAAACACACACCACAGAAGCTGGTTTTATGATTTTTTTTTATATCGACTTCAAAAACATCTTGTCAAGACCCCTGGAAACAGTTTTAAATAGCCCAAAATGAGTAAAATACCCCCCCTTTAATTGATGTGAATAATAAGATGGGAGTGCTGTGTGGGTATTTGGTCATACCAACAAGAATCAGGTACTCTTTGGAATGGGTTAGAACAGGGGTTCTTAACCTTTTTACAAGTGCCACCCCCTTTTGAGGGTTAAAAAATGTTGCAACCCCCCATAACGCATAACATATGCAAAACGCCATAGCCATCTGTAGCAAGCTTGCTACAACAGGGCCCCGACAGACAGAGACAAGGCAGGAGGGCAGAGTTAACAGGCCAACAGGCCGCTTTATTTGCACAACAGCAGAATAATTAGACCTGGTCTTGACGGATGGTCGCCACTGCTGGTCCTGCTCACTCTCTCCGCTCCACAGTCCGACTCGATCCTCCCAATCTCCTGTCGAACTCATGCACTCAGTCAGGCTCTCACTCTGACGCACACACATACTGTGGGTGTGGACGTTCCACAACACTGCACATTCACATGGCGATATCAGCTTCCTGCATGCAGTGCGGTAGATACGTCGCGATTGAGGTCAAGGTTCAAAATATTTTTGTGTGCTATTACAATAGACAGGTAGATAGATTATTTATTGGAAATCTGGATTTTATAGGAAATGTGTTTCCAAAGTCTGTACACACACAGACCCCCCTGTGAATATAGTAGTTTAACCTTAATGGGAATATAGGAGTTTAACCTTTTTGAGGAGTACTGTACCCCCGGTGTGATCATTCTAAAATGCATTCTGATGTATTCTAACATTCTAATTGATGACATCATAAAGGCTTTTAAATGCAAATTGGACAGTTCCAGAATAGAACACTGAATTGGAACTAGAACTCTCAAAAAGCTCCTCAAAATTAACTATTCTCCTTTGTAAAAAAGTTTCTACAAAGGAGAACAACCGGGTTAACAACAACGCTAACAACGCTCTGAACTGTGACTGTATCCCTGATACAGCCTACATCATTATATATTTTTTATTTTCTATTAACGTTACACTTTATGTCGGATAGTGTAGGATTAGGATGGCGGAACTTTGTTTGAAAAACAACAGTCGGATCAGTGTTACGGGAATACTGATTAAGCTTCAACTGTGGTTTAGCCTGATAACTAACCTACCTCGGGCCAGGCTAGTTTCAAAGCATAAGTTGCCACAGCAACTCAGCTTGAACTATGTTGAGCTTGCTTTGTGGAACCAAATAAACCCCCAAATGAGCCAGACTAAGTGAATTAAGCCTGGCTAAAGCGGTAAGCTCACTTTGTGGAACACCCCCCAGGAGAGAGTTGAGTCAGTGTTCTGACTCTCCCTGGATCCAGCACCGCCAATTAAGGCCGATTGCAGCCGGGTGTGCATGTGTGAAAGAGAGCGTTTGTGTCAGGGTGAGAGCCTGACTGAGCGCAAGAGTCGACAGGAGAGTTGACTGTCGGCTGTATGGAGTGGAGAGAGCGAGCGGAACCAGCAGCGGTGACCAACCAGGTCCGCGGAGGATGCAGCTGGGGGGTTCGTTGTTGGCGTGAGGTTACGTGGGGTTTGTTGTTGGCCACTTCCGTTTACGTTGCTTACTTAATTTGTGTTGAGGCTTAGTTCCGTTTTGTTTTGGCTGTATTTGCAGCTACGTTGTCCAATTGATGTTGTGGGTGTTGTCATATTGATGTTGCAGTTGTTGTCATATTGATGTTGCGGGTGTTGTCATATTGATATTGCAGCGTTTCTGAAATGCCGCCGCTATGTTGTGATATTGTTGCAGCGTTTCTGAAGTGCCGCGGCTATGTTGTGATATTTTTGCAGCATTTTTGATATGCAGCGCGTTTACCCTTCTCGGCCACCGTAGTATACAGTACATCAGCAGCCAACAGTAGTGGACTGCAATGATGTACAGTAGATGGTCGAAATAGAAAACACACACCCTTTACCCCCAAAAATACTGCTGACATGCCATTGAGCAAGGTACTATACTGTGGTGATTCTTGATGTCGATGGTGAGGTTATTCCAGGAGACAACAGAGTCACAGTTTTCCTCCTCGTGTTCCTCGAACAGCCTTGGGCCTCTCAACCTGGTATTCAGATTGTGCTCTCCATATTTGAAAATGTCAAGAAAATGTCAGTCACAAAAAAACAGGGACATGATACATTATTGAAACAGATTTAAAAGTGTGGCCTGGGGACCTACACAGAGTTCCCAGGAAATCTTCAAATCTGAACTCAAAACCTACCTATTATTACAATGATATGACCAACCTTACTTTAGAAATCTGATCCTTAAGGAGATTTCCAGTGGATCCCAAGCAAAATTAATGTTTATTATTATTGGTTTTAATGGAGAGTTTTAATGGTCTAAATGCTGTCAGAGGCTTTGGGAAATCTAGAAATAGGCTATGAGAGTGATTTGTTACTTGCACACATTATAAAGCATGTCTTAAAGGTGCAATAATTAAGATTAAGGTATTAAGATAGCACAAAAATCTGTGGGGGTTGGTTTGATGATCAGTATCAATGACCCATTGGAATTTCAAGACACTCCCAGTCTCCCCCTCCACCTACTGAACTCAACCACAACCACATTTTCAATAAATCAACACACATTAGAAATTGTTACATTGAGTTGAAATGTATCTTATGCCACAGAACAATTCAAAAGCAATTCATCACCAATGTAGAGTGGGAGACAGATATACTCCATATGTACTGCACTTATTAAAGTAAGTAAAGTCTTATTAAACACACACATTATTTTACATCATGTATTCATAACTATATATGCTTTTATGTCATGAAATGCGTCCAGCTTTTTTTTAGGTGTAGTTGTCCTAAAACACTAAAATGCTAAAAGGCTATGTGGATTTTAATGGTTCCTAAAAACAACAATATATGTGACAGAGGACGAGACATAGATGCGTGTTTTGTCAGAATACAGGAAAAGTTCTGATAGCTTCAGTAGGAAAAGACAGAAAATAAAAATAAAACATTCTCCTTGCAAAGCTTGCACTGGTGTTAAATATTCCTCTCTGGACACTCAGACTCCTTTATCTAGACTGCATGACGCAGATGGGGTATTCCCCCACGCTGTCTGTGGTTCAGGATCAACATGTGCGTTGGCTTCACATGTTTTATTCAACACATTCTGCAGACTCGTGACACAGTTGATCATAAGCCTACACTGACGAAAACAGATTTGCAGAACAGATTAACTTTAGCTAAAGGCCAACAAAGTACACCGTTTTATACTTCTCTGTATGTTACGGGAATTGTCTGAAATGCATGGAGGGAAGTGTGGAGGAAGTAACGAAAAGAAACGTATTCTATAGACTGAAGACAATTCACTGGTAACTGTAAGAGGTCTTGTAAATCACAAATACACAGGGTTTGATTTTGTCATCCAATCCATTTCATCCGGTGGACACAAATACATTACATGAGCCAAAGACTTACAAAAACAAAACTGCAAAGCTGCTGACTTCCACTTGCAGTGATTTGTAGGCAAATAAGATAAATCCTACTTTGAGTGGCGCTTGCTTGGCTACTTAACGATGGTGCTCAGATGAAAATCATGAATATAATTTTACATTGGACAGTACAGAGAAGAACTTTACAGCTATTGAACCAGTTCAGCGGCCCAAACACACTCCCCAGAATAAGTAAAATTTAGGACTTTTGTAGACCTTACAAATATCTTGATACAGAAGCAAACTTTTTAAGGCTGTGTATTGGGCTACGAGGCACAGACGTAGAATAAGAAAATACTGACCTGATTTGATATACTATGGGTTGCTATCCCGTCATGCCGATAAAGCAGAATTAGACAGCGAGAGACAGCCACTTGCAATAAAAGCTATTGTTATTATAAAAGATATTGACTCTATTTAACAGAGATGAGGATAACACACCACACACACACACATACACAGAGTGTTTGTCTGGGCAGCGGTCCAGAGTTAAGTTCTACCTGTGGCTATTTGAACAGTGGAAACAGCAGACCAGACCGCCCATTACATTATACTACGCACACATTAGGTGTGTGTTTGTGTGTCTGTGTAAAAAGGCAGAGTGAGAAATTATGAGAAAGAAACAGACAAGGACAGTGGATGTTTATCTAGACATTAGTAATGTGGGTAAAGTAGCAAGGCATTGAACCCCCAGTAGCTCAGTAGCCACTAGTAGATGACTGTGTTCATACTGGGCAGCTCCCAGTGGCCACCAGTAGAACACTGTGTTTGAACACTGTTGCTGTTACTGTATGAATATAAAACATGGAGCTCTGTTGACTTTCCCTGGATAAAGCTAAAACAAAAAAGAAAAAGATAAATAAAGATGATCTGGGATAGTACATATCTCACACAAACTTTGGTCTGTTTGAGCTAGTACACAGGAATCAACAAAGTTTCATCCAATCTGATCTAATCTTAGACCTGTGCCAACATCAGCAAAGGACCTGCCTGGATGTTACAGTGACAATGACAACTAGTTAGTTTCTGTCAGCTGGAGCCAAGCACGCCCCCAGCTCTGCATCATCCAACCACCCTAGCCCATGCTCCTTTTTACTCCCCTTTCACCCTCTCCAGAAACCAATCACTAACCATTTCCCACTATTTGTATCCCGTCAGTTGCTTCCGTCTTTCATTTCAGCTGCCTAAACCGCACCAGTTTGACACACCACCTCCTCCCCCGGCACCGCCAGCATCACGGCTCCATCAGATATCCAGAAGGGTTAGATCTTCAGCCCGGGGGGTTCTCCTGTCTCCTACCTAACCCCAGGGAGCTTCACCCTAAACTGGATACCTCTTGGAGTCTACGCCAAACCTATGCTCTTGCACATTTTCTCATGTTAATAAATTCTTATAATCATAATCCTAGTCTCTCGTGATTGAACTACAGCTCGCTACCAGTCTCTCTGGTATACCTGACCCCTTTTATATACTTTTATAACAAATCTATCTATCTTTCTATCTACTGTATCTATATATCTATCTATCTACTGAGTTTCATTAGTCTGACTTTTTCAATGGATATTATTCACCTTTCCACTACCACAAAGGGTGATGTCCAGTTCTCATCAGTGTATTGTCTGTACTGAGAAGAGTGGCTCTGCATCCTCACTCTTCTCATTTCATTTTGTGAGGAAGAGGTCAAAAGGTCAGGGTTTTGGTCTCTGAACGCGATGGTAAAAGAAGTCTGTATCTTCCTTCTGCCAGGATTCAACACCGCTGACGCAAAAGTCTTGTCAGAACTGGAATCCAAATGCCATGCTATTCTTCCATCCCAATGCTGTAATTTGCAGTGCTGTATACTGGAGTGATACCACTCGCTGATAGATAGCACCAAATGATTCAGAGTGACATTCTGAAACAATCTGATGCAAACAAAACTCAAATGTACACGGGAATGGCAGAAACAGAACATTTTAACCTTCGGCAACATTAAGTGAAACGTTTCACTGCTCCTGAACGTACCCCATGTCAGCCAGCAGGTATGGATGGAATATTCTGTAACATTCTGAAATATTTAGCCTCCTGAACCAACTCAAATATGTAAAAGTCAAAATGCTACCTGTAGCTGTTTAAGATGAAGTACTAACAACGTGAAATGCGTCACTGTTTTTATACATGCTCAGCTTCAGAAGTTTGAGTGACACAGGATTGCCATCCAGGCCTAAGGAATAAGCAGCATTGGGGAAGCTACTGTGAAAGTCCGGTTTTACAAGCTACCAGTTACTTCTCAATAGCCGAAGCAGAACTACAGTAATGATTCCCTCAAGAGAAATATAGTTTTGTTAGCTAGTGTTAAAAACAAAGAAAACAGCCTATTGAAGTTTTTTTACTGCACGCTGCATTGAACCCCTAGATGGCAGTGTTAATTGGACTGACACTATAGGGGTTATGGCCTTTTAAAGTTTAAAAATTATATAGTTATAGTTCCCCCATCTGGCTGACTGGGGTCAGATTTCTTGTGAGGCATTTGTCACTATGGGCTTGAACCCCTAAAAATATAGCTGCAAGTGGCCATTACTGGGGTCCAAGTCCATGGGGTAAATGATTTGACAGTGAGAATATAAGCTTGATTCATCATTTTGGAAAGGTTCTACATCTCAAAGATAGAACATTTAAGTAAAAGTCCTGCAAATACCGGTCAAATGGCCTTCTGACATATCTGCCAACTTTGGCCTCATAGTAAAGGTATAGACCGCAACCAAATGTGGTCTGACACTTTTAAGCCCTTTGCAAACATTTAAATGAAGTTTGGTTGCTTGACTATTTATTCATTCATTCATTATGCATCCTTTCTTGTGCATTTCTTCGGCGTCAACTTTGTTTGTGCATCACGGCTGAAGGGTATTAAAATTAAAGTATTAAAAAAGTAAAGTAACCTCACACAAAGAGGTTTTCAAATATACTGTGTGTAAAATTTGGTGGAGATTGAGGCGACTTGGTAGGAGAAATTAAAAAAGAGAATATAGGTGCTATTGGAAAGTTGGCCTGGTGGTGACACTACGGAGCATGGCACAATGTGGTCTGACACTTGTGGGTCCATCCTAAACATGTATGTTAAATGTGGTTGCTCTAGCATTAAGTGTTTAGGAATTATGCCTCACATAATCTCTTTACGACACAATCTCGTTACAGTTAGCTTAGACTCTAGATATAGATATGGCCGATGGATACCAGCCTAGGGTGACTTCTTGAACTGACCACATCAGTGCAACTGACTATCTCCCTGTTTGTCTGAGTGAATAGGAAATGGCTGAGTGTGTCTACTGGCGTGCATGGTCAGAGTTGATTGTCTTCCCTCCTCCATTCAGGCTCCTGCCCTAAACAGTGACCCTCCCTGGAGGTGGACGTGGCCAATCTGGGACATGAGTGCTGGACCCTGGCCGATCTGGGACGTGAGTGCTGGACCCTGGCTGATCTACAACGTGGGTTCTGGCCCCTGTTGGATTTGGAGTTGTAGTGTATGCAGGAGACATCAGCCTCCCCCCCCCCTCTTCGGACCACAGCAACACCCAAAGACTAACACATTCCTCTCCCAGGGTCTTCCTATGAGGTCAAGACCCCTGCTGTGCTCCCAGGAACCCAAGGAACCCCCTTTGCAGCAAAAGGTGGATTTCCCCCATAAAGCTGCCAAAAGTAACACTTTGCAGGTTCGACTAGCCCGCTCTGGTGCCATTAGGAGATGGGACCGATGATAAGGGCCGGGGAAATGTACCTAATCTGCCTTCCAAGGGAGACACAGAATAAGAGAACAAAGAAACTCTGGAATGTGTTGCAAAAATGTGCTTTCTTTATATGTTTTATTAGATTTAAACTTCACATCCTGTGGCAGATGATGTGCCCTACTCCCCAATGTAGTATCTTGGTTATTCAAGGCACACAGAATGTGTTATCAGGACTTTTGGTTTACTCGCCAGTATTTTGTGGTAAGACAGTGATGTTTGGTGTCATTCAAACCCATTTGTTGTTAGGTGATTAAATATGTCACTTGCATCCCCAAAGGATCAAGAAAAATGATGTTTTCCAAACCTGAGCTGGAAATGCAGTTTAGGGGATGGTGATCACCGGTCATCAAGTTGTAAATCTGATGCATGCAAATGAGGGAAACACCTACCACTCCTGACATACGTCAGAACACTCACGAAATCTCACGAACTCGAACGAACAAAGGAGGACAACTCCTGCAACGGGCGGACGGGCAAAAACTCAGGCGGAAAGACATCAAGAAACATCAAGAAACTCAACTAACCGTCCTGCAGCCCGTCCTGCAACTAAGTTTGAACCTGGCTCAAAGCTCTTCTCTCAGCTCAAGTACCAAACCAGCTCCAGAGTGAATCTTGCCGAGACGGCCAATTGAGTTCACTCCACCTGATCCAGAAGACTACGAAACCACGTCAGAAGCCAGCCGCTACACTACTCTGCTTCCTGAACGACGTGAGTCAACACATCGCCCTATCCCTCTATATCCACTGAGGTGAACTGTTGGCACGACGACGCCGACGAACAACGGCCCCCGGACCGCACTCCACAACGGCCCTCCTGACGTCGACTGGTCCAGACCAACACGTGCGTGTGTTTACCTGTCCACTGTGACTGCGCGACGGTTACCACGGAGACGAGGACGCCGCTGACACCCTGCAAACCAGACGGTAACCAACTTTCTTGTTGATGCACGGGTGATGCAAAGGCAGTGTTGAACTGTGAAAGTGAGGTTAGAATACTCTCTCTCTCTCTCTCTCCACTATTCTCTGTCCTTCTGTCCCAAGTCTCCCGGAAACTGTCAGCTGTCCTCCAAGCCATCTTTCGCTGTTGCCACATTGCCGCAATTAGACGCATTACAGCTCAGGTCGTTTTGTCGGTGCAAACTTCCTTGCCATCTTTGATCCCAATATCATTTGCCACTCTTATTTGATATATCCTCTGCCACTGTTTAACTTCCTACCTTATTTGATATATCCTCTGCCACTGTTTATCTTGCTATCTTGTTTGCCAGTTTTATTGCCATTATCTGTTTTAGTTTAGTATACATGTATTCATTTTATTGGTGTTTTATTTACATAGTTAATAAAATCTAGAAAATCACTGAAATCTAGAGCTCACTTCTTCTGATTATTAGACTGATATCACTATAAAGAGACTATTCCAGTGTAAACTGGTGGTGCCCCGCAAGTGTTAATTAATAAGATATTAATTACTAAGAATAATTTCAATAATTGTCAATTTTCAGAATTGACCAAATAGTCTCAACGTTCATAACGAAGCTCAACACACTACAGAGTGCTAATACTGGCCAGGCCAAAGCGCTTTGTGGTCCCAGACCAGGCTGTCATGAGACGCAGGATTTCATCACCAGCTCTATCTCAATCTATTCTGGTCAACTGAGGACATTGACCCATATGGCCTGCATTACGTACTCCGAATTTTATGGGCCCAGGATGACCATGGACCCATTCTAGTGAACTTGAGAAACAGAACTATATGGCCGCACTATATTTGTCTTGTCATCTAATCCATGTCCAGCCGTCCTGGTGGGGGTATGCCCTTTTAAATTGCACTTCCATTTTTTCTCCTCTTTTCTCCTCTCTATAGGGTTTTTCTAGGAATTTTTCCTTCTCTTCATAAAGCACCTTAGGGTGGTGGTGCCGGCCAGGTTCGGCTGCCTTAGGTAGATTATGTAGGCTTGCTATGTCCTCCACTCTGTTAAATCCTTTCAATCCACCATCCTGTTGCTGTTTTCATGTGGTTTTGTACTGATCATATTGTGTAAATACCACAACTGTCATAATTTGATTTATAATTTGATAACTGATTGAAAACCAGTATGTGCAATGGATTTATCTTGAGCCAAGGAATCTGAGGGGAAAAATAGATTCTAGGCCTTACGGTTTAGGAGTTACTGACCAAAACGTAAAGTTGCTAATTATAGCACCACCATCTGATCGATCAGTGTCATTCTTTTTGCCAGAGTAATGGAGGAGATTTGAAACCTATCCGCCAAATTTTGGTGGCTCTAGGACTTAGGGTCTCACAGGTACAGATCAATTTAAGGCAGAAAAAGCTTAATTCGATTTATACTGTGTGTGTGTGTGTGTGTCTGTGTGTCTGTGTGTGTGTCCCTTTGTATTTGCCTTCACTCACACAGGGGACCATAAAACTGAACACAGTGAACTTTGCTTTTATATGGGGAGGAGAGCAAGAGAGAGTGCGAGAGAGAGAGAGCTTGTTTATGAGACTGAGTAGCAGCGACAAGGTACAAGCCCATGGAGACACAAACACAGACACACACACACACACACACACACACATTGCTAAGCACCATTGTCAGCTGTAGTTTGGCAGTCCTTCAAGGGCTGTGTGTCTGTGGGGAGATAGACTGTTCCCCTGGTGCTAACAGACACACACACACCCACCACAGCCTTGAAACACCTCTCCACACTATCAATTTTCTGACTATTTTCTCTGCCGTTCTTTATTACCACTTACAGGGAATATCATCTTTCTACAGAGAAAGTCACCAGTTACACGTGGAGAATGTAAAACAATAGGACAATTTGACTGCAGTAAATGGTAACCATGACATTAGCACTGCTGGCAGCGCTTTGCTTTTACGTTCTATCAAAGCAAAATATGCCTGATTTGCCACGTGGTACTTCATTCTACAGGGAGCTGTAAGTGTGACTTACACACACATACACAACACACACAAAAATACATCAAAATATATCCATTCATATAGGGAGGTGAAGTGGAAGTTAACCAAGACCGCCCACTGGTTTACCAGTGGCTAGGTGGCACAATTTTCCATAGACATGGAGAGATACATCTAAACAAAGCAATAGATTTTGTTGAATACATATAAGGTAGTCACTTAATAAACATCACCTTATATCAAGTAATCTGTAATGTATTAGAATAGGCAGAAGTGAACCAGAGGCGGCAGAAGTGATGTCAACTTCGGCTATTTATTTTAATTGATTATTTTCTAAAAAGTAATTTGAGTATTTAAGAATACAAAAATACTGCTCCCAAAAGTAAATGGATACAAATTAATTTTTTTGTAATAAAAAACGTAGTTCAAATACATTTAATTGAAATACTGACCAGCACATACATACACTCCACACCAGAAGTGTCTCAGCTACATTTTTTAGTCATTCGTCTCTCGGAACAGAAAAGCTCTCATCACATCTGTGGTAGAGGTAACAGGTGAGTCTCCCTTTTTGACAAATATGTTGTGCTATAGACATTATGTTAAATTATTATATTATATTAGAGCTGTTTTCATTGTAGGATAGAGGGACCACAGCATAATGAAGAATAGTTGCCAGTAATTTCAATATTTCAAGTGAGCAGAATGAGGAAGTGGATAAGAATGGCTATTTTATTTTACCTCTCCCCATTTACAGTATAGGCATTGATGAAAGTCTGTACCAAAATCACATGAAACAAAAATTGAGCCAAGTGAGGGTCCCTAGGATAGAATCTTACCAAATGATGTCTGTGGTTGTGTGAATAAATATTTGTGGCAATTGACATGAATAGAAAACCCTCTAGCAGCCTACATTACCAATAGATGCCAACTCAAATTGTTTGTCTTGCAAACATACAGAGATTAAAGAAATCTGATCAAATTATTTCAAAATGGGACTTTATTCTGAAAGAATAACATCTCATTAAAAAATAAAATAAGAAAAATAATGAATAATCATGACTGAATTTTAAAACCAGAAATACAAAATACAATTCTCAGCTTCAGACAACAACTGCAGTTGTATAGAGGATTGTCATATTTAGAGGTCACATCCACTGAAACCCCCTTCACGTTAACCTGTCCTGCCAGGAAACATTGCCTCCCGGTAAGTTGAAGAATTCACAAAAACCTCTCTCACATCAAATGCTGCCCTTGAGCAAGGTTTCCACCCATGTTGCTGACAGTGTACATCTGCTGACACATCTCCTCCTCCGCCTTTGCGAGTTTCTTGGTGTGAGCAGAAAATTATGTAGCATACGTAAGTGTGTCCACTCTATCAAATCGCAGGCTGATTCTTTGGTAGAACACCCTCCATCTTGATGCAAGGATGCCAAAACTAATTTTCCGAAGTGACCAGTGTAGGCAAGTGCTATAATCCATACTTTTGCCCATCCTTCCCATTGATACATTCAATTTGACATACTAAAATTGTTGAGGTTGAGTATGTTTATATAACCCCAATATGCTCTACTCTTATTTCTATACTAGTTTTCTTTGCTGAATCCTGTTAGTATTTGCAGCTGCAACAACCCAATTTTCTGGAATTTGTGTCATGGTCTCAGATAAGGTATTTGGCTGGATTATAACTTCTTTCCAGAGATTTACAGCAGCCACATTAAGCATTCAGATCAGATTTTCTCTCTTTCATACCTCTTTTTCGCACCTCTTCCCTATCTTCTCTCTCCTTCCCTGATAGAAAGGTCTGTAGTCAGATCAGATGTTCTCTTGTCTTATCCCAGGCCTGGAAGGCTTCATAGTCTATGAATACGAACAGAGGTCAAAGAGAATCCCCCTGCTATCCAAATCATATTCACATGGCTGTTTTGCCCGTGAGCCATCTAAGCACCAAGTGAACCATGTTCAACTTTTGAGCAAAAAGTAAAAACTTGTGAAACAAACCTAGAGGAGAGCTGGCCAATTATTATGAAACATCACAGCTTCCTCTCAACACACTATAAACTCAACTCAACTGACTCTTAAAGGGACATTTCAATCATAATACATCTGAACTAGCGGCTATCCAGCCCAAGCCCGATGAGATCGGCAGCAATTGGCAGATTAGTGCTTGGTTCAGACTTATTTTCTAACAAATAGATCAGGCTCAGGTCTGTTTTTTCGATTAGAAAAAGACAGGCTATGTATAGTACTTTTTACAAAATGACAGCACTCAAACCATTGGTGGGGTTATATATTTTTGCTCCACAACTCATATTGATGGTGATTTATTTCTGACTGTAAATAGTTCTGAAATTGTGCGCATTTTCTTTCTTTCAAGGTGTTACCTGAAAGGATTTAGCAATGTCCATTTGGTGAACATTGCTTTTTGAACTATTGCTGCCAAGTTAAGAGGGCAAAGAGTCATAGAAGTTTCACTACCAAAACTTAGGACCAGTATTTTATTCTATTCTGCTCTGTAGATGGTTTTGGGCCACCGTGCCTAACTGTGTAAGAAGGCTTATGTGGACTTCCTAATCAGTGTGTGTATAAAAGTAGGCTATTTGTTCTTCTGTTGATTTCTGTGCTAATCAGTTGTTAGCAGGCCTAACTTAAGATTGAGTGTGCTGTGTGTGTAATGATTCTAGATGTCTGGTCCCATGTGGTTTGACTGATAGGCCTAACTCCATTGATGGCCGATCGATGGTCTTGCATATTAATGTGCAATGTGCTATGTGTATCATTTTAACATCAGTAAATTATTACCACATAATTTTGACACATAGTATAATAACAAACAAGAACATCACTGAGATGGATTGACAGGATTGCTTTTTTACGGCAGGCAGAAGGAAGAGGCAGAGGTGGGAGCTGAGAGGTGAGAGCAGGGACCTGGGAGGTGGGAGGTGAGAGGTGAGAGCAGGGTGGTGAGAAGTGAGAGCAGGGCAGTGCGAGGTGAGAGCAGGGAGGTGCGAGGTGAGAGCAAGGAGGTGAGAGGTGAAAGCAGGGAGCTGGGAGTTTAGACAGAGCTCGGAGGCAAAGCTGAGAGGTGGGACTTGAGAGCTCCCATCTCGCACAAAGGGATTGTACTGCTCCTGCTGAGTCACAAGTACATCAGAAGTACTCATGTTTTATTATTATCCTGGGTTTCAATGGAGGGTATTACTTTCCCATGGTTTAAATACTGTTTCAGAGGCTTTTCCACCCTGACAAGAATGCAATTCTGAATACTTGGGATTTGTTTTGCCTATGAAAATGGTTAAATTTAATGATATTGATATTAGCATAAAATATGTAGAATAGCTAGAAGCAGTTTCAATCCTAAAATATTGGTATCGTTCTGCAAAACCCATATCAGTAGAACCCTCCAAGAACTTAGACAACATGGGGAGCGGACTGGTCTTTATATAGAAAAGCAAGTTGGCTTTGTATGATTTCATCAGAAAAAGCTGTATTGCAACATGGACATCATCCCCTCTGCAGCACATTGACAAGCAGTTCCTGGTAATCTGAGTCAGACGAACGTCATTTCTCACAGACCTGAAGCAAAAAGACATTTTCTTTTTTTTTTATTCACCAATTAGTGCATACAGGGACAGACAATATGGACATACTAACAAATACTAAAGTGACAACAAATAATATTGACTTACTAGACAAAACAAAAAAGGGCAAAGACAAGTAACAGGGTAGTTTGTAAGACAGAGAGAGAAAAGAGAGGGAAACAAACAAACAAACAAACAAATAATAATAATACCATTAATAGTAATAATAATATTCATAATATTCATAATATTCATAAAACAACCAACACTTGACCCCTCTGAGGTAAAAAAACTAGACCGGTTTCCGTTTGGTTTCCCGAAGGTTTCCCTTCTATCCTTCCTATCCAAAACTCTTGAACTCTTGAACTGTCAAACTTGTGCTGTCTTTAATCAACTGTCCTTGTACCTCCACCAGAACAACCTCTCGGTCCTGGCCCCACAGTGGTGGAATGAACTCCCCACTGATGTCAGGACAGCAGAGTCGCTGCCCATCTTTCGCCGGCTGAAAACTCACCTCTTCACCTCACCTCTCTTGTTTATTTGATTTACTTTGTCTCATTTTTAAACAAAAGTAGGTAGCTAACTTATTGCTCTTTTACCGTAGCACTGGTTATGCTCTTAGATGCTTGTTTAGGAAGGAAATGCACTTACGATTTCTGGTGACTAGTGGTTCTCTTGCCTACCTATGTTGAATGCACTTATTGTAAGTCGCTTTGAATAAAAACGTCTGCCAAATGCCTGTAATGTAATGTAATAAAATAAATAAAAGAAAAAAAAATCTCTTTTTTTTAAAGAGGGGGAGAGAGGGAAAAAATGGGAGGGGGAGGGGGGCAATATCTGTTTTGGGTTTGGATGTGTTTTGGGTTTACAATATGGGTTTGGTTATAAGTGTTCTTATTCTTGTGTGGTTTGAATGTTTTTGCAGTTATGTACATGTATGTACATTTATTAATGTGTTATGGCATATAGCTGAGTATATCCAGTATAACTAGTCGGTGGACTATGCATACGGAAGGGGATAATGGAATTTTATATCTAAGGAGAAGTGATAGTGTAGTGGTTACCTTTTCCCAAAAATGTTGTATTGGTGGACAGAGCCAGAGTGCATGTAGGTAATCATCAGTTGTGTTGAGTGTACAATTAGTGCATATGTAAGATCCCGAAAATCCCATTATGTGCATCTTGTGCTGTGTGATGTGTGTTCTGTGAATGATCTTGTATTGAATTAGCGTTATGTTAGTGTTTGTTGACATGCTGAAGATGTTGTTACAGATTTTATTTGAGTTGCTATTGGTGTGGAAGTTGAGGTCTTTTTCCCATTTGTTCATTGGAATATAAGGTGCATTGGTAGAGTCAATGGAGGATATGAGTTTATACAGTTTTGAGTCAGTAGTTTGTTTGATTTTGCAATTGTATTGATGCTATCCATGGTGTTTGTTCCAGGGGGGTGTTAGAGATACAGTATATATTTTGGCCTTAATCGAATGTTTTAGTTAGATGTATTGTAAGTATTGTTGTTTCTCAATATTGTATTTTTCGATAAGTTGTTGGAAACTCAACAAGGTGTTGTTGTCAAAGATGTGATGGAGGTGTGTAATCCCTTTTTCTTTCCATTTAGTGCCTACTAAAGGTGATTTATTTATAGTGAAGTCTGGATTGTGCCAGATGGGTGTTTGTGCGCTAGGTGACATTGTAATTTTTTTAATTTTGTTGACTTTCAACCAAGCTGTCAGAGTCATCGCAATTGCAATGTTCATGAAACAGTTGTGTTTTTTGATAGATTCACTGAGAAAGGGTAGGTCTGTGATCGCTATGTCTTGGCATTCGGTTTGTTTGATACCAAGCCATGGGTGGTGGTGGGTTGCATGGATCCATTTCATAAAAAGGCATTTAATGAAGTGAATTTATTATTACTTTTCAGTCCGTCTGTGGCCTAAATTTTGGCCGATCTCTCTCTCTCTCTCTCTCTCTCTCTTTTACTCTCTGAAATATCACCAATACTCAGCAGTCATTTACCAGCACACTACTCAAAAACAGTATGGGATGTTCCTCACCACATCGGTGACTTGAGTAAGCACCAACCCCAGACCTTTCTTCAAGGTATCTGTCTGTACCAGGATCTCCCTTGTAATGTGTGGGGTTGCCAACACCGGTGGGGATAAGAGGACCGCCACTTTCTAATTCAGGAGGAGCTGCTCTCATCCCCACTATGTGTGTGTGGCAGCGCTAGCAGCCCAGGCAGGCAGACAGTATATATTATGAGCAAGTCATACATAGATTTCTCAACTCGTCACCGGCCCCAAACAAACAGCGGCCCACCGGGAATCTTCCCAATTCTCCCAATTAGCCAACCCAGCTATGGTCTGTACCCGTCTGAGGTGAGTAACCCAGTTATTACATCATCTAAGTACGCAGCAGCATACATACGATGGGGCCAATGCATTAATTCTCTGCAAAGGATGAGAGTCAAACTTGGATACCTCATTCGCTCTTGGAAGTCTTTACAAAACCTTGGCATTATTCTCAGCTGTGGGGACTAGAACAAGGACCTGGTCTCACAGTTTAAATTCTCTAGGCTGGCTACCTCTATTATAGGCCCTCTGCTGCTGGGTCTGGGCTTTGGCCATGTGCTGTCTCACAAGGGGCCAGATGTCCTTCATACATCCATCCACCTCCTTCCAGAGGTCACAATGAGTCATTTTACAAGAATATAGCAGATGTATTTTCCAGCTAGTTTCACACATTCATTGTATTAGCTGGTGGTTTTCAGCCCAACTGTAGTAGAAACCACCCA
Organism: Hoplostethus atlanticus; assembly: GCA_034670405.1. Taxonomy (NCBI): domain Eukaryota; kingdom Metazoa; phylum Chordata; class Actinopteri; order Trachichthyiformes; family Trachichthyidae; genus Hoplostethus; species Hoplostethus atlanticus. Next base: position 249,428 of record JAXDDX010000238.1, read on the forward strand.
GACTGAAAGACAACCTTAACAAACCAGGAAGGAAGAAGAGTTTTAGGTCATGGAAGCATTCTGACCTAGTTATGGAATTTTACATCAGGCCCCCAGTGGGAACCCTGTCATGCAGTGGTTCAATTGGATTAAATGAGGGATGCTATTCATGTGAAAACTCAGTAATTCCACGTCTGCTTTTTATTCTGGAACCTTTTCATGGTCTGAGTGTGTTTCATTGGACTAAGGTCATTGGATGAATTGAAGAATGAATGGTGGCCAATGTGAAAATTAGGCTTCTTTTTTATTTTTTTAAGAATTCCTGAAAAACCTGTTTGGAGATGTGACGTTTTTTCTGTTCATCAAAACAAGAAGAAAATTCCTTCACATATTTGAAAGAAACAACCAAATCTCACACTAAATTAAACTTCTATTTGATTCTAAATAGAGAGTAACACTAGCAGGATAACTGACAGAAAACTGATTAAATCATTGACATGTACAGACTCAGTGCCAGTGATGTAGTGGTAAATAAAACTATGCCCTAGTGATCATCATTGGTCAAACAACCACCAATAAGAAATAAAATAATAAAATAAATGATTTAGTCAGAAGAGCACTAATTTATGCTTTGTGTCCTAAAATACCCTATAATCATGTAACCTACCTCAGTTTGAAAAGAAGGTTAAACTGAGACAGACATACAAATAGAAAAAGCCTGAATCTGACTTCATTCTACTCTGTAGAGATATGAAAACATAAGAGTGACTTACCCAAGTCCCCTACAGTATTGATGAAAAGAGTCAGTTTGTAGTTTGTGTTGCAAAATCAAGTATTTGAAGGGAAAGGAAATAGCCAACAATACTGAATGAAGATATTGATGTAGATATTATATAACACCGATTATATATTATATATTATATACTATATATGATATATAGTATATAAGAACAAATATTGTAATTGTAGACAGCTACAACAATCTGTTCTTGTGTGATTGTTCTATATGGTGAATATAATTCATTTTGCCACCTACTACTTTGGTAACGTGTCGATAAAGCAGCCAGTATGTATGTGTATCTTTGTGTGAGTGAATGCTAGCCAGTTGTGATACTACAATCTACTTCAGTCAGCTGGAGCTAGTGAGAGATGGCAGAAAGAGAGAGAGAGAGAGTGATCTAGAGTGATCTGATCAGGCCCATACAGTGTGCTCAATTGAAAAGCGAGACATAATGAGATAGAGAGGTTTAGTATTGTGTGCCACATGTCATCCACATGTTAGCTTTCTGAATCACTCTATTCATTCTCATGGCAGCGGCAGTAAAATTGGACATCACATTCACCATCCAGATTTCTGCATTTCTAGATTATGGAAATCAAAGCAAAACCGACCGCAAAGTACAGAATTGAGTTTAATACATTATTTTTTCTGAATTATTAATGAAAGCGCATTTTCATCAAAACATTTCTAAACCTAACCTATTCTAAGTGAGCTTGGATTTAAGAGCTAAGAGCTAAGACAAATAAGCAAGTGCTAAGAGGAAGGGTCAGGGTAGCATTGGGTCTTTCCAGAACCAATGTGGATGGTTGGAAAGCTGAGCAGGCTCTGGCATCCATTGTGGCGCTGCCAGTCAAGCCAGCATGGTCAGCTGGAGCATTAGCTTAGCCTAGCAGATACATTGTGGTTGTTTGGAATAAGGGGGGTGGTTCTGGGATGCAGGAGTCTACTGTTGAGCCTCCTGGGTGGATGTGGGTATGTCGTGAGGTTTCTATGTATGCTCACCCTAGTATACAGCACAAGGGATAACCACCTCTGTCTTGTTGAATGAAAAATAAATTAAAATAATTTTTCCATGTTAGCTCACGTTGTATTGGTCTCAGATGAAATGGTGTTAGTGATGAGAAGTGGAGCCTCTCACAGTCACTGTTGGACTGACGTTAATATGAACAGCCGGACTCACTGCAGAAACGAATAAGAGTTTAATAGGTGCTGTCAGTATGGGATTATTCAGGAACCAGCAGGCCTAAAGATAGTTGAGTTGATGATAATGAGTATTTACAAACAAAGACAAAAATGAGCAAGTCAGGTTAGCGTCCAAGCAATGGAATGTGGTGTAAAGTAGATTTCTATGTACTACTGTTAGATCTCATCAATCTGTGATGTTCAATCCATTCCAGGAGTCAATTCGCGATTAAGTGTAATAATTATTTTTTCTCAACCTGCCTCATATATTTGTACTTCAGTCAGTAATTTCCCATAATGACTTTCAACAATCTCCTGAGAACGTGGTTGGCTGTGCTGTATATAAGTAGGTGGAGAGAGCGATACTGATAGCGTAGTGAGTTTTTCCAGTCACGAAAAAGTGAGAGTGAATAGCAAGCAACGTTGTGGTGCTCTGCCTGGTTGTTACAAGAAAAGCTGCTGAAGAGGGTGTTGTATTTCACATGCTACCGATGACAATGGGGCAAGCTATGGCTGCATTGCAATCTGGTCTATTGAGGCTATTGTTGGTAAAGAAATTGGTATCTCTGCCTTTTTCTACGATGGATTTCCCCCTATATGATTGTTGAACGTTGGTGCAAAATGCTAGTCTAGAAAGAAGCCCTTGCTCTTTGATTAGGAGGGACTGTTGATGTTTTAGATTGTGAAACATTATCAAACTCCATTGTAGCTGCACTGTAAATATCTTAATGTGAAATCACTACTGTACATCTGTACACTACTCTACATTTGGCTAATTATCCACAGGAATAACAAAAATGCACTGGAATGCAATGTATCTTACATCGCCAATAGCTGTGTTTTAATGATTAAAGTTTCCCTTTAACCGGGTTTTTCATAAACTCGGTGAAAGAAGTAAGATGTTTCCATGCCACAGTAACCAGTTTAATCTGAGAGTAAACCAGGCATCTTAACCAGGTTTCTCATAATCAGAGTATGAGCTTTATGGTGGTTTACATAAGTCAACCCAAAATTAGGTTAATGAGTAACCGGGTTAAGAAAGGAATTCATCCTGCACGGACACATAGTTACCATGTTCTCCACCTCTATCTTCATGCTGCATACCAAAGGAAAGCCTGGCTCAGGAATAAAAATCAAACCCTGAGCTGCGAGTTTCAAGGCCAGAAGAATCAAGATCCAAATTGTTTTATTGGCATGAATGTTAAGAAACAATATTGCCACAATATCCATTATTATTTAGGATGACAATGGGTCAAATATATATAATGGTAATTGGTAAAATATATGGAACTATATGTCCAGTTACTCAGAACCTCTAATGTCGTCACTTTGGGAAATACTTGCTGAATTTCATCTTGGAGTGTTTCCCTCAGGGAAGAATATTTTCACAGTGGTGGAGGAAGTGCATTTCTGTCTCAATCTCCCCTGTCATGCAGTGACCACATACTCGCTCCTCTCTGGATATCAATCCTTTTTTATATTGTCCTTTTTCTACAGCCAATTGGGGGTCACTGAACCTCCCCTGTGGAGGTTGAGGACAAGCGAGCATGAGTGGTCGGTGTTCAAAGCCTCTATTGCCGAAGCTGCGGCTGCGAGCTGCGGCCTTCGGGTCATAGGTGCCTCAAGGGGCGGCAACCCTCGAACATCGTGGTGGACACAGATGGTCAGGGAAGCCGTCCGACTGAAGAAGGAGGCTTACCGGGATATGTTATTCCGGAGGACTCCGGAAACAGTTGCAAGGTACCGACAGGCTCGGAGGTCGGCGGCAGCAGCCGTGACTGAAGCAAGGCAGCGGGTGTGGGAGTGGTTCGGAGAAGACATGGAGAAGGACTTTCGGTCGGCACCAAAGTGTTTCTGGAAAACCATCCGGCACCTGAGGAGAGGGAAACAGGGGAACATCCAGGCTGTTTACAGCAAGGATGGTACACTGTTGACCTCTACTGAGGAGGTCATCGGCTGGTGGAAGGAGCACTTTGAGGAACTCCTGAACCCGACAGTTCCATCCTCTACAATCGAGGCAGGGCTGGAGGATGATGGCGGATCAACATCAATTTCCCTGGAGGAAGTCACTGAGGTAGTTAAACAACTCCGCAGTGGCAAAGCTCCAGGGACGGATGAGATCCGTCCGGAAATGCTGAAGGCCCTGGGGGTTGAGGGACTGTTGTGGCTGACACGTCTCTTCAACATAGCGTGGAAGTCGGGGACAGTGCCAAAGGAGTGGCAGACTGGGGTGGTGGTCCCACTCTTCAAAAAGGGGGACCAGAGAATGTGTGCAAACTATAGAGGCATCACATTACTCAGCCTCCCTGGGAAAGTCTACTCTAAGGTGCTGGAAAGGAGGGTTCGGCCGATAGTCGAACCTCATATCGAGGAGGAACAATGCGGATTTCGTCCCGGTCGTGGAACAACCGATCAGCTCTTCACTCTCGCAAAGATCTTGGAAGGGGCCTGGGAGTTTGCCCAACCAGTGTACATGTGTTTTGTGGACCTGGAGAAGGCTTACGACCGGGTCCCACGGGAGATCCTATGGGAGGTCCTGCGAGAGTATGAGGTGAGGGGGCCACTACTCAGGGCCATCCAATCTATGTACACCCAAAGTGAGAGCTATATTCGGGTTCTCGGTAGTAAGTCGGACTCTTTTCCGGTTGGGGTTGGCCTCCGTCAGGGCTGCGCCTTATCACCAATCCTGTTTGTGATCTTCATGGACAGGATATCGAGGCGTAGCCATGTGGGGAGAGGGTTGCAGTACGGTGGGCTGGGGATCACATCACTGCTTTTTGCAGATGATGTGGTCCTGATGGCACGATCGGTCTGTGACCTCCAGCACTCACTGGATAGGTTCGCAGCGGAGTGCGAAGCGGCTGGGATGAGGATCAGCACATCCAAGTCTGAGGCCATGGTTCTCAGCAGGAAACCGGTGGACTGCCCACTCCGGGTAGGGAATGAGTCCTTACCCCAAGTGAAGGAGTTTAAGTATCTGGGGGTCTTGTTCGCGAGTGAGGGGACTATAGAGCGGGGGATTGGCCGGAGAATCGGAGCGGCAGGAGCGGTTTTGAGGTCACTCTACCGCACTGTCGTGACGAAGAGAGAGCTGAGCCAGAAGGCGAAGCTCTCGATCTACCGGTCAATCTTTGTCCCGACCCTAACCTATGGTCATGAGGGATGGGTCATGACCGAAAGAACGAGATCCAGGATACAAGCAGCTGAAATGAGTTTCCTCAGGAGGGTGGCTGGCGTCTCCCTTAGAGATAAGGTGAGAAGTTCAGTCATCCGGGAGAGACTCAGAGTAGAGCCGCTGCTCCTTTGCGTCGAAAGGAGTCAGTTGAGGTGGTTCGGGCATCTGGTCAGGATGCCTGCTGGGCGCCTCCCTAGAGAGGTGTTCCAGGCATGTCCAACGGGGAGGAGGCCCCGGGGCAGACCAAGGACCAGGTGGCGTGATTACATCTACGCATTGGCCTTGGAATGTCTTGGGATCCCCAGGGCAGAGCTGGCGGATGTGGCCAGGGAAAGGGAAGTCTGGGGCTCTCTGCTGGAACTGTTGCCTCCGCGACCCGACCCCGGATAAGCGGATGAAGATGATGATGATGATGAGCCTGTAAATCCTGGTCAGGATTTGCCTCTGCCTCATATCTCTGATGGCAGAGATAGAAATACTTTGCCAATTAATAATTTCTCTTTAGGGCCAAATAGCAATTTTTTCTACTTTGAGCTTTTGTTACATTTTTCCAACACAGATTTTTTGACAGATTGATAATTTGCTTGGTGTTTGGTTGGTAAGACTCACCATCACCTGACTGATGGCACTATTTTCAGGGTTCAGCTCTTGAGCCTGTAAAGCTTTTGAATGGAGTATGTCTTTAGGGCTTGACTTAAGATGTGTCCAGAATATTACTTTTTTTTGTATGTTTATTAGGGCTGCACCTAACGATTATTTTTTCTAGCGATTATTTGTTTCGATTAGTCGATTAATCTAACGACTAATTTAAGGATTATTCTAAAGATTTTTATTGCTCGATTAATATAACACTTAATTTACCCAAAATGAATATCAAAAACTTGTCTCATTAATATTTAAATATTTTATTCAATCATCTTCTCTTAAAAAGAAATGTAATAAGAAACAAAGTACGCACAGGGCATTAAAGCAAAAGTTTGTTCAATTCAAGTAAAAGGAATATAGTGCAATCTACATTTAGCAATCCAACAACAAAATAAATGAAACAATGTAAAATTCAAGTCACTTTCAGGAGGAATACCAAAACACTGCAACATAAAATAATTTTACAGTAAAATGTAATCACTGTATGTAAACCCTTTCCCTGAACTGGAGAATCAATATTTTTACTTAAGTACTTGACTTAAAACTTAAAATGGTTATGACATGGATTTATTTAATCACTGGAGTAATATGCAGTTAAGATAATCACTGGCAGGGGGGCGCTAGTGAGCCAGCAATGGAGTAGGACGTGTTGAGCCGTGCTCCTGCCTAGCTTTTCCAAAACTATTATTTCATCGCGCACTCTCTGCAAATTTAATGTGAATATCACTTTCTAACACATACGAGATACACTGGAGTAGGTTTGAACTGTGCACGTTACTTCAATGACGACCAAGCTCCGTAAATATAAATACGGCGGTCCCTCGAGCACGGGGTCCGACGCCTCCACGACACGGCCAGAGTCAGAAATGGACACCGCGGGCTTGAAAGCGGACATTCTCTCCTCATTGAGAGCGGACATCTCTGTTGTTATCAGGTCAGAGCTAAAGAATGCACTCACTGAAGACTTTAACTTTCTTAAAAGTGAGTTGAAAGAGGTTAAGTCTGAAATTGTAAACAACACTGCGGCTATTCGCTCTGAATTGGATAATATGAAGGCCACTATCGGCGACATGGAAGAAGGCCTGTCAACATGGTCGGGTGAGATAACCGCGCTACAGGCGACAGTTGCTGAACTTAAAACTGAGATGGCTAATTTGAGGGAGAAGAGTGAGGACATGGAAGGGAGGATGCGGAGGTGCAATGTTCGTGTCGTGGGTGTTGCAGAGGAGCCCGGTTCGAGCTCCACTGCTTCAGTTTCTAAACTACTGAAGGAAGTTTTGCACTTGGAGAAAGAAATCCTGGTTGATCGCTCGCACAGAGGCCTCGCACCGAGAAAGTCTAATGGAAAACCTTGGGTTATTGTTGCCAAACTTCACTACTACCAGGATTGTGTTGATGTACTGCGCCGAGCCCGAGAGCAGGGCCCACTTCGACACAAGGGGGAGCCGATAGCCATCTTTCCAGACTACACCGCGAGTGTTGCCAAAGCCCGGGCTGCGTTCAATGACATCAGGAATCTACTCCGAGGCCGACGAGACATCCGTTATGGGATATTATTCCCAGCTCGACTCCGCATCTCATATAACGGAGATAACAAGGAATTTCTGTTCCCGGAGAAGGCAATGGCCTACGTGAAGAACACTATTCCAACAGCAGAGGCTCCACAGTGACGTTAATATTTTGATCCATTTGATCTTGAACCCAGCTCTTTTCCCTCAGGCGGATGGGAGGCTTGAAGATGGCTCGTAGACAATCCTACTTAAAGGGCTGGAATTTATTTACTTATTCACTTTATTCGTATATTGATTAGAGGGATATCATGATACCCCCCACCCTTCCATCATAGGGTGAGTTCACTTGCTAACGCTTGTTGTACATGTATATGTACTCTCATACTGAAGTGGCACCACATACAGATTTAGTTAGTTCCAGAATATTACGAATCTAGAGTTGTTATGAAGATCTCTCTGTCAATATACCATGTGTCAAACACCCACACCAGTATTTATTTGATTATTTTGCCACTTTTATTTAATTTTTCAGAGTGTGTGGGTATGTGTACATGCTAATGCACATATGGCAGTTATGGATACGTTATGCTTTGCTCTGTGTGTGTAGATACGTACCTAGACGGGTGGGGGTGTGTGTGTGTTGTTGTTTTTTATATATATATAATTTATTTTAATTAATTAATATCCCTCTCCCCTTTTTTATTTTTTTTTAATATATATATATTACTAACTATCATTTTCTCCGTTCATTCGTGTGCAGTCCTTGCTTGCTCCACTGGCACTACTGAATGTTATATCGCCTTGATGCGCTTTTTATTTCTATTTCAGAACGGGAGGTTTGGCGGAGCCGGCCTACTGGACACTAAACTGTTCCCCACTACCAGCATTTAATGTGTGGTTTGGTTTGTAAAGGGTGTTGCAGTCACCATGTTCTCTTAGGTGACAGGGGTTGGGGACCTACCAGAGCTATACTATTTGTTTGTTTTGTTAACTGTCTTACACGTCTTAAAGTACACTGTCTTGAAGTCTTGGGGTATATTTATGGTGTATTGTTCACTATGATTCCTAATGGCTGACACAAATAACTTGGGAGAGACTATGGGTTGCCTGGTTAACTTTGTAAGCTGGAACGTCAAGTCCTTAAATCATCCTGTGAAGCGTAGAAGGGTACTCACACATCTTAATCATCTCAAGGCTGATATTGCATTCCTCCAGGAGACTCATCTCCGTACTGTTGACCAATTCAGATTGAGAGGTGGATGGATAGGACAAGCATACCATTCCAACTTTGGCTCCAAGGCGAGGGGGGCAGCGATCCTAATCAGTAAGAATGTACCATTTGTGATGTCTAGCATAGAATCTGACCCCATGGGGCGTTATGTTGTTGTAGTTGGTCGATTGCACGGATTCCCAGTTATTTTAGCTAACATATATGCCCCAAATTGGGACGACAATGCTTTTTTTTATCAATACCTTCTCCCGATTTCCTAACATGGAAACACATCACCTCATTCTAGGTGGGGACACAAACTGTGTACTTTCTCCAAATTTAGACCGTAGCTCCTCTAAGACGACATCCGAGTCAAAATCGGCCCAATCAATCCAACTTTTTCTTCAGGCATATGGCGTGACTGATGTCTGGCGTTTCCGCAACCCTACATCTAGGGGCTATTCCTTTTTTTCCCCGGTCCATAAGACGTTCTCACGGATAGATTATTTCTTTATCGATAAAAAACTTCTCCCAATGGTAGCTGCTTGTGAATATCAGTCCATAGTCATCTCTGACCATGGTCCCCTGACTATGAAGATACGCATTCCCGGTGCAGACCCCGGTTATCGCCCATGGCGACTTAATTCTTTGCTTCTTTCAGAAGAAGCTTTTGTAAATTTCATTAAATCTGAAATCAAATTTTTTCTTGCCCATAATCAGACCCCGGGAATGTCGTCCTCAACGGTTTGGGAGTCGTTGAAGGCATATTTAAGGGGACAGGTCATATCTTATTGCGCAATGCAAAGGAAAGCTAACACTGTACGCCTTAAGCAGTTGACAGATGATATTTTGAAGTTAGATATAATGTACAGCCATTCACCCTCAGATGACATACTCAAACAACGTCTGACACTTAAAATGGAGTTTGATCTCCTCTCGACGCGCCAAGCAGAAAATCTTATTTTAAAGTCTAGACATGGCTCTCATGAACATGGGGAGAAGGCTGGGAAAATTTTAGCACATCAATTACGTCAGAGGACCGCCAATCAGTACATATCTGAAATTAGTGATGAACAAGGTCTGAAGCACACCGACCATTTGGAAATGAATTCATGCTTTCATCGCTACTATTCCTCCCTCTACACTTCAGAGCCACCAGATGATGGATCTGCTTTGGATATGTTTTTCCACAATCTTGACATCCCCAGAGTAGGTCCGGAGCTGGCTGCTGAGCTAGAGGATGATATCTCTATTGAAGAGGTCGTAGAGGCGATTAGGAGTATGCAAAGCGGCAAATCTCCAGGGCCTGATGGCTACCCGTCCGAATTCTTTAAAACATTCTCAGAAACACTTGCCCCTCTTTTGCTCTCTGTTTTCAAGGAATCGCTCTCCTCAAATTCTCTCCCCCCAACTATGCGCGAGGCGACCATTTCGCTTATCTTAAAGAAAGACAAAAATCCCCTTCAGTGTAGCTCATATCGCCCACTTTCTCTCTTGAACACAGATGTAAAGCTTCTTGCAAAGCTCTTGGCCCAACGTCTTGAGGTATCCCTCCCTTCAATCATTTCAACAGACCAAACTGGCTTCATGAAGAACCGGTATTCATTCTTTAATATTAGGCACCTTCTAAATATTCTTTATAGTCCCTCTCCATCCGACACACCAGAGATTTTGCTATCACTTGATGCTGAGAAAGCTTTTGATCGGGTGGAGTGGGATTACCTTTTTTACACTCTCAAAAAATTCGGTTTTGGCCCAAAGTTTTTATCCTGGATTAAAGTTCTCTATTCCTCCCCAATGGCTACGGTGCGTACCAACAATAACCTCTCTGCTTACTTTAACCTGCAAAGAGGTACTAGACAAGGATGTCCGATGTCTCCACTCCTGTTCGCCGTTGCTATTGAGCCGTTAGCACTAGCTATTCGACAGGATATTCATATTAAAGGAATTGACAGAGGAGGTCAAGAGTGTAAACTATCGCTTTACGCTGATGATTTGCTATTGTACCTGTCGGATCCCCTGTCAAGCCTCCCTAGAATACTAGACCTATTAAAGAAATTTGGCAAAATATCCGGTTATAAAACAAATCTTCAAAAAAGTGAGTTAATGCCAATCAACATATCTGCTAATGACATCTCCCTTAATTCGACCCCTTTTAAAATCAACACAAAAAAGTTTAAATATCTGGGAATCTGGATTACACATAATTATAAAGACCTCTACAAAGCTAACTTCCTGCCCTTGATAGACTGTCTGAAACAGGACATTAAACGTTGGGATTTGCTGCCTCTTTCTCTGAGTGGAAGGATCAATACCATCAAGATGAATGTATTACCTAGGCTCCTTTATCTGTTTCAAAGTCTTCCTATATTTCTGACCAAATTCTTCTTTAGCTCCATAGATAAACTTATATCAACCTTTATCTGGAACAAAAAGAAAACACGTATACGGAAATGCATACTGCAGAGGCCTCGTCTCCAGGGTGGTATGGCACTCCCCAATTTTTTATATTACTATTGGGCAGCCAACATCAGGGCACTGACGTACTGGATGGGTGACATGGGCAACCCCGATACCCCTAAATGGCTAATCCTGGAGAATACATCCTGTAGGCTCACCTCCTTACCAGCTCTACTGTGCTCTGAACTCCCATTGGTAAAACCCATTTCTTATTATACCACTAACCCCATAGTCGCACAGTCGGTAAGAATTTGGAATCAGTTTAGGAGGTCATTTGCTCTCCGCAATCTTTCCCTCTCTGCTCCGATAGTTAAAAACCATATGTTTACCCCTTCAATATTAGACGGAGCCTTTGGTATCTGGCTTAAGAGTGGGATCCCATCATTACAGGACCTCTATGTAGACAATCATTTTGCATCTTTTGAGCAACTGGTAAACAAATTTGGTATCCCCGGGTCTCATTTTTATAGATATCTACAATTGCGGAGCTTTATAGCCTCACACTCCGATTGTTTCCCTTTATATCCCCCCACATCTCTGTTAGATTCTATTTTCAAGTTCAGGACAGACTTAAGGCAGGTTATAGGTAGGATATATAACCTTCTCAATCTACATAACCTGACAACTCTAGATCATCTCAAAAACAAATGGGAAGAGGACTTAAATGAGCAGATCCCAGATGTAATCTGGCAGAAAATTATCCGAAGGATTCACTCATCATCCATTTGTCAACGGCATGCTGTTGTACAATTCAAGATAGTACACCGACTTCACTGGTCGAAGGTTAGGTTGTCTAGAATTAGACCGGAGTTGGACCCTACATGTGATAGATGCAAGCAAGGTCCTGCAAGTCTATTACATGTTCTGGACATGTCCGAGACTATATCATTTCTGGCAGTCTATTTTCAAGGCTTTCTCTAAAGTGCTAGAAGAGCCATTGGATCCTTCCCCTTTTATTGCCTTATTTGGTGTTGCACCGCAGTGTGTGCGTCTCAGTAATTATAAGTGCAACATGTTGGCCTTTTGCACCTTGTTGGCCAGGCGACTTATACTGTTCAGGTGGAAAGACCCTCTCCCCCCTACGCATTCTCATTGGATCAAAGAGATTATGCAATATCTTAACCTAGAGAAGATCAGATACTCTCTCCAAGGGTCTGTTCAGAGATTCTATGCAATTTGGCAGCCTTTCTTGACATTTGTAGAAAAAATGGAAGCAGAGAATGTAACCCCATAAACTCCTGACTTGTTCTGTGCTGTGTCTGTCTGTCTTTTTTTTTTTTTTTTTGCGTGTTTCTTCTCCTTGTCAAATGTGTAAAATGACTGACTTTAATTTAGCGGTGTAGGTCTGGTGGGTGGGTGGGCGGGATGGGTGGATACTGGGGATTAGATTAGATAGAGTATACTGTTTGTATTTTGTATATTGTGAAATTCTTCAATAAAAAGACCTTGATCAAAAAAAGATAATCACTGGCAAATGTATTTTTGCATCAGTGTGGGGCAAGGAAAATAATTGACTTAACGACTTACAGACTGTAACAACAGTCTGTAACGTTAGTTTAAGCCATTTTCTCACTCATACATGGCCGTTAAAGTGAACAGAAAATATAAAACGGCCGAATAACAACGTTAGATGACGCATGGTGTAACGTTACGTTAGCATCGGTGCAGAAATTACTTTTAACATGGGGGCGATATAGAAACATTTAGAAAATACATTTTAAGTGACTACTACTAAAAGAAACACGTTCCGCGTGTTGATAATCCTAATATATCATGCAGCCATTTTACATCATTGCGACGCGCCGACGCACGTTATGCAAATCGATGCGTTTTCGTAATCGATGACGTCAATTACATTGATGAGTCGCCCCATCCCTAATGTTTATTAATAATGGGTAGCGCCCTAAATCCGCCCTACAGACATTATTAGGATTCTTTCTTTGTATATTCAGGATTCTTTATGTGTGCAGCACCTCAGTTGGGTTTTTGTCCCATGTGCTTTCTTATCAAGTGGACCCCAGACTTCTGAATAAGCAATTGACAATATTACATGAGCAAATATCTTTGTCCTGGTTGTAATTGGAATGTCTATTTTGATTTTTTTTTATTGCATACATTGCCTGTGAGCTTTTACTTCCATTTCAAACCTCCTAGATGCAGAAATAGTCAGACCACGGTATGTGTAGCTTTGTGTGTGTTCAGTTAAGTTATTGTTTAGAGTGGTATCCGTCTTCCAGATGCCTGGCCTTTTTTCGAATATCTGGTTTTCTTTAAATTCATCTAGGGTCCAGTTCCGATGGTGGTCAGATGGTGTTAAAGACCACCTTGGGTTGCCCTTCATGCTAGATGGCATCAAAGGCTTTTTCAAAATCAAAAAAGCAGGAAAAAAACTTTTCCTTCCCTTTTTGGTGGACATGTTGACTAATTAAAGTGTATAAGCTGTATATGTGATCGGAGGTACGTTATGTTGGAAGATTCCTATTTGACAATTACTTAGTATATTCTTTTTTTGTATAAAGGCCAGAATTCTTAAATTTAGAATACTGCAGAATATTTTACCAAGATTGCTGATGACACAGATTCATGGGGTGTAATTTCTTTCCATTTTTATGGATTGGGGAGATAAGCCCCAGGTACCAGGAAAACAACCAGAAGTCAGTACCATGTTGAGCAATGTAATGATTGCACTTCGTAGTTCAGGCAAACTATTCTTTAGCATTTAATCTCTTAAACATAATTCCACATGTCCCAGAATTGATTCTGGACGACTACACTTTCAACACTTTTAATCAGGTCTGAGATGGCATAATCAACAACACTAGACCCAAGAGCTGAGCAGTAGGTGAACCTTCCCTAATGATCCCTTCTGACCCTACCATTTAACAGATACAGGCCTGAGGCTCTGCAGAAATGCACTAACTCCTTCTCTGTCCTGTTTACCCTTTGGTTAGGGTTGTTCCTCATGGATGTGGGTCAGAGTTTCAGAGGTGCCTGTCCAAATATGTTTATTTCCTGCATCATTGATATAGTCAGGTTCTGAACACTGCCTGGCCATTAAAGTCCCCAGGTTGTTAAGGTACAACCGATCGTAGAGACTTCATGTACCCATGTTGGTGTGAATGTTGGGGAGGGCTGAACAGCTCCTGTAGATCTCCATGTTGGTCTCTTCTCAGCCACCTAAATCACTGCCATAGCGGTACCTTGGTGACAAGTGAGGAGGTCATTGGTGCTGGTGTGCACCACGATGGGGGTTTCAACTCTGTGGTGATCCTCTAGTTCTCCTTCCTCAACTCAGAGACGGCTTTCCTTCTTCAGCTGCTACCTGAACTCTGTAAAGTCCAGTTCCAGGAAGGGACAGGCTATCTTTTCAAAGGAATTGAGGAATTGCAAAGGAAATCTTCAAACAAATTGCCTTATTTCCCTGTATCAGTACTATGCCTTTGTTAGAGTAGTACTTTACAGTGAGCAGATTAGTTATGTGGCCACTATGACCAATGCCTGCTTTGGTACAAGTAGTTATTCCCGATGATGTACATCCACATGCTGGTTTTCTGTGTAGAAGATTATGTTGTTTTTAAACCTGCTGCTATTGCATAAGACACAGGCTGTGAATAGTTTGGGGTGGAGAGGAGAGTTGAGTTGAGAGAGAGTTGCCTCTGTGTTTTTTCTTTATTATTAGGGATACTCCACTTCTCTGATAACGCTGCTCTGTCTGTTTGGCCCATCTCCATGTCAACACAGTCTAGGTCAACTCAAAAGCTAGTGCTAACATTTTGCTATTTTAAAAGGATTTAAATATATTTTTTTCTTTGAAGGGTACAACTGTTAGTTGATAGTGCTGGCTGTGCTGGAGACCTTCTTTAAGTGGTAGAAATAAAAGGTTGTAGTGGTGGCTTTACAATCTTTGTTCGTGTGTGAGATGGCATTTTCATGTTGTTACTTTCTTCTGCTTCGTTTTCCCATCTTAAAGTTGAGAATATTTCAGGAGTATATTTGGTAGGAGACCTTCTCTCAGCTTAGAATCTTGGAATCTCTCTCTGTCTGTGGGTAGATTGGACATGGCGCCACCACCCCAAGGACATGCTTGCTTCAGCATCAACACAATGTGACAGCAGTAAACACACACACACACACACACACACACACACACACACACACACACACACACTACTGTCAATGCCAAAAGGAGCTACTGGTAAAGTAGCAAAGTGAAAGGGAAGGGCATTGCTTTATCCATCCATCTATCCTTCCTTTCTCCACTCAACTCAAGCAGGTGACTGAGAAACTCATTTGTTACAACAAATAGGAGGACATGTTTTAAAGATGCCAGCCAACATAGCGCCTATCTATCATCTATCCTGTATTAGCACTGCAACATTTTCTAAATAATTTGAATCCTCTTAGGTGTTCAGAAGCAGGAACAAATTGAGACTTATTCCTTAGTCCGCTACACTGATGTAGCGTGCTGTGCTTCGTTATGAATGATGAGACTATTTGGTCAATTCTGAAAATTGACAATTATTAAAATTATTCTTAGTAATTAATATCTTATTAATTAACACTCGCGGGGCACCACCAGTTTACACTGAAATAGTCTCCTTATAATGATATCAGTCTAATAATCAGAAGAAGTGAGCTCTAGATTTCAGTGATTTTCTACCTTCATGTCCAGGACATATCAATAACACACAATAGTAAGTTCTTTATGAATACAAAGATTTATTAACTGATTAAACACAAGGTTTGGAAAACCTGAGCTGAACCATTTTTCTTAATCCTTTGGGGATGCAACTGACATATTTAATCACCTAACAACAAATGGGTTTGTATGACACCAAACATCACTGTCTTACCACAAAATACTGGCGAGTAAACCAAAAGTCCTGATAACACATTCTGTGTGCCTTGAATAACCCAGATACTACTTTGGGGAGTAGGGCACATCATCGGCCACAGGATGTGAAGTTCAAATCTAATAAAACATATACAGAAAGCACATTTTGCAATACATTCCAGAGTTTCTTTGTTCACTTATTCTGTGTCTCCCTTGGAAGGCAGATTAGGTACATTTCCCTAGCCCTTATCCCTAGCCTGGTCCCATCTCCTAATGGCACCAGAGCGGGCTAATCGAACCTGCAAAGTGTTACTTTTTGGCAGCTTTATGGGGGATATCCACCTTTTGCTGCAAAGGGGGTTCCTTGGGTTCCTGGGAGCACAGCAAGGGTCTTGACCTCACAGGAAGGCCCTGGGAGAGGAATGTGTTAGTCTTTGGGTGTTGCCGATGTCTCCTGCATACACTACACTGAATTTTTTTTTTCTTATCCTCAGCAAATAAACTAAGCAATGTTTATTTACATTAAGCAAGTTATAAGTTTTACATGATATTTACTGCTATATACAACGCAGAAGTTCAATTAATTGTTTTAAACAGAATAGAGCTTAAAAGATAAGAATAATGGTAAGTAATACCAGCATGTTGTTTAACCTGAGTAAATTTTATGCAAAGTTTTAATTCAGTAGGTAATAGCATGTAATTTCCTGTATGCGCCCCGCCAACAACGACCGTGACAAGGTGCTCAGATGTCTGCCAATTTACTAAGCATCCGGAATGTTTCAGGTATGGAACATGTCATTATTCTAATTTAAGATCAACAACAAACCCATAGTCTAAGTAAAAATATGCTGAACATATCAAGGGAGGTTGAAAAATAGGTAATATCCCATTTTGAGTGGAGGGTTTGCCGTTAACTACGTTAGACAACGTTTGCTAGCAAAGCCCTTGGAAAGCATGCTAACATCTGGGCGCCGTTTCACGTACGTAGCTAAGTGAGTTACCCAGAATAGTTTGTTGACAATTTGGGATAAATCCGTGATTTTCCGCTTCACAGAGTTTGCTGGATAATTTGAACAGCAGAAATGAGCACACCGTTCATTTGTGAGAGGTTCTTGTTGATGAAGGAGCTATCATTGTAAGGAATTATCTTTATGAGCACTAACGTTACCGATTTAGTCGTGAGGGAATTATTTACCTCCAGCAATTAATAGGACACATTGAACGACATGTTTTCTGAAATCTTTTGTGTAACGTCAGTTTGTGACTTAACGTTAGAGCTAACTTAGCTAGCTAAGCTAGCTATATCGATTGTCATCCTGCTAGCTAGCTATCTGATAAATGGTGTGCATAAAGCGAATGCAAATATGAATGTAATGTTCTTTCTCATTTTTCTCAGTATACATTTTATGCCTCTGAAGGTTATATCAACCATATTAATACTATTTTTTCTCTTGTGTTTATAGCATTAGACTGCCAATTAGCCAGCAGCTTTGTGGCCTAAGAAGCTTGCATCACAAACCTCTGTAAGTGCAGCCTTAAATTATATTAATAATCATTGTCTAGCCCAGGGGGCCACCAATCTTATCCAGAAAGGGCCTGAGTGGGTGCAGGCTTTTGTTCCAACCAAGCAATGGCACACCTGATTCTACTAGTCAAGGTCCTTAGCAAAGACACTAGTGGTTGGCTTTGGCTAGCCAAAGTAAATCATATTTGCCCTCAAGATATTTGATATTTTGATCAATCTCATTGTAATTATATATCTAATCAGGCCTGCATAGAAAATGTATACTTCTGAATATTCTTATTTTTATATTTCTTTTCATTCAAGAAACGACTCAAGGTGGGCCATCAAAGAAGTCAGGTGTACAGTTTTCGTCTGCATGCACCTAATGTTAACAAGTAGAAAGGCTAAGGCCGCTATTCAATCTATAGGTAGGCGTATTCCACTTTAACTTTCTGTTGAATCAGTGACATGATATCAGTGTTTACATGTTCTGCGGCATTGTTTACATCAGTGGTTCCCAAAGCCAGTCTTTGAGTACCCTCAGTCATTCCATGTATTTGATCTTCCCCAGTGCTAGCTCACCTGATACATTAGTCAAGGCCTCGCTGAGTAGGTGATTAATGAATCAGGTGTGCTAGCACTGGGGAAGATTAAATATCTCGGGGTGCATGAGGACTGGGTTGGGAACCACTAGTTTACATCTCTGATGGGTTATTGAAGCCACCGCAGAATGCCAGCAAAGCTTCTATAGTTCAGTCTTTCTCAACCCAGTCCTCAAGTCCCACTCTCCAAAATCCACTCTGTCCTGGCATTTTCGCGTGTTGGGGGACTGTGCAGGGATCTATGTTGCTGCCTGCATCCTACAACAGAACAACTGGAGTGTTGGGATCTGGCCTTGATCTGGCCTTTGTCGTTGTAGCTCCAACGTTCGCAAAGTAATGGTGCATTCCATTGTACTCAGAACTCGGAAAAAAGCGACCTCTCACACGGAAAAGTGCAATAGAACAGTCATTCAAGTCGGAATTCCCAGACGGGGCAAGATCCAACTAGCCCAAGTTCGCCGATATAAACACACCTGATGTCACAGCAATATAACGGTGCACACTGTGAACAGTCAATTTTTACTTCATATGTCATTTTTGTTATGAAAACATGTTGAAACAACTTTGTAGTTTACATTTGTAACGTAATTCGGTCGATTTGAGCTCAACGTCACGAGATAGAAGTCTTTACTAGCGTGTGATACTAGCCTCCTAACGTTAACGTTCACTGATATGCTCCGATTCTCTTCACTAATGGCGCTGTAGTAGTTGATGTAGGTCCTCTTTAGATGCTTGTAACATTCTGAGACTTGCCATACAAACATAAGTTCGTTCATGTTTTGCCCTAATGTTTCAACACAGTGTATTTTAACATTTTACAGCCTTTAAGCATTTTATTTGAGCTTTTTACAATTTTCAAATGAAATAATAATGGGGTGATGAACCAGAACATATTTTAGTATCAAATTGCAGTAGTTTAGATATTGCAAAACATATGAAAAAAATTGCACTATTGTTATATCACGGCCAAAGTACTGTGATAATATGGCATTGGGAGTTTGCTGATCCCCATGTATTAGTAAAAACTAAACTAAACTAAAGTAATTGAGCACACGTCAGAAATATAAAATATATATTTTTTTTTAAATCATGGACCTGTTTCTTGTTCAAATTTTCTCCCAAATTTCTGGCAGCTGGCTTCATACTGGCTGCCAGAGCGCCTGGTTCATTATGAATCAAATTAAAGGTGTTTGGAGAGCCAAATGTTACTACTTCTGATTTGTTTTCATTTAGGTGCAAAAAGGTTAGGGACATCCAGGTCCACTTTATATTACTGAGGCATTGCGAGTGGCTAGGCCATTCAGTCACTGGGTTTCAAATAGATACTGTATACAGATACAGTACATACTTGTAGTTAGTGTGTGTTTCAAAAGTAGCTACAAGGTTTTTACTAATAATAATATAATAAATAACAATAACAATGATAAATAAATAAAAAACAAAAACAAAGCTGTTTTTGAGTCATTTTTAACTTATTTAGTCATTTTAATAAAATACTTCAATATTCAATTGCCAATATTAATATTTTGCCATTTATTAATACTACAAATTATATTTCTAGAATAAGAATAATGTATATAAAATGTACACCTACTTTTGAAGCAGACTGTATGTCTGTGTGCCAAGTGGAAGTATATAAATGAAACAACATCAAGGGAGGGTTAGTAAAGGAGGAAAACATCAGAGACCAGGAAATGACCTGAAGAAAGAATTGGCGAATAAGATACAAAGAGATAGGAGAGAATCTGCCACAAACTCTAAAGTTGACATTTATTGCCATTTACTGGGGACATACAATTCAGCACCACTGCTCTTCACCCTTGTATACTTCCACACCTGCCCAATACAACCTCAGTCTTGTACTGGTGGCCACTGGGAGCTGCCCAGTACAACTACTACACTAACCCAAGCATGGTACTAGCGTTAAGATAGCTTTCACTTGTTCATTGATTGCTAAGATTTTTAACTTTTGTGATGTTTACCTGTTGCCCACTCCACCATGATTTCATGATTTGCCAAAGCTATTTGAGTTTAAGGGACACTGGCACCTCCACTGCAGCAATGACATTCTGGATTTGTTATGAATATTGTCTAGAGAGATCAATGAGCGATTTTAGGCAGTCATCCAGAGCAACAAGCAGGTTTTTGCCTTGTATCCCTCACTGAATATCATGTCAGCTAGCAGAGTAGGCCTGGGGCTATGAAGACAGCTGGTAGAGAGAGACCTGTGCCAGTGCCGCATGCATGCACGCACATGCACAAAACACAGATTGCTGGCATTCATCACACTTTAAAGCCAGCCAGAGAAATGGACACTGTGACAGGAGAGAACACATACACACAGGACATGCTGTCACTGGGCAATGCCTGGGCCAGATGTTGTCAACTGGAGCTACACACACACACACTCATATGGACACTCTTTTCTCTGGCACACAAGCACTGTGTCTCTTGTCCTGTCACCTTTTCCGTCTGTCCAGACCAGCTCAACCTGTTCACACTGGACGGTAAAGTGGAACTCCAGTCCACAGCCTCACCCCTCCTTAAAGGATCACAATGGGTTAAATCTCAGAGGTTTCCTGAGTTATCTGCATTCTCTGTTTTTAGTGGATGGCACTGAGTGAGTTTTGTTCACTTTGTCTAGATTTTCTCAAAGATGAAACTGTCAAATCAATTTCACTCATTATGAAAGCCTTTCTCCAGTATTAATAGTTCTTAGTTCTTGGATTGCTACATCCTTCTGATTGACTGGGTTCATAATTCTTCAACATCTCCCTGAGAGCTGCCCAGTATAACCAGTCTTCTACTGGTAGCCACTGGGAGCTGCCCGGTACAACCACAGTCTTCTACTGCTAAAAGATGTCATCTTGGAGATGTTTCTTAGCTGATATAAACAAGATTGAACAACTGTTTGGATTTGCTTCTCAAAATTCAGAACAGAGTCAAAGATGACTCCCAGGTTTCTGCCAGCTGGTTTTATTATTAGTTGCCGGGATGCCAAATTGTTCTTGAATTTGAAATGCTGCATTTGGAGGGCCGAAAATAATAACTTCAGATGAGTCATCGTTAAGTTGGAGAAGGTTTTGAGTCATCCAACATTTAATGTCATCATTAAGGCTATCAAGACCAGTTGTGTATTGTCCGCATTACAATAAAATGTTATGCCTATGAATTACATGAGCAAGTGGGAGCATGTAGGTAGAGAATAAAATAGGACTCAGGATGGAACATTGAGGTACTTCACAATTATGCAGAAGAAGTGGCTACCTAAGGCAACAGAGAACTGTCTGTCTGATAGATAGATAGATAGATAGATAGATAGATATACATAAACCAGTATAGGGCAATGTCAGTGATTCCTACAGTCTCTTAGGGCGTTTTCACACCTGAAAGTCCGAACCAAGGTCCAAACCAAGGTCCAAACCAAGGTCCAAACCAAGGTTTGTGTTTTTGTTATTGTATACATTTGATCTGGTTAGTTTTGGTTTCACATTGCAATTTTGCGAGCACACTAAAGAACTTACACCTACGTGGGCTGCGTCTCCCTATACTTGATATTGATTGGTTTGTAGACGGGCATGCATCTGATGTCGGCCAGTTGCCAATTCGGCGGGTAGCCAAATGAAAATGAATGAACAGATTCATTTCGTTGCCACTATACAGTCCCTCCAGGATGTTGCTATCTTGCGATCACAAGAATTAACGCAAGTTCACGCAAGTTGCAATTTTGCCAAACCCCCGCAATATTCCCGCATAAAACGGTCAAATTGTCACAATGCTTCCACATTAACACTGTTTTTTTGTTTTTGTATTTTTTTTTATTTAAATATGCAATTTGCACCATTTGCTTTCTTGTCATCCTGAGCCTTTGATATGGTTACACACGAGGACAATGCCGGAGTGGCAAATCGGGACAACCGGGATGAATCTCAGTGGGCCGGTTGGACGGGCCGCACCGCGGTGTAGCCTAATCATTTCATAAACTCTTCAAGTTGATTTGCTGCTAACAGGCCGGTGACTGGTTAGATGTGCGTTCTCCTGTCCGGCCTCTCTCTCCTTTTCTCTGTGTCAAACTGGCAGCACTGACAGATTAGAGCGGGACGGGAACGTGACAGGTCAACTAATGATCTGGTGGCAAATTGTAGATATTCTGCATTGCAGCCTAAAGGGTAAAAACAAACAAAAGAGGATTAAAGGGATTAAAAAGGAATGAAAGACAAAGAAAGGCACTAGACAGAGATCATGTGTAGTAAAACAAGCTTTCATCCAGCGGCCCCAGGAGGTATTAATGTGTGACGATTACTCTACTACTTTAAAAAACAACTTAAAAAACAGAGTGGGCAGTTTACAATGTTCTGGGGAGGATGGGGGGTTCGAAATTTTCATCAATTCCTGCTGTTTTACCACAAATAACACGAAAAATATCGCAAATTGCATCACAATATTTGACAAAAGCCGCTGCAAATTCAATCATTTTGGGCTGCAATAATCAGAAAAAAACTGCGAAATCCTGGTGGGACTGACTATAGTATTATTATGGCATTACTACCAGCAGCACCAACTTCAAGCGCAGTACTCGAGACTAGTTTGAATCTGCCAAATGAACGTCCTCCTCCTGTAAAAATTATATCGTCGCCGACGATAGCCTGCCTCAACTTCCTGTAATTGGTCTGAAAGTTCGAACCATCCAAAAAAGTGTTTTCACACTGCAAACGAACCAAACCATGGTTCAGTTTGGTTCATGGTTCACCACCTCTTTTGGTCGGACCAAATTCTGGTCCTTTGGTCCGGACCGTGGCACCTTTCACATCTGCTATTTTGGTTCGGACCAAACTGAAAAGTCCGGACCAAACAAGGTAGATGTGAAAGCACTAGTGCTGTACGATTTGGTGAAAAAGTCATATTGCGATTATTGTGGACAATATATAATATAAGCGATATAATAAACAAATGGTATCATGAGTCTACTTACTTGGTTATCAAGGAAAAACAGATTACTGATAATTTTGAAATGTGTATTTCTCAACTCAAACATACAAACTTAAACTAGCATACAAAAACAAAAATTTGTACAGTACTGTTTTCAAAATAACAAAAAATATTTTTCAAAATAAAGGCATTTCTGCAAACTTGTTAGTTGTTCTCAATAGTACAACTAAATAAATAGAACAATAAATAAGAAAATACAAATTTTCATTCAAATAAGACATTTTGAATGCCCAAACAAACACGGACATTTAAGCAGGGTGTAACATAAAAATTAGTGATTAAGTTACAAAATGGGGCATACTTTGTACAACCTCTTCTAAAAATGAAACTGGATTCAGGCTACATCTACACTAATACGTTTTCGTTTTAAAACGGAGTTTTGAAACTAAAAGGATCTCCGTTCACAGAAGCGTTTTAGCACCGTTTCAGAAATTATCTCCATCCATGCTAATACGCCTTAAAACGCATATCACGTAACCATTCACCTACACTGGGCATGCGCGTGCCGGTGTAAACAGGAAGCAGATTGTCTGCTCTGCTGTTGCTTAAGAGCAGGTCCTGACAGTTGATTAGAATTTTTTGCTCAATGCAGTTCACTCATATGAGCTGACAGAAATACACTGTAAGAATCGTTAAGGAGATTCATCCATCACCCATACACCCCCCCAAAAAAACTCTTTGGATCGGGACAAGTCACCGAAATTGATGTGAAGAAAGCGGCATTCACCGAAAAGCGAGTTGTTTGCGACCCTGGATACAACTTTGTCGTATTGCCGCGTAATGTAGCGACTTTCACTTTGCATGTTTTACACAGTACGTCTTTCTGCTCAATGTCGCTGAGCTTGAATCCAAAATATCGGCATATAACATTTGTCGCGTTTTTTTTGCCCACCAGTTCAGCGTCAACCTGCTCATTATTATGCATTCCACCTGGTCTGACTCTGCACCACACCGGATAGTCATGTGACCATGCACACACACTTCACTGCCTGAACAGAGACTGATTGGTCGTCTCTTTATTATGGGCGTAGCAGACTGCACACAAACAGAGAATAGGTTGTCACGTTCACACACACACATTTTTTATTCAATTAAATCACAGCCTTTTGTGGTTATATAATCGCACAGGTTGACATCGCGATTGCGATTAGATTAATCGTGCAGCACTAGAAAGCACCCTGAGACGATTGATTAGGATATATCAACGTTGTCAAAAACAGCAAAAAGGTCAAGTTAAACTAGGAAAGAGAATCCCCCAGCATCTGCTGCTAAAAGAAGATTTTTAATGAAGTAAGGCAGTCTCAGTACTATGGTTTGAACGGAAACCAGACTGAAATTTTTCCAAATAAATTGTTACTACTTCAGTAATTAATTAGCTGATACACAACTTTCTCCAGTATTTTAGACAGGAATGGGTCTATAATTATTGAGAATACAGGGGTCTAGACCAGGCCTTTTAAGAAGGAGGTGGGCAAGTGCACATTTAAAACATGAGGCAACAGAGCCTGAGGCCAGTGAGCTGTTTATAATAGAAGGAGTAAAAGGGCAAACAGTTCTAATGACCTCATTTAGTGGTCTAGTCATTAATATAGCTCAGGGGCAAGATGAGGATTTCACATGAGATGCAATCTCTATAAGAGTTTGAGCTGAAATATGCTCAAAAGAAACCAGTGATGCCCTCAGTTCAGGTAACGATCACACGGCGCAATTTGATTTCTTATATTCTCGATTTCTTTGTAAGGAAACACAAGAACTTCTCACATTCATCGGGGAGTGATCCATATTAGTAGTCAGTAATCAGATTCTGGGGTTATTGTTGCTCTCAGGGTTCGATTTTAAAAAGGTCCAAAAAGCCCCTGCAGAAGCCCCTGTGGTGTGATGCCAACCACCTCATTTTAAATGTGAAAAAAACTGAGGAGATGGTTCTGGATCCCAGGTCAGTGGGGGATCATAGTCCAGTGGTCATACAGTGGAGTCCAGTGGTGGCTCCTACAAATACCTTGGTGTTCACTTAGATAATACCTTTAGCTGGAATGCCCATGTTGAAAGTTTGTGTTCTCGTTTACAGCAGAGATTATACTTTTTGCGCAGGCTCAGGGTGCATGGGGTGGACCAGAGGATTATGTTTTTATTTTACCAGGCTGTATTAGAGAGCATAGTTAGGTATGGGATGTCAGCATGGTATGGCAATCTCAATGTAAAGTTGAAATCTAAGCTTGCTCGTCTGGTACAGACTGCCATGAAGGTTATGGGGAGGAAGTAACACCAGTCCCTCCAGTCCATATATGAGCAGTCTGTTTCTAAGCAAGCACAGAGAATACTGTCTGACCCATCTCATATTCTCCACGCCGAGTATGAGCTCTTACCCTCGGGCAGACGATATAGAGTACCCAGATGTAAACTCAACCGTTTTAAAAACTCATTTGTGCCTATCTCAATTAAAATTTTAAATAGTGTTATGTAGGGGTAGGATGTAGGGGTTGTGCAATAGCTTCATGGTGTTTTTATCACTGGTTGATATGTGCAATATGTGGAATGTGCAATACGTGGAATGTGCAATATGTGGAATTGGTGTTGAGTTACTACAGTATGTGCTGCTTTGTTATATGTTGTTTGTTTTTATTATGGAGGCAGTTATATGTGCGCAAACACTTGAGTCCAAGGCAAATTTCCCCACGGGGACAATAAAGTATATTGTATTGTATTGTATTGTATTGTATAAACCTGATGATTGAGTCGCCGACCACCAGTAGGTCCAGTTTGCTGTCTGTATATCCTCCGGCATAGACAGCAAGTTTGGAAGGAGCACCACGGAGACAGGGGCTGTCAACACCCGCACTGAGCACAGATTGCTGAGAGCTCCTTGGTCAGGTGAAGGCGAAGGGGACACAGCTGGGCTGTTCGACAGCAGGAGCGCATTGTCGTCCACAGTGGCATCAATAAGGGGAAGGGACAGATGACCAGGTGGTGAGCCTAGCAAAGGGCGAAGCTGTGCTGTCCCTTGTCAATAAATGTAAATGGCTGATATGATATGATAGCCTGTAAGGTTAGCATAATGTAGCCGAGAGCTTGTTAGCATTATCAGGCTTTCCATTGTTCTTCTCCAGGTTTCTGTCGCTGTCATCCTCCCCAAAAACTATTTTGTTGTTATTTTCAGGTTTTGAGAGCCCTTTACCCCTGGTCCTTTCTACGAGGTTGGCAGGTCCACTGAGGCACACACAAATAAATAAGCGGGCATAATATGGGGTTACTTTTGTGTCTTTATTGTGCAATCAAACAGAATAGGTTTGAGATCAAAACTTTCCACACTGCAATCAAAAAATAGATTTGAGAGCAAAATTATCGACACTGCAATCAAAAAATGTTTTATTGCAAGTAAAATAAATTTGCTCCGCTCCGTCTTCTCCATGGACTTCAAAACTCCCTCTCTCGTTTACTAACAGTGGATGTTGCCAAGCTGTCACTCCGATTGAGACTGGCCAATAGAGACGTAGGTCCCACCCACGAGATTCAGCTCAACAGCAAGCAAAAGTTTTTGATTTGCAAACAAAACTTTTTGATTCGCATTAATACATTTTTAATCACAAATTTATTTTACTTGCAATAAAAAAAAATTTGATTGCAGTGTGGAATGTTTTGCTCTCAAATCTATTTTCTGATTGCAGTGTGGAAAGTTTTGCTCTCAAATCTATTCTTTTTGATTGCATAATAAAGACACAAAAGTAACCCCATAGTAAAACAGCCTTAAGAATACACACCAGTGCTCACATTGTGTGCACACACACAAAGGCACATATGCTTGACCACATACATACATTATACTATGCTTCAATTTCCCCTTTATTTAAGGCTTGATACGGCTTGTCTGCAGGCTTGATATGGCTTGTCTGGGTGCACCTGGGAAGAACATTTTTATCAAAAAAAGATTTTATCTTATAGAGACCATTTAAAGTAAAACTACAATTATTTTGCAATCATTTTCATTTTTAGCATGGTGGATAATGATCTTACTATGGTGGGCCACCATGGTAGAATACATATAGGGGAAACACTGCTATACATACACAGATTCTTGCAAGTGTTGGAACACACACACAAACACAAATACACACGGCAGCAATGGTTCATTGTCAATGAGCACATTAGAATCTGGAAGCAGGTCTGCTCATTTAACATTTAACATTCATTGAAACACATATGTTGCTACAGCACTGTGTGTGTGTGTGTGTGTGTGTCTGTTTGCATGAAAGAGTGTGATAGTATGGGCTCTCTCACGTGCACCCATGCCGTTCACCTTTGACTGCACTGCGTCGTGCTCCATTGATTCACAAAAATAGAGCTACGATCGTTGTGATTCTAAGGTAGATACACCGATCAGCCATACCATTAAAACCACCTGCCTAATATTGTATAGGTCCCCCTCGTGCCGCCAAAACAGCTCTGACCCATCGAGGCAAGACTCGAGACTCCACAAGATCTCTGAAGGTGTCCTGTGGTATCTGGCACCAAGACGTTAGCAGCAGATCCTTTAAGTCCTGTAAGTTGCGAGGTGGGGCCTCCATGGACCGGACTTGTTTTCCAGCATATCCCACAGATGCTCGATCGGATTGAGATCTGGGGAATTTGGAGGCCAAGTCCACACCTTGAACTCTTTGTCATGTTCCTCAAACCATTCCTGAACAATTTTTGCCATGTGGCAGGGCGCATTATCCTACTGAAAGAGGCCACTGCCATCAGTGAATACCGTTGCCATGAAGGGGTGTACTACTTGGTCTGCAACAATGTTTAGGTAGGTGATATGTGTCAAAGTAACATCTACATGAATGCCAGGACCCAAGGGTTCCCAGCAGAATATTGCCCAGAGCATCACACTGCCTCCCATAATACATCCTGGTGCCATCTCATCCCCAGGTAAACGACGCACACACACCCGGCCGTCCACATGACGTAAAAGAAAATGTGATTCAAAGTCACTCAGATCCTTACGCTTGCCCAGTTTTCCTGCTTCCAACACATCAACTTCAAGAACTGACTGTTCACTTTCCATTAAAACGAGATAATTGATGTTATTCACTTCACCTGTCAGTGGTTTTAATGTTGTGGCTGATCGGTGTACATACCTATGCATTTGTGTTAGTTTGTATACTTGTGAGTTTGTGTGTGTGTGTTTATTTGTGTGTGTGTGTGTGTGTGTGTGTGTGGCCAACAGATAGCGAGAGTGTGAGTCAAGTACCGTAGGTCAAATCTCTTAAGACTGCTGCTAGTAAAGGCTAAAGCGCTTCAGCTCAGCATGTTGTGTAACAGGCAGCGCTTGAAAAAACCCAAAGAGCCAGGAGAATGATTTCTAAAAACAGCCTGACCAGAGGAGAGAAAGAGGAGAGGAGAGGAGGAGGAGGACAGTGAGGAGGACGACAAGAAGGAGGAGGAAGAGGACAGGAAAGAGTTTAATTTAATTAGGTTAATGGCAGATTGCTCATGAAGGCAAATCATTACAAAAATTGTATCCACCAAAAACGGATGAAGCCACTGTATGCTCTGAGGCTGATACGTTGATGGATGATGATATTTTTTACGCAGCATTGGTCTTCATTCTGAAGTTGAAACCATTTGAACGTTTTTCGGGCCGCAGTAAACATAATTATGCGTTAACTGTTCACTGCTCTTGTTGAGATTCATGTCGACTGTGTCAACAGCTTATCCACGTGCCATGCCTCCATTTCACATTCCAATTGGACAAAGGATGGAAAGTGACGGATCCATATACAAACTTTATAAGCTTCATTCGTTAACTGTCCAGGGCGTCTCCCTGCCTTCCACACAATTTTTCAAGGAATTATGTCATGCTACCCGTTTTCAATGCTATTTCATGCACAGGTGCGCTGTGAAATATTCAAGAGACAGGATCAGATTTAGAGTTTTAAATTAAAAATTGCTCTCTCACTTATACAATGGATCTGTTTTTGTCTTAGGCTAGTTAAACATCCAGGAAATTGGAAGTTGAACAGCATAACGGGCAGCCAGTCAGGAGCCTGTTTGATACAGAGACACTGTTTTGCTTTAATTTGATTAACTCGTGGTCCGAGAGAGTGTATGGTGGCCAGCAGCGACAAAGTCTGACAACAGGTAAAGACCAAAGACTGTAAATAACCGAGACTTTCAAATATTATAGTCTAAATAAATTACCGGCCAGAGTTGTGGGTGACCTGTACTAACATATCCACCACAGACAAATTTATACAGCATGTACCTGTATACAGGATGGTATTCACATTAACATGTCTACAGGAGGACATACATACAATTGCGAGAAAGAGTTTGTGAACTCTTTTGAAATACCGGCATTCCTGCATACATGGATCCTAAAATATGGTCTGATCTTCACCTAATGCCGGGATCAGACTACACAATATTTTTGTCTGTTACGATGGTCACTGTGTCAGGTTAGGCGATATAGAGTGATAAATTTGTGCCGTGTCTTGGCCGACAGACATGACAGACTACACGTTGGTCACCGACCAATAATCGCTTGCTGACATGCGTGATGTCATCGGAAAGCAGGTGCTAGGCAACGAGAATGTAAACAAACAATGGCGCCCGAAGCGGTATGATACTGGCTGTTTTGTGTTCCGAAAAGGCAAAAAAAAAGAAAAAACGACTGTGGACCCGTTCTTGGGTCACATGAAGAGAACAGTATGAGTTGTCAATCCTTCAAAGAGACCTTGAGGTAAAAAATAACAATGTTTTAGCCTGTAGTGAAACCTAAATGTAGCTAGCTGGCTAGCCTCGACAGGGGTGTTGTTGCCAGAGCTCGACAAACCTTTCCTCTGTTTCATAGTTCCACCTAGCGGCACCAACAACTTCATTCCTCTTTTGCTTCACCATGTTTGTTTATAGCGCTCCGTGCTCCTATTGGTCAACGTCACGGACGAGACGGAACACGTCGTGGACGGCAAAAGAAAATTCTATCATGCTAGTCTTTTGTCGGGACATCGTGAGGCGTCCACTATGTCACACTACACAAGATAAAACGATCGATTGTCGCACCCTGTCGTTCCCAACTCGACCCGACGCCCTACCTCTGCCGAATCGGGCTATAATCGGCCTGATATCGTGTAGTCTGAACCCGGCATTAGTCATAACAACAGATAAACACAATGTAATCTAACAAATAGGCTAACACACACATTTTAATTTTCTTTGCATGTTTTTACTGAATGTATTGTTCAAACATTAACAGCCTAGGCTGGGAAATGTATGTTTAACATCTAGTGACTTGTAAAGGGGTAATTGAAGTCAGATGATCCAATCAATGAGATGACATTCAGGTGTGGGTTAGGTGTCCTGTCATATAAAAACCCCACAAAGTTTGGTTACCAATAGAGTTGGCGCTCCAAAAACTGTTGAAGTGGAAAATGCCTTGGTCAAGAGAAATTTAAGAAGAGTTGTTGAGGCTCATAAGACTGGAAAAGGCTACAAAAGCATTTCCAAAAGGCCTCCATTAGTCAGATTGCATACTTTAGTGCAATTGCTAATCTCTCTAGGAGTGGGTGGCCAGCAAAGATCACAGTAAGAGCAGGTTGCATAATGGTCAACAAGGTGACAAAGAACCCTAAGGTAACAGCTAAGGATCTGCAGGCATCTCTTGAACTTTCTAACGTCTGTGTCCACGAGTCCACAATAAGAAAAACACTAAACAAGAGTGGTGTTCATGGGAGGATACCAAAACTGTTCTCTACAAAAAACATTGCTGCCATCATAAGTTTTCCAAAGACATCCAGGTGGGATGTTCCACAAAGCTACTGAAACAATGTTCTGTGGACAGATGAGACCAAAATTGAACTTTCTGGCAAAAGGGCACAACTCTGTTTGGAGGAAAAAAAACACTGCATACCAACAGCAAAACCTCATTGTGAAGTATGGTGGAGGGAGCATCATGGTTTCCGTCAATGACTGCCTCAGGGCCTGGACGGCTTGCAGTCATTGACGGAACAATGAATTCCAAATTGTATCAGTAAAATTCTCCAGGAGAATATCAGGGTAACGGTCCGTGATCTGAAGCTTAACAGAAGTTGAGTCATGCAGCATGACAGTGACCTCAAACACAAAAGCGAATCTACAACAGAATGGCTTAGGCAGAGGAAAAATTGCATATCGATTGGATTGGCCAAGTCAGAGTCCTGACTTTAACCCTATTGAAATGTTGTGGTATGACCTGAAGCAAGCAATTCATCCTAAAAATATCAATGAACTGAAACAGAAAGGAGGAATGGTCCAAAATACCTCCTAACCGTTGTGCAGGTTTCATCAGCAACTACAGGAAACGTTTGGTTGTTATTGCTGCTAAAGGAGGTATTTCCCTGCCAAAACTATTTTCAGAAGTGTAACTCATGATTTGCAAGAGCAAAACAAAATTTGAGCAAGAAAAATAAATATGTATTTGCAAAGAACT
This sequence comes from Hoplostethus atlanticus, assembly GCA_034670405.1. NCBI lineage: Eukaryota > Metazoa > Chordata > Actinopteri > Trachichthyiformes > Trachichthyidae > Hoplostethus > Hoplostethus atlanticus. Next base: position 280,749 of record JAXDDX010000238.1, read on the forward strand.
ATTTTCAGAAGTGTAACTCATGATTTGCAAACATGTAGAAACACCCTAGCAACCAGTAGTAATCACCTAGCTACCACCTAGTACTCCCATAGCAAAGATTAGTAATCACCTAGCAACCACCTACTAACACCCTAGAAACCGGCAACTACTAATCACCTAGCAACCTCTCTGTAACACCCTCACAAACACTAGTAATCACCCAATAACCACCTACCAACATCCTAGCAACCAGTAGTGCGCACATAGCAACCACCTTGTAACACCCTAGCAACCAGTAGTTAATGTGGTTCCCTCAGCAAGGACACACTTATGCTCTTACTTATGTTATCTATCTATCTATCTATCTATCTATCTATCTAGATACAACTGAGCAAAAGCAATCATAAAAAACTGTAAACAGGCAGCTTTTTTCCTCACTATTTCTTCTATTATATTGCTAATGAACATTTGAATGTTGGGGGGAACACTGGTTCACACACACGCATGCACACACACACACACACACACACACACACACACACACACACACACAACATTTTAGAATTTACATCATGTTAATAATGTAGCATAGAACTGTTGTAAGACATGATTTACATCATGTTGATGGCATGGCAGAACCATTCTATACAGGTTAACAATACATCAATGCAGTTTCACAATCTTCCAAATGTCATTTTAACACATTTTGTAATTTAGATCATTTTGATACTTTGATTTGACACATCTGAACATCTGAAGTCAGGATCAACTTTCATAATCAGTTTTCCATCATGTTGATATCACTTTAAACAGAAATAACAATCAAAATACTTACTTATAATATTAAATACTTCTAATAAATTCAACGTTTTACCCTTTCAAGCTGAAGCATGCACAGAAAATGTTCCTATTATTGTAATTATCTCTCTTATGATAATTTCAGCTGCATCAGAAAATATATTAAAATATATTATCGACATCAGCTAGCAGAACTAAACACTGCACTACCTCTGGTAGTGGCATAGTCTAACTGTGAGATGTAGGGGTGGTTTCCCATTCAGGGTTTAAATTAAATCAGGACTAGGCTAATTCTATTTAAATTAATCCACACTAAACAAATGGCTTTCTGAGACGTTGCTTAACTTCAGATTAATTAGTTCTAGACTACAGAGTCTCAGACTAAGGTAATCAAGGACAATCAGATCATCTTTTGGAAGCCCAATTAGATTAACGATGTGCGCAGGGTGCTAAGGTAAGGATGCTGTAAAAACCTGGGGTGGTACTTCTACATAAGCATTAAGCAGTGTGTGGAACTGGAGTTAGACCCCTGACCCAACCAAAGAATGGACAAAGGCAAAAGAAAACGTTCAAAGAATTTCAGTGAAATTGAAAAGACCCTCTTAAAGCAAATTGTGTTAAAGTACCCTATAATTGAGAATAAACAGTATGATTCAGGAACAGAAAACAACAAGAAGAATGCATGGACTGCCATTTAGAATGAATTCAGCTAATTCAAGTAACCAACCAGACACTCCAACAACTTCAGGTTGTTTATTGTTGGCCCAATTTTACAAATCAGTCAGTTTGAAATGTATGTTTTCTTATGTAACATAACAGGGTGGGACCTAAATGTATTGTATGTGCACAGAAATGTAACAAACAATATCATACAGAACTGCTAATAAAAGGTCCTGTGGAAAAACATCAAAATAAACTTGAAAAAAACAACTGCCTCGTAGGGAGGGTTCAAGGCAGGTGGGGGACCCCCCAGACCAGAGATGGATGAGTTGGGGGACTTGTTGACTGGGATTATTGAAAGCCAGCAACCCTTGGAAGGTATCCCAGATGATAACCAGTTGGACTGTTCAGGTGGGGGGACCATTCCAATACTCATTTGGTAGGATAGCATGTGCTATCCCACTCAATATATAATGTTAGTCATCTCTTGCACTTTCATAATAAAAATGATGTAATGACCTCAACTCTTGAACTCTTCTCAAATCTAATACTAGAATACTTTTCTAGAAGAAGATGACCTGATCTTGACCCAGATCTTGGAGGGGCCGGGGCAGAGTCAGGAAGATCAGCCCACGACATCTCCAGCAGCAGCCAGCAGCCAGCAGCCAGCAGCAGCCAGTGTCTCTAACCCAGGCAGCTGGACAAGGGGGAAAAGGCTGACCATTCACAAGAAACTTGCCATAGAATTCCATGAGTGTAAATTACAATATTTAAAAGAACATGAAGTCAAGATGACAATCCTTCATGTTGAGTTGTCTATGAAGAAGGAGGAGAGAGACATGAAGCGGCAGCAGTATCAATGTTCTTTTGAACCAAACTTCAAGTTCATGATGTGCCTTTGTGAAAAAAAAAAATTGTTACCAATCCATGCCAATTATTTATGTATCACTCAAGATACATTTGTTATGAGAAGTGCTGCAAAGCAAGAGTATCTCTGTAAGCGTCATTGGCTGCCTCAGCCATGGGAACATGTGGGTCGTTGTCAACTTCAGTATGAGGGTCTGGGCAGCCATGCTGTTTGAGACAATTATGAAGCACTGCTGTTGCAATAATGACAATGCAGCATCTTCTTGGTTCAAAACGCAATGTACCATATACCAAACATGCGCTCTACTAGCCCTCTGGTGTGCATATGAGCTTGGTTGTAGCGCTGTTACTCTGGTCTGACTGGATGAAGATAGGGGGTGAATTCCACTATGTTGTCCCACTTCAAACTGAGCGTACAAAGAAGAGTTTTGGAAAATCCTTGAGTCATGAGTTGAACCTTTCTAACGTGCAACAATGTTGGAGAACTGTATAGTGGGAGTGCACTACCTTAGCAAATGTAGCGAGTTTGCATCCTTTTTTAATGACAAGATTCAAGGCATCAGACATGCTATTAACTCCTCAATGCCAAACAAAAAAGCATCACTGCAGTTTCCAGAAGTAACTTGGTAGGTATGACACAATTTAATCCCATTGACGACAAAACACTCAAACAAACTGTCTCCAATCTCAAATCATCCACCTGTTGCCTTGATGTTTTACCCACTAGCTTCTTTAAAACAGTTTTGAGGAGCCTGGCAAAATAACTAATATTTGTAGTTAACAATTCTCTCCAATCTGGTATTTTTCCAAAGGCTTTGAAAACTGCAGTTATTAAGCCTCTCCTAAAGAAGAGCAGTCTTGATGCTACTGTACTGGATAACTATCGACCTATATCAAACTTACCATTTTTAGGTAAAGTTATTGAAAAAGTTGTTCACCAACAACTTAGTAACTTTTTAATGCTGAACAATTGCTTTGATAACTTTCAATCAGGATTCCGGCCCCATCACAGCACTGAGACTACACTCACAGGTACTAAATGACATTCGCCTGAACAATGACTCAGGCAAAGTCTCTGTTTTAGTACTGTTGGATCTTAGTGCTGCCTTTGACACTGTGGACCATACAATTCTATTACAAAACTGGGTGGGACTCTCTGGAACTGTCCTTAAATGGTTCAAGTCATATCTTCATGACAGAAAGTACTTTGTCTCCATTGGAAACTATGTGTCCGAGCAGATGCCCATGACCTGCGGGGTTCCACAGGGGTCCATTTTGGGACCTCTACTGTTCAATCTTTATATGCTTCCCCTAGGCCAAATCCTACAAAATAATAAAGTAGCCTACCATAATTATGCAGATGACACGCAAATCTACATATCACTTACACCAGGTGACTATGGACCCGTTGAAACTCTGTGTCACTGCGTCGAACAAATCAATGACTGGATGCGGCAAAACTTTCTCCAACTAAACAGAGATAAGACCGAGATAATTGTCTTTGGAGCACAGAAAGAAAGACAGAATGTCTGCTCTCACCTTGACTCCCTGTCCCTCATAACTAAGAGTCAAGCCAGAAATCTTGGCGTTATCCTGGACTCAGATTTAAATTTCAAAAGCCACATCAAATCGGTAAGATTCAAGATTCAAGAACTTTATTTGTCACATACACACACAGGGTGTGCAGTGAAATGGAAAGTGGCAATGCTCAACGGGAATGTGCAAAGGGCAACAAGTTCACACTATTTACAATAAAAAACAACCAACACAATATTTACAGTATAACAGTCAGAGCACTATAAAAAAAACAACACAATATTTACAGTAAGAGCACTATAAGAATATAGTAAATATGAGGAGTTTGTGTATATGTAATATAATATAAATCATGTGTAGTCGCTACCTAAGTGTGTGTGTGTGTGTGTGTGTGTGTGTGTGTGTGTGTTTGTGTGTGCATAAGAGGGGCAGTGTGTGGGTCTTGGTGGGGGCCCTGTTGAGGTCAGAGTTCACAGTCCTGATGGCCTGGGGAAAGAAACTCCGTGTCAGTCTCTCTGTTTTTGCGTGACTGCGGAGGCGCTTGCCTGACCGCAGCAGCTGAAACAGTCCGTTGTTGGGGTGGTGAGGATCCTTCATGATCCTGCAGGCTCTGGTTCTGCACCTCCTGGTGTATAAGTCCTGCAGGGTGGGGAGTGTAGTTCCAATAGTGCGTTCAGCCGAACGCACTACTCTCTGCAGAGCCTTCCTGTCCTGAGCGGAGCTGTTGCCAAACCAGGCAGTGATGCTTCCTGTCAGGATGCTCTCTACAGCTCCAGAGTAGAAGGACTGAAGAAAAATTAAAGAAAATTAAAGAAAAACATATGGGTTCACTCACATTGTGCATCTAAAAGTGGGGGTATTTGTTGTGTTCTTTTAACTTTCTAGTTCACTTGATTTGAACTTATCTTTGTATCTCTTGTCTATACTTTTGCACTTTTTAAATTGTAAATCTTTTACCTTTACTGTATTTTGTATCACTCTGTAAAGCACTTTGAATTGCCCCAGTGCATGAAATGTGCTATACAAATAAAGCTGCCTTGCCTTGCCTTGTACATTTATTGAAAAACAGTTTTTACAATTCCTGAACTCCTCAGCATCTGCTGTAGAGGGACACTTAATGGGAATATGACACCTATCAATACAGCCAATTATTCTAGGGAAGTTCCCATATTCATAGAACTCTACCTTGTAGGTGGCCTGGGGCCTCATTTATAAAACTCAACGTAGATTCCATCCTAAAACATTGCGTACTCACAAACCTCAGAATCTACGTACGCAAGAAAATATTCAGATCTATAAAACCGCGCGGCGCACACCTGTACGCAGTCTTCTCATTATAAATACCCACCTGCGGTGAATTGTGCACACATGTACTCTTCCCAGTGTCCTCCCACTACTCCTCCCAGTGTCGTCCCACAATCATCCATAAATGGTCAATGCTAAATAGCTCATGAATATGCTGACATTGTTAAGGAGCCTTTGTTGGAGACGCCAACTGCAAGAAAGGTGAAATTTGCGGAGTGCGAGATCGAGATCACTGAGGTTGAGCACCATAAAGGTGTACTATTTGGGGGGCTCAGTAGAGGCATCTCCAACAAAAAGAAACAATTTGAATGGAAACGTGACGGAAGCACTGAACAGTGTTGGCTCCACACTGCGAACTGTTGCCGACGTGAAAAAAAAAAGGTCAGATATGAAAGTTGAGGCCAAAAAATGCATTGCTGGTTATTGGCAGAGTGTGGGTTCCACTGGTGGCGGTCAGGGAGAATCCCAACCTTCACAGCTTCACCACAAAATTGCAGTCATCATCGAGGAAACCCTTTTGAATTGTGCCAGAGGCACAGGGGGACACTGATGCAGCTACAGATGCCACAGAAACCGGTAAGCCAACTTCTGTAATACCAAAGCTAAATTATCTACATTATAGGCAAATTCACACAGAATTGAAATAAGTCGAGCCTAATGCATGAAGTATTTTGTTCCATTTTATTTAAACACAATGTCAAGTGTGGCAGTGGCTGGTGGAGGTGAGGGGGGCACCACAGAGTGTGCACCAGTGTACTGTAATGTGTACTGTATTAAAAGAACTTGTAAAGAAGTATACCATTTGTCTGGTCTGTTCGTGGACGGTGCATCACTTGTTCACATAATGCAATTGCTGGAGGAGCTTGTTCATCATTTATAGGGTGATCCTGGGCCATGTCATCTGGCACAATGTCAGTGGGTGCAGGAACACCATTGCGCTGTGCCACATTGTGGAGAACCGCACAAGCCCTAATAATCCGGCACACCTTATTAATAATAATAATAATAATAATAATGATGATGATGATGATGATGATGATGATGATGATGATGATGATGATGAATAATAATAATAATAATAATAATAATAATAATAATAATAAACTTTAGTTATATAGCACTTTTCAAAACAAAGTTACAAAGTGCTTTAGAAGACAAAATAAAAATGGTAGACAAACTGATGATGAACAAAATGATAAAAAAATTAAAATTAAAAACAGTTTAAAAGTTATACAACATTGAGCATAAGGAGCTACATATGAGAGAGTAAAATAAAATAATTAAAATAAACAAAATAAGAGTTAAGAGAATGCCTTTATATAAAAATTGATTTTAAGTAGTGACTTAACAGATAAAAGTGAATTCAGACCACAAACCCTGTGAAAGCTAAACTAGAAATATGTTTTTAAGAGGACTGAGCTTTATTTTGTGATCTCACCATCGGGCGTCACTGATTCCCGTGTCTGAAAAACTTTGCGTGAGCTCTATGCATGGGTGAAAGGATGCATAGAAATGCGCACCTTTTTCCGCATAGAATTTTTAAATACCGACGTTTGCGGTGAAAGATGCGTATGCACATTTCACCCCCGTTTACGCCACTTTTTTGTGCATAGCAACCTTTATAAATGAGGCCCCTGGTCAGCAGCATTGGGGAACTTGATGTAATCCTCTTTCAGTTCACATACAGCATTGCAGACTTTGTGTACTATTTTGCACACAGTTGATTCACTTACACCACACAAATCTCCTGTTTCACGATGGAAGGTTCCACATGCCTCAAGGTGATAAGTACTTGAAAGGAAGGAGGGATAGGGGTTCCTCTTACTGAGTCACATGAAAGCTTTGGCTGAAGCAAACAAATTATTTCAGCTGCATTTTCTTTGTACACACGAAAATGTATGTCATCAAAATCATTGAGTGGGTTGCTCCTGTCTATAAGCAACCTTCTTTCTGGTCTTGGTGGTGGTCTTTGATCATCATTGAAATAGTCATGGTAATCCATTTTCCTCTATTGTCAAGGTGAACCTTGAGGCAAACAGCCTTTAATCTGAAGTTAAACCTGCGTCTGGCCAGGTTTAATTTAAGCCTTCATTTAGATCTGGATTGTTTGTTGTTTGTTGAAATCCAATTGTTTAAATCAAGACTAGGGCAAGTCTGAGACTATTTTAATCCATGTCTGAGAAAGCCATTTCAATTCATTTAATTTCAATCCAGGTTTAAAATGTGATTTAGTCTACGACTAGGCTTAATCTTTGTACAGGAAACTGGCCCATACTGTATTAGTGTACTGTATTTCAAATAAAATATGATGCTAATAGGATGTGTTAATAGTTCTTTAACCTTTATTTGCCCAGTGTTCTACTATTGGCCACTAGTAGCTTACCAGTTCAACCACAGTCTTCTACTGGTGCCCACAGGGAGCTGCTGTATGAATGGAGATGCTGTAGATTTGCCATGTTTGTGCAATTAAATTCTCGTGTCAGGTATGGTCACTGCTAGGAAATCTTCACACAGGGAGTGACTAATCAAAACTCTACCCTAAAAGACGTTAACATTGTTAAAAAAAAAAAGCTCTTGGTGATGTAGGCTACCTTGCATTTCTGTGTACATTTTGTTGTTTGGTGGTGTATTTTTCATATTTCCGTGGATAACTGGCAAAACATAGATGAGGTGGTTTCAGCCATCTAAAACATCAATGGTAAACTTCAGGTTTTCGTCTCATAATCAAAGAGCAAGGGCTTCTTTCTAGACCAACGTTCATACAGGGAGAAATCCACTGTAGAAGTAAGGAGACCAGCCATGATCGCAGACACGCCCCAGTGTTCCCAAACTAGTCGGCTAGTTAGCTACAGTAATGCTTGAAAGTTTGCGAACCCTACAGAGGGTGGTCACTATTTCATATTTTATAGAGGAATAACCTTATAAAATCCTTATCTAAAACATCAAATCTTAATGAAGATATCCCATATAAAGAACCACAACCACAAACAGTTAAAGTTTAGACTCATCTGCCCAGAGAATGGACTTCAAATTTGTCCAGGTGGTCTCTGGCAAACTTAAGACAGGCAGCTTTGTTCTTTTTAGACAGTGGAGGCTTCTTCCTGGCTACACTTGCATGAATGCCATTTCTAGTGCTCCATCCAGAGAAAGCTGGACTCACGAATGTTCTATATCTTTTGTTATATCTCTCGTCCCCTTGGTATACTTTGCGATAAAGCATCACAGCTTAGGTTGGTAAACATGTGCATACTGTATGCAGTCATTCATTAATTTGGCTCCGTCTTGATGAGTCAATAAGTTGTGATCTGCAATGGAAAGGTCCTGTATAATATTTAACTATGCAAATGTATCATAGGTGGAATCCTTGACAATTAATGCACAAATCTCTGAATTTATCCACCCCAAAATTCTGTACCATCTAAAACTAAATTTTCCCCACAGATAAAACCAGTAAGGGCTGATGCTGTAGTCTACAACTGTCAGCCACCGTGGAAATCAGCCAGTGTTTCTGAAATTATATTTCAGAATCCAATCTGGACTCAGGGCTGCTTCAGATCACTCTATATATGATATGAGGAGGTTTAATGAAGGATTCACACAATATGATTCCGAGGGCTTAAAAACTTTAAGATTCTCTGACAGATAGATAACTATAAAATGCATGATGAAATCAATTATCAAGCATTTCACTGTTTCAAATATAATGTATGAGACGGATGTGATTCTTTTATCAGTCGTCATGCTTTTATTTGTAATAGCTTATGTGATGAGCATGAGTCAGTTACTATTTCAAAAAATCCTGTGTATTAGGGCACACTGTGACGATGCGGCCTGCAGCCGACATCACACGCTTTATTTGTTTCCCCTCACATCCATACCGTTTTACATGTCCTTTCCGCTCTATATCATTTACCGTTCATTGTCCAGCTATTCCATCTGATTATACGTTGCATACCCTGTGTTGTGTGTTTGTTCCCCTGTGTTGTGTGTTTGTTCCGTGTGAATTGAGTGTGCGCAGCTTAGTTTACACAGCGTCTTTTGTTAAACTTACATTTATGTTTATCCATATTCCATAACAGTGCACCCCATAACCAGGATTGATGTAACCTCAACACATACATTAGTTTCAATCATTTAGTCACCACTTCACAAGATCGCCGTTTATCACCCATTCATTCACACTTACCAGTAGTTTCAGCGAGCGCAGCCGTCGGGACAAAGCGCGGGCACGCGCCCCGTTGCCGTATTTATGGTGATGCGCTCAGGCCACTCTGTCCCGAAATAGGATGATTTGTTTTTGAAATTATGATTATGTTCCGATCTTGTCTTTGAGAGTTGTCTTTCTTATATTTTCTTGGAGTAAATTGACTGAGTTATGTGTTATAATTATGTCTTAGGCCTCTGTAATCGATAATTTGTTAACATGCATGTTTTTACCTCTGTAGATTAAGAAAGTGGTTTCTCCCATAGCAGTGTAGTTTGGGGAGGGCCTATAAAAGGGGTTTAGTTGTACCCATTGGGAGGCAAGGTAGGTGCTGCTGAGAGAGCACTGTGTCCTGAGTAAACCTCATTGAGAGAAATTCGCTGGTTAGAGTTTGAGACTCTGTTTATTTTGTTTTGAATACATTTATCAGTTTAAGTTGTTTTTTTTCTCTTTTCCGGAAATTATTTATTTTTCACTGTAAATATCGTGCACCCACACTGGGTTGTTATTATTAAAGGCTTCAACTGTACAGCATCGGTTCCTGGAGCTTCATTCCACCACTCTATGCCCATGGGCATCTACCTTCCTCACACACACGCACACGCTCAGGCAGACCTGTACACATATACTCACAGAGGCAGCCATAGACACAAACTGGTAGATGAATACACATTTTGCCACACATCACTCTGTTAAGGCTGTCCATGTACATAGATGCTATAGCATGGCTTCATGGTAACATGGACTCAGAGGACACACATGCACGCACGCACGCACACACACACACACACACACACTGAGTCAGTAATTCTCCAGGTGCAGTTGGAGTAATAATACTGCAAACATGATGCAACCTAAAACATGATGGAATCTAAACACAGAAAGAGTATTCGCCAACATTTGCTCTGCTGCACACTAACCAGGAAGCCAGGGAAGGAGGCCAGTGATAGAATTGTAAAATAGCACACATTAAGGAGGACTCCAATAACCCTAACCCAAAACCAGGCCCGGTTTGGAGGTAACATTAGTTAAATCCAGTGGTCTCCAACCATATGCCTTCAAGAGTCAGGTGTATGCAGGTTTTCATTCCAACCACACACTACAGCAGTTAATTTCACTGATTAGTTTCTTCTCTCTGGTTGAAGGTGCAAGCTGCAGACTGGGAAAAAACATTCATGTCAGCCTCCTAGGGGTAATTCTAAGGAGGACTAAGTAGGATTTTTTTGTAGGCTCCAATATCTCCCACTTGGCATCTTGTGTTGTGGAAGTGTGTCAACACAGGCAGAAAACATGGCAGTGAATCCACCGATGTCAACAGTCCAAGGTATTAAAAATCAAAATCATTTATACTCACACTAATACAATCACCTTTACATACTAAAACGATAACAGTTGACCTTATGATCATCATCTTGGATGTGAGCGTCCTAACAAGTTAAACGCATGAATGCTTTCAAGTTGTAGCAACAAGATGTCATCTTATTCTTCCACTTCTTCCGATTTGACATGAACGCAGCATTGATCAATGAAATCAGCAGGCGTTGTATTTGGTTGGAAACCCTGAACATGGTGGAGAATCACTGGGTTAAATCCAGCAAAGGCAGGTCAATTCCAAATCCACACTAAGACTGGAGCATAAGTCTCATTTGATGCCTCAACAATAATAGTGGAGAAATCTGTCAAATTTGTCATCATCCTACTCAACATTTTTTTGTGTGTAACGACCAGGCCTCTATCTGCACTTGAAAAATGAACACTGACCTTTGTAGTTATTAGACAAAAGGATTAAGCTGATTTGATCCAAATAAACACAGTTTCAAGAACATATTTAAAAAGAAGAACCAACACAAAGTTATTTGGTTTAATATAATCTAGACTGAAACAAAAAATGAATTAACATTTTTAAAGTGTCTGACTGGATCTATGGAACCAGATTTTTATTTTTAAGTTTGATGGAAATTTGTCATTTAAGACCCTAATAAAGCTAATACATTTGAAATGCATTAGCATTATGAGCACAAATTACATACACATTAATTTATTAATTCAGTTTATTTAAATTCAATCTGAGTCAATTTAATTAATGATAATACTTCATTTAAAATGGAATTGCTTTTTCCAATTTGATGGAAATTTGTCATACACTGTAAATAAATAAACCTTGCAAATAGGCCAAAATATTTGGGTGTGATCTGTGTAGTTTCAAACCCTCCCAGCAGGCAGCATTTGGCAGATTTGGACATTCAGATCGCTACAAGAAGGAATCCACTGGGGAGGGGTTGGATCCAGAATAAAAGCACTGCATGTCCATTAATAGCTCATTAAGCTACTGCACATTAGCCAATGAAGAGGATGATGAATGTAGAAGTTCATATGATTAATAATATATTGATAGGCTGATAGCTTTATTACAAAGTTGCGGTGAGACTGATCAATACCCCATCCATTACAGTTTTCCTCTGTGTTCGCTACTGAAATATTGCCACCAAGCTGGTTTTACATTATTGTCTTTACCAGAATTTCCTTCCACACTTCAATACCCAGTACCAGTCACAGGACAGTCTAGTGAGTCAACATGTGATGAGACTATGTTTTCATCAGCCTGGATCCCAAGTAGACAAACTCAACCTCTCATTTACACCCCTGTCTGTTGAAAAGTTGAAGGAGTCCTGCATTAAATTCAGCAGTGGTGGCATGCCCTACAGAAAAAGTAACTCTGCTGCTGGAAAAATGTAAAAATACAATGAAAACTCATCATCTCGCTGTATTCTTTCCTCCAAACAATCAAATCTAGGCCAATCCAGGACAGCAAACGGCAACAAATACTACTAGTGATTCAAGGAATAGGACTGGGAGAGACCTTGTTTCCCAGAGCCAGGTACTGACACTCTGCACTTCTCCAAAACATTCTAGTGGAAATAATTTGATTGCATGGTAACTTACATACAATATACATGGTCCTCTGATCATAAATACTGGATGTTATACATAACGCAGCCTTCATGGGTTGATAATGGATGTAATTAGAAGGCACTCGGAGAGCGGAAACCTCTGCCAAAGCTGAACAATATGCCCTTGCTTGCTGTTACACCTAAACATACCCTTGGGATTTTGAATCAAGTCTATCTCTGTTAGTTTCAGAGTTATGTCTAGTCTAAAAAACGCTAATTGTCTAATGGCAGAAATCCCAGATCCGTATCACCACCTAAATTTAATCAGTTGTTCCTTGGCCCAAGTCCCAGCAGTCCACCAAATTTCACCAGAATCCATTCAGAATTTTTTGAGATATCCTGCTGATAGACAGACAACCAACAGCAAAACAAAACATAACCACCTTGGCAGAGGTAATAAACATTTTATCACACCACATTGCTCTGATGTTGATGTTTTATTGGACTGACAACTCTAACCCACATGTAGCAAGTGTTTCATAATACTTGGACCCAGACAAACCATTGAAATGTGTTGTAAAATACCAAAAACATGATAGATAATATCCCACAGGCCATTTTACTGCTGCAATAACCATTATGTCTGAGTAGTTTCCAAATGAAACACATGAATATGGGTGATTATTTTTGCTCTATTTCCATTTCCTTTCACAAGATGTTGTGAAGAATGACAGATGGGAGAAAGAGAGTGTACGGCACTCGACAGAGGTCATGAGCTGGATTGGTGTTTCACGTATGTGATGTGCACCTTAGGACAGTTGAAGGAGCTGCAAATACTTTGGCTGAAGCATTTCTCTTTGATGCTCTATACAGAATCTGTTTAGTGAGAGAAAGGAAAATCTTTATATGGTGTGAGATGACCATCATGTCTGTCTTAACCAAAAATAGCTTAGCATAAGTTCAAATTCAGGACACCACCTATAAAGCTACTTAGTGTATTATTAAAGCGCTTTACAATGGCCTCAAAAGGTACAATATCAACACCACCAGTTACTGTTGGACATTAGTAGTGACTGTCAACTCCTAATGTTTATAGCACAATATGGAAAGCATCACTCCTGTTTAACTTGCCTTATCACTCCTGACAGATCATCTCTCTAGGTAAGGAGATGCAAAATGAACAGCACAAAAAATGTTTTTTGGGATGGGGAACTGAAAGACTCACACAGTTTGATGTCTGTTTGGCCGTGTAGTGGAAAGCAGGCTAAAGATGGCAGCTGGTAGCCATGCTGTAGGAGCTGGCAGCGATCAGAGGCCACCATGGTACCAACGGTGCCTACTGCTGTCAGAGCAGCCTCCTTGCTCATTCATTAATTTATTCCACCACTCACACACGCTCACGCACGCACGCATCATTCTTGTAATCCACCCCTAGGCCCAGCACCCTACCTCCATATCTGGCCCAGCTGGAGGATGTGGATGAGGGACTGGGCGAACCAGATGCAGAAGGTGTAAGACGCCGATCGTTTTCTACTCCGCCTCCCTCCGGCGGTGCTGGCGGTGCTGTTAGTCGTGGTGTTCTTGCTGGCGGTCGACGCCTGTCTCTGCGGTGTGGACGGGTGGTGCTGAGCGGTAACGTCGCCGTGTGAAGCCGAGCCGCTCAGCAGCTTATTCCCGTCCATGTGGGAGCAGTCGGCGGCGGAGCCCGGCCCGTCCTCGGTGCTGAAGTCGTGGACGAACCATCTGAAGCTGAAGAGCTGGACGGAGAAGGAGCCCAGCACCACGAAGAACAGCGTCAGGCCGAACCACCAGTAGTCTCGGCGTAGATAGTAGTCGACCGACAGCCACACGTCGGTGCCCACATCGGCCAGGTAGACGGCCACTGCGGCTACGATCCACAGGCAATCCCACACCGTGTATTTCTGCTGCTCCCTGCCCGGGCGAAGGCACGTCGAGTTGGATCCTCCCCCGCCGCAGCACCGCGACTCCCCGTTGGCGAAGTCCCCGTCCCCGGTGCCCGCAGAGTCAGGCTGGCCGCCCGGGTGTAGCCCCTGCACCGAGCCGGAGTGCTCCGAGTTCTGCAGGGGAGTGAAGGCCACGTCGCTCTTCTTCATCTTCAGCACCCCGTCCGATTTAGCCGCCATTGTTAGAAGCTTGTAATATTACTCTATTATTCCTCCTCTATTCCTCCCCTCCTCTTCTCCTCTACCCCTTCCTGTCTCCGTCGACACCCTTCTGCGTCTCCTCCTCTCTGGGCAGGGCTAGCTCCTCTATAGCGCCGCCTGGTCATAATACAAAATAAAGACAAAAAACAATATAAAATAAAGCCCTTTGATTGGCTCTATATTTTTGTCCATAGCACTTCTTAATTAGGCTGCTCGGTCGGTTGATGCTCCGCTTACATCCAGCCGACAGGAAGGTTTTTCTACGTTGTCTTTTCTACTGCCGGTTTGTTTCTTCCACTTGCTGATACCCAAATGCAAACCGATTCTACGATTTGTCACACTTTGCTCTGGATGAAGTTGGACGCCGACGCTGGAAAAGTGGATGTAAATAAGGCGAAAAGGAGGAAGGCTGCAGCCATCTGCTCTCCCATGGCACATACTGAAATCCATGACATCATCTTTCTCTCTCCCTCTCTCGCTCTCGCGTGCGCTCTCTCTCTCCCTCTCTTTGCTGCCTTAACACACTGCCTTAACTACAGTCTATTGCTGAGCCATATTACAGCCCAGAGTAAAGATTAGGCTTGCCAACAGTCCTAAACGGGGCAAATAAATGAATTAATTTGCCACAAAATAGCCCTGTCACCGTGCAGCCTTTTTCTCCCTACGTGTGCAGCTAAGTTAGAACCATGAACTGGCTGCCCATGTTTCAGCACCATGGACAGATCCCAGCACTGAGCCACTGATGGCTCTAGAATGTGTTTAACTTCATATGCAGAAAATCAGTCACGTCAATGTCAAAGAAGAGGTTATACAAAAATGAACACCGAGCCTCTTAAGTATTAATAAAGATTGAGTTTATTTTATTAAAATAAGCATATTCTCAAAAAATATTTTAAAAAAAATAGACTATAGAAAGAAAGAAAATGAACTAAAACTATTTGAATCACTGTCCTTTTTTGGATCTATGTGATCAGATAAGATACTTTAATTATTTCAGTTTGCTGGAAATGTGTCATTTAAATGCTAATAAAACAAAATACATATTTGAAATGCATTGGCATTATGAGCACATATTGCATACATCTTAATTCATTCCTTCAGTTTGCTCTATTCGAGTCAATTTCATAAAAGATGACAGATCATTTAAAATTAATTATCTATTTGCTGGAAATTTGCCATACAGTGGAGCACGGGTCGTTAATACCAGTGATTCCCAAAGTTGGGTCCAGGTTCCCCCAGGGGTCCTTGAAGGAGTTTCAGGGCTTCCCCAGTAAAATGAGGATTAGTATATTTCACTATTATTGTGTTTGAAAATTGAGAATGTTATAGGAATGACTGGATCACAGGTTTCCCTCTAACTATTATCTCCTGGGGTGTACCTACATATCCAGCTCTGTACTAAATCATATATAATAAAAATCTCACATCTAAGTCTGTGTGACTAAATCTGATCAAATGGGTCTGTGTGTCTGGGGGTCCTTGATATGAAAATGTTTGGGAATACCTGACTTGTTTCAGCACCACAGCCACTGATGTTCAGTACCTGGAATGATTTGAACAATTTCAACTTACTCACTTCTTTGTCAAAGAGGAGTATATAAATATTATTTGGAGGTAACCAAAAATAATCTTACTGACGCTAATGCCCTGTACATTTCCACCCTTCTCTTCTTTTTTGGTAAATATACCATATTCACAACAGTAAATTCTCTGATAGATGCCTACTTTTGACCCACTTAGGCATTAAGAAAAAAATGATTAAGTTGAATTCATTCTAATAAATAGAGTATTAAGAAAATGTATTGGATTTTTGATGTGTGTCACTGTTTTTGGTTCTATATAAATGGGTAATGTAGATTCTCTATTCTCTGACCACAGACCTATTTTAAACTCCTGGGACAAATTTCAATCAAACTGGATTAAAGGGGAAATTCACCCTAAAACCTTTTAACACAAAAGAAAAACAGCTATTGACAATGTAGGCTACCTTGCATCTCTAGGTCCATTTTCTTGTTTGGTGGTCTATTTTTCTTATTGGATAACAGTCCAAACATACACAATATCACATCACATCAAGCTATTTCCAGTGCAGCTACAATGGAGTTTCGACAATCTAAAACATCAACAGTAAATTTGGGTTTTGGTGTCAGCAATCAAAGAAGAATTAAAGAGCAAGGCCTTCTTTCATTTGCACTGATGTTCAATCAAACAGGGAGAAATCCAAATTGAAGCGATTCTGTGATTTCTGAAAGCTGTCCATAGTTGAAGTCACATTTGTAAAGATGATCTTTTATGGCAAAATCTCTAAATCTCTCACTGTCTCTCAATTAAATTTCAATTTCAATGTGCTTTATCGGCATGACAAATGATACATTGTATTGCCAAAGCATTGAGAAATACAATTACTGGTAATCATAAACATAACAAATGGGAACATACAGTATATGTAGGATGCATATACTGTACGTACATGCACATCTCTCTCTGTGATTCCCTCTGTCTGTTTCTGTGACAGAGAAGCTGTCACTGGCGGTGGGCAGCACTGGGTTGAGGCACGCCATTATACACACTCGCATACACAAACAGTCCCGCTTTTGTAGCAAGTGCACGCAATACAATCTAACCGGTACATTTTCCCATTTCCCCACATTAATGATACAGGTACCAGTATAATCACTCCATCGTTTATTTTTCAATATTACAACTACCGTGATCAGAATCGTTTTGCTGTCTTTCATTCTCCTCTTCTCCTGTGTGTAGTCAGGTGGTGGCCGCTGGGTCCTAAAGCGAGCCGCCGTGTCCGGGCTGGCTATATTGTGCCATTTCCCGCCTCACGCATGCGCATTATTTTGGAACGCGCCAATGTTTATCGGTTGTGGAGAGTTATCGTATTTTGATGTTTATGCAGGCCTTTTATTTGTGGAGTGTGTCATTACATATATATAATATGGTAATTAATAATATACATTATACATACATAACTACTGTAATGGAGGGAGTATTTATGTTGATAGTTGCTATGTTGGGTGGGGCCAGGAGTACTTATATGGGTCCCTCTCTAGGGAGAAGGTGTCGGGTTGTGCCCAGGAAAGTACCATTATTGCTGTTCCTGTGGTCATTGTGGATGTTGTGGATATTGTGGATCTGGATGTTGGATTTTCATGTTGGATTTTGTGGCTGTATATATGTAAATAGTTTTCCCTTTTTGGACACTCACTTTTGCACATTGTTTTGGATTTTGGGAGCACCAATAAATCACCTTGCACTACAACTGCTATTTGTGACTGTGCCATTTGTTTGGAGGGTTGAGCGACGTTTCTCGGCTTACACTCCCTAACAGTTTCGCTGTCCCTCTCTGGTCAAATCTCACAAGGAAGTGAGAACCAGTAGAAGTATAGGAACACACACGCGCACGCACACACGCACACACACACACACACACACACACACACACACACACA
This sequence comes from Hoplostethus atlanticus, assembly GCA_034670405.1. Taxonomy (NCBI): domain Eukaryota; kingdom Metazoa; phylum Chordata; class Actinopteri; order Trachichthyiformes; family Trachichthyidae; genus Hoplostethus; species Hoplostethus atlanticus. The sequence goes on from JAXDDX010000238.1 coordinate 298,615, forward strand.
CGGAGAGAGAGTTGGTTAAATTGCTTTCAGCCCAGCAGCCTAGCTTGTCCTGCCCCTACTGACTTATATATATTAGTTTTCTGTCCAAACTCACTAGCATGTGAAGGCCAATGGCGGAGTGCCATCTTCTGCAATTTTAAAAGGCGGAGGTCTCTATTGGCAACCAAGGAATTGCAACAACATTGACAGGTCTCTGGCCCAGTTTACGGTGGCCTGTAATTGAATTAAAGCCAGAAATCTCAGCAGCTGGCCAAGTAATTGTTGAGTCATTGGTATTGATCAACAAATCTATCAACAACCTGCAGATATATTGTGATTTTGTGCTATGGGGCAGTAAAACACACCTACCAAGAGTAAAATGCACCTTTAACATAGAGTGACGTCAAATGAGTACATAGGTAGACGATGAAGTGTCTGGTGCTGGCAAGTACTAAAAACGACAATAGCCAATTTATTTCATTTTATTTAATTTATTTCAGTAATAAGGCTCATATGGAATCAATTATTATTGAAATGCTGATAGTGTATATTAGCGATAGGTTAAAGCTGCACTATACAATTGTGATGTAAAACACCACTAACAATGGCTGAACCACTTCACCACCTCCACCTCCATTGGAAGAAGACATTTAGCATAGATTAGTGGCTAGCTAGCTTGTTTTGATAATGGTAGCTCACACTGCCCAATGGCATTGTGGTTGGAAACAAATATGTAAGAATAAATATAGGGTATATAGCAGGGATAGCTGTATAACATTAGGGCCTTATAACAATAACAGTATACATATTAATTTTCCCTTTCATCCAGGGAGCTTTCTGACCATCCAGGTCACTATTAGGCTAACCGCTTCTCCCTATGCCTCTCTCCATAACTTAATTCATGATTTCTTATAGTACTAATTAATTGTGTACATTATTATTGTTCAAATCTATCTATCTAGTGCTGCTGGACAGCAGAGTGTGACTGCATAGAATAGAGGCTTTACAGTTTAGAGAATTGGCTGTACCAAAATAATTGTAAGTCATGTTTATTTAATATACCCCTTCATCAAAAAGGACTTTCCTTTTAGGGAACGAGCCTACCTAGATTTAACTAATCAGCAATAAGTCACAGTCAGCAAACAAAATAAAACACAAGAAAAAGAACCAAAGCACAAGACATGTTGATAAGACATAACAAGTCTACCTAATTTAACCCAAATTAAGGCTTATCATAATAATTTAGAATTATTCCTTATATTATAAATAATAATAAATGCAAGTAGGCTACTGTTGATTGTCACCTGTGTTTTTAGTTTGTCCTGATGTACTGTTTGAGTATATTTCAATATAAACTGTCTGCTGGTATAGTACACTTAATCATCATTTTGATGATTATGTAGCATGTAGTAGGTTACTGTCTAATTTTGATTTTAAGGTAGTGCTCACTGTTTCCTGCTGGATTATCAGCTTGTTTCCCCAAATCTCCTGTCATTTGAGAAATGTCTGTCCCATTCTCAGGTCCCCTGCCCAAAAATGCTTCACTTCTAGTCTTTTCTGCCTCACAGACAAAAGCCATTGTAATATCTTCCTTTCTGTCAGCTGATGAATCAATTTCTACAAGTTTGCTCCCAGTTGCTGCTGCTAGACACCTCAGCACTTGGTTATATTGCCAGGTGCATCATCCTTGGGACAGACTCATTTTGCATCCTGACAAAATATGTCTAAGAGTAGCTATGCCTGAGTAGCTATGCTAAGAGTAGCTATGCCTGAACAACTCCCTTCAGCCAGGTTTCTTCCTCTCTACACTCTCCCAATTCATCGACTGACTGTTTTGCCTGAGAGTCCTTACCACACCATATTGCTTCCAATTTTGCCAATGGATTTGCTCCACAACCATTTTATTATTTTCCCTGATGGAGTTGCTTTACTTAAAGGTTTCCCATTGCTCAGCCCTACAATGGCCCAATGTCCCTACAGACGCCTGGGTGCCAGCAAGGAGGGAGTTGCAGTAGTCCAGGTGGGAGATGACAAGAGCCTGGATGAGCACGTGCACCGTCTCGTCAGTGAGGAAAGGGCGAATCCTTCTGATATTGTAGAGTAGGAATCTGCAGGAGCGTGTCACTGATGCGATGTTTGCCGAGAACGACAGTTGGTCGTCCAGGGTCACACCCAGATTCCTCGCAGTCCGAGTTGACGTCACCACAGCATTATCAATGGTGATGGCCAGGTCTCGGTGCAGACAACCCTTCCCTGGGAAGAACACCAGCTCAGTCTTGTCCAGGTTGAGCTTCAGGTGGTGCATCGACATCCACTCCGAGATGTCTGCCAGGCACGCAGCAATGCGTGCCACCACTTGTGTGTCAGAGGGGGGAAATGACAAGATCAGCTGGGTGTCACGAGCATAGCAGTGGTAGGAAAAGTCATGGGAGTGGATAACAGAACCAAGAGATGTTGTGTAGGGGAAAAAAAGAAGAGGACCCAGAACCGAACCTTGCGGAACCGCAGTAGTCAGCCTGCGTGGTTCTGACACAGACCCTCTCAGCGTCACCTGGTAGGAGTGACCCGTCAGGTAGGATGCAAACAGGGAGAGTGCAGAGCCTGAGACACCCATCCCCCCAGGGGTGGAGAGGAGGATCTGGTGGTTCACCGTGTCAAATGCTGCAGACAGGTCCAGGAGTATCAGGACAGAGGAGAGAGTTTTCTCTGTCACTGCAAGGAGGGCGGTCTCGGTCGAGTGACCCACCTTGAACCCGGACTGGTGGGGGTCCAAGAGGTTGTTCAAGGACAGTTGATTAAAGACAGCACGTTCAAGAGTTTTGGATAGGAAGGGTAGAAGGGAAACTGGTCTGTAGTTTTTGACCTCAGAGTCCCTACAATATCCTAATGCCCCTATATCCATGAAATATCCCCATGTCCCTATATCCCTACAATATCCCTATGCCCCAATATGCAATATCTGTATGTCCCTATATTCATACAATATCCATATGTCTCAAATTCCCTCCAGTATCCCTATATTCCTACAGTATCCCTACAGTATATCCCTACAATTTTAGATGTCTGACTGCTGTCTGTGCTACTGAACTGGGGATTTATCTGCACCTGGTTAGCTGACAAAGGTGTTACCCAGATGACCCGTTTCCATGACCTGTTTTCATCTCGCATTCATCTCACCTCGCTTTACTGCAATGCCCTGTTTACCTGCCTGAACCAAAAAGAGACAGAACCTCTCCAGGGTTCAAAATGCTGCAACATGGCTTTTAACTACTAAGAGATAGGATCATATCTTGCCTGATTTGTTTTATACCTCATTGTTCTTTCTGTCGTACCGCTTTTATTCTGTCTTAGTTATCCTATTGATCTTTGTCATTGTTAATTTTTATTTTTCCTGGTTGTGAAACATTTTGTATGGTGGCCACTGAGCAGCTCCACTGGAGCAGTTGGGCGTGCAGTGCCTTGGCCATTGTATGCCTTGGCACTTGGTGCAGTGGCCACCTTGTGCTATGTAAATAAAGATCAGTTCAAATTTCAGCATTGCATAAGCTTAAATCTATCAAAACCCCTGTGTGTTCAATGGTTAAATATAAAAATTGGAAATGTGAAGTTACAGTTTCTAACATTCCATGCTAACTAGCTAGCTGACATTGCTATCACTGACACAACTTTATCCCAAGAAGAGCACACCTTTACCATCTTTCTCAATTCAGCGTATATGGATATGCAACTCTGTTTTTCCATGCATTTAATTAGTTGTCACAGCAAAGCCATTACACCCAGCACCAACTTTGGATTACTAAAAGGTCTAGTAATCCAAATCTTTTTATGTTAGAGAATTCTAATTGTGTTAGCACGTGCACAGGACAGAGATATCTACCAGAGACACAAGAGATAATTTTGGTGGTATTCATATTGTAACATGGAAGAGGTAAGTTGACCAACGAGCCAAAAAGTCAGTGTAGCCAAAGAGGAAAAAAAAGGCATTCTTCATAGAAAAAGGTTAAAAAGCCTTTTGCTCCAACGCATTTTGGCATTGGCCTTCGTTAGGGAGCACAAAGCTTCAAACAATTCAACAATGTTCAATATGGCTACTGTATATAAGGGTGTGGTCAAACAACCATTGGTCAACCTTTGCTCCAATAGGGTTAGTCAGCTAACTACATACAAAACACATTTAAACTGTGATGTTGTCAGCTGTTAAAAAAAAATGAAAAGTAGTAAATAAAACGAAAAATGTGGAGTAGAATGCCAGGATATATCATTCATAGAAATTGAGTGAAATCCAATCCAATCCCCTTTTCTGATGGAAGCTGGAACATGATCTATACCCATTACTTGCAGAGTGGATGGTTTATTCTGGTGTAGGGACTGTGTCTGTCCACGGCAGGTGCAGCACATTCAATGCACTCTAATCTGTAAATGACATGAGTACTTTTACAGTTAATGAAGTATTAGCTATGGTTTTCTGTATTAGTAACAGCATCAAAAACATCTTTCTCTGTAACACATTCCCACAATGAGCCTTTGGCCTTCTCCAACCAGGTGCTTTTAGCTGTGAACTAACTTATCTCCTAGGGGAGTACTTTCCTTTAAAGATAATTACGGGTAAGGAGGAGCTGAGGGTGAGAATTCCACAAGATATGTGGGAAGACTTGCTGGAGAATATTCATATATGCTCATTAAAAAGACATCGCCTTATTCAGTTAAACATTTTGCACAGGCTTCACTACACCAAAACCAAGTTACACAAATTCTTCTCTGTGACAGATGTCAAGATATGGAGGGGGCATCTCTACAGAGCTTTGTCCTCTGTACCAAATTAAAGGATTTATAGATTGATATTTTTCAGATTATTTCAGAGATTTTAGTTACTGTTATTGCACCCGAGCCTCTCCTTATTATATTGGGAGTTTCAGATGAACAACATGAACTCTATTAATTTCAAAACTCAAATGTCTTTATGCTTATGTAATTATTTTACAACACTTCAGCAATCGCTTTGTGCCCCAGTTGGAGATCGTGGGGGGATCGAAAGGGGGGTGTATGCTGAATGTTACTATTCCTTCTGGGTTTTTTGTTCTATTCTGTTTGGAAAAAAGGAAAATAGGTGACTGTATTTCATTGTACTCACATCTCTATCCACTTAATAAAAATATTTTGGGTGGATGGGGAAAATGTCATGCAGTAGTCTTTAAGGTTTGTGTAAGATTTCCGTCATGAAAATTATAACGTTATTCCCTGCTTGGCATGAGTTGGGAATTGAACCCAGGCGGAGTTGAAGACAAATGTATCCATCCAGCCATCCAGCCATCCAGCCATCCAGCCATCCAGCCATCCAGCCATCCAGCCATCCAGCCATCCAGCCATCCAGCCATCCAGCCAGCCAGCCAGCCATCCATCCATCCATCCATCCATCCATCCATCCACCCTACCACGCAGTCACATGAGCTCTGCCTCCTGTTTCCCTCAATCCATAGAATATCATATGAAATTATGGTGCATTACTTTTTATAACTATAACTACTTGATATGAGAACAACCTCCAAAATTTCTATCGTACTGGGAGCTCTCTGGAGCTCTAGTAAAGACCAAGACAAAAAACATTCAAATGATTTTGGCCTCAGTTCTTTTCAGCTTAGTTCAATTTGATTGTTTAAAGAAGAAGCAGACAAAAGTAGCATTTGTTAAATAATATATATTCGCTTTTGTCTGACAGTGATATAGTGTTCTCTATAGAGTTCATTTAAAGACAGAAGATTTATACCAATATCTTCATTTTGTGAACTTGAAGCTTTGCTTTGTAATCGAATTTCAAGTTCTGTGGTTATGAGCAAGTTTTGTACACTTGCAACGGAAAGATCTGCATGCTTGTGACAGATTTTTTTTACTAAAAGTTCCAGTTTGTAATTTAATATTAAATGCTTGATTTATATTCATGCGTTTTATTCTAAAATTTGTACATGCAAGGTTATCAAGCTGCAATAGGTAGGCGGGAGTGATGTGAGTATATGGAAATTGTCTGTGTGTGTGTGTGTGGTGTGTCCTGTGGGTCTTTCTTATGCCGGGATCAGACTACACGATATTTTTGTCTGTTACGATGGTCACTGTGTCAGATTAGGTGATATAGAGTGATAAATTCGTGCCGTGTCTTGGCCGACAGATATGACAGACTACACGTTGGTCACCGACCAATAATCGCTTGCTGACGTGTGCGATGTCATCGGAAAGCAGGTGCTAGGCAACGAGAATGTAAACAAACAATGGCGTCCGAAGTGGTATGCATGATATTAGCTGTCTTGTGTTCCGAAAAGGCAAAAAAAAAGAAAAAACGACGGTGGACCCGTTCTTGGGTTGCATGAAGAGAACAGTATGGGTTGTCAATCCTTCAAAGAGAACTTGAGGTAAAAATAACAATGTTTTAACCTGTAGTGAAACCTAACTGTAGCTAGCTGGCTAGCCTCCACAGCTCGACAAACCTTTCCTCTGTTTCATAGTTCCACCTAGCGGCACCAACAACTTCATTTCTCTTTCGCTTCGCCATGTTTGTTTATAGCGCTCCGTGCTCCTATTGGTAAACGTCACGGACGAGACGGAACACGTCGTGGACGGCAAAAAAAAATTCTAACATGCTAGTCTTTTGTCGGGACGTCGTGAGGCGTCCCAGATGCGGCGTCGGTTGTCATCCACTATGTCACACTACACAACATAAAACGATCGATTGTCGCACCCTGTCGTTCCCGACTCGACCCGACGCCCTACGTCTGCCGAATCGGGCTATAATCGGCCTGATATTGTGTAGTCTGAACCCGCCATTAGTCTGTCTCTCTGTTGCAGGTTTGTGGGTGTGTCACTAGGAGCTCTCCCTGCTGCTGATTCTTCACAGCTGTTCATCATCATCATCTCAGCATGTATTTATGCTCTTCCCTCAGTTAGTTCATCTTCCTATATTCTGCTGCTGCTACTGTGCTAGCGCTCTTTATCTAGACCCAGTCTGCAGGAGAAAGGAGAAAATCAAGCTAGTTGGCTGGTTCTCCCTGATGGACTGGGAGGTGTGCTGGCTGCGGGAGATGACAATGGGTGATGACAATGGGTGACTCAGGAGTTTTATATTGTTGTGAACAAATATAGCAGCCTGCCAGCCGTGAACTCTTGCCCTGCCTGTGTTTCTGTCTGCCACGGCCCTGGGGATAGCGAGTCCACTAACAATGTCTTAAAATTGTTTTCTTTACAGGGTGAAGCACAGTGATCACAGAGAAGACTGACATAAATGGTAAATAGCTACATTTATATAGTGCTTTTATCCAAAGCGCTTTACAATATATGCCTCACATTCACATACCGATGGCAGTGAGCTACCATGCAAGGTGCTGGCCTGACCATCGGGAGCAATTTGAGGTTCAGTGTCTTGCCCAAGGACACTTTGACAGGAGGAGTTGGGGATCAAACCGCCAACCTTGTGATCAGTTGACAACCTGCTCTACCACTGAGGCACAGCCGCCCCTAATTCAATGCCTTGGAAAATAACTGATTTTAATCTACAAACATAACAAACCGATTAAATTTGTTGATTATTCTGTACATAGAATAGAAACAAACTGATTACATTTGTTGATTATACTGTACATAGAATACAAACAAACTGATTATATTTTTGATTATATTTTACATAGAATACAAACTGATTACATTTTTGATTATATTGTACATAGAATACAAACATAACAAACTGATTCAATTAGTGGATTTTACTGCTACCAGAAACATAAACTCATTCAACTTGACCACTAATAAGCATTCTCTGTTTTTTCATTAGCAACAATTCTTTTAGAACTCTTCTCATGATTTTGATGTTTTCAATTTAGAGGTCATTCTTCTCCTTCTCTAGTACAAGTACACATATCTTGGTGTGTGATCGTGGAGCATTTGCACTTTTTGTTGCTGGTCTGGGATGGTGGAAGCGGGATTAGCTTTCTGGCACTCGTCCAACTCCACTGGGTGCAGTACAATAGTCCCTTCAGCTGAAAGACACAAAGGAGGAAATAAAATACCTTACAGTGAACCTACCTACCCGTTATGGATAGCCTGCTGTATAATTAGCCTACCTGCCTCCCCCGATGTGTCAGCTACGACCAGCTCCAGGAAACTGTTGTCGTCGTACGGGTTCTGGAGAGGCCTGATCTGCTGAGGGATGAGGCTGTTCATCCATAACATCTGCCATTTGATGGATTATTTTATCCAAAGCTCCTTACAGATGAATGTATATAAGTATGGGTTGCCTCAGTGGGAGCTAAAAAGCTGAATTTGATGTTGATTTGGTTCATCAACAATTTAATAATATCTGTGCGAATCCATGAATAGAGGACATGTAACTGGTTAGTGTTTTTCCAACTTAACCCAGGAGGCCATTAAAACAGCACTCAATATATGAATGAATGATTGATTAAGATGCTGTGTCCTCTAAGCAACCCCTATGTTTGCTGTACATGCAATATTAATAGACTAATACACACACACACACACACATGTTATGTGTGGAATGAAACTGGCTGGAACACTAGCTGACTCAATGGATGGATGACAGATGGAGGAAAGGATGAAAGGAAGGTGAGGTCACTAAAGAAGCTGGTTGTTCAGCAACAGCACAAGATCTCTTTTTCCTGCATCCAGCTTGGTGTACATCCAAAGCACCAATATCATCAAAGTGTTGTTGAAGCCTCCTAGCAAGTATTCTCTCAAGCAGTTTTACCAGGATATTAAGACTAATGGATCAGTTTGCAATCTGATTTTGGAATCGTGACCACCGCAGTCTTGACAACAGGTGGCAACAGGTTCATCTCTTTTTAACCAGTATGCCACTCCCACATGGTACAGTCCAAGTCGGAACACAGGTGTACATAGAATATCACTGAATATCAATACTAGATATTTTGTATAAACCAAGTGACACAATTGAGATATATTAATACTGATTGAGTACTTGCTTATTTTGTATAGACATATATTTTTAGTTGCTGTGTTGCAAATTCCCTCTATACCTTCCAGGAGAGCACACACCCCAGAGGCCTAAAGTGACATTACAGCCATTCCCAGAAGCAGCCTCTATGATTATATACAGGTGTGTCAAACAATTGCCTCCCTTTAGCACTAATTCGATCAAGGCTGGATTATGGGAGTGTAGTATATGGATCTGCAGCAAACTGTGCTTGGAGAATTAGATGTGACACAGGCCCGGGCCCTCAGACTGTGCATAGGAGCAGTAAGAAGATCACCTGTGTGTGCCATACAAGTCGAGGCAGGAGAAATGCTGCCATGGTGAGAAGGGTCCAACTGCAGACCTCCACGCTCAGCACCCTAGTTCTGTGAGCCAATGGGGTTTGAGACCTCCATCCTCAGTACCCAGTTCTGTGAGCCAATGGGGGTTGAGCATGAGTAGTGGGGTTCTGTTGTATGAAGTACGTAAACTTTCACTTATTTCACCTTAGCAGTCCACCAAAATCTGTTTCTGAACAAATTTGAGGCGAGAAATAAACTATCCAGTTGCTGAATCTTCACTCATATTAGATCTACAAGGTCTAATTTAAAAGTTTGTTCCGACTTTCGTAAGTCAACGGCACTACTGCACTGCCGGTTGCCACCGCTTTCTTGGCCGTGCTTCAAGCTAGTGGGGGACACCGAAGCGAAGCAGCAAAGACCCAAACGACTACACATGTAAGTAACGTAATCTAATACTACTTTTATGTCATCAATTGTTATATTAATAATATTACAATAACGCTGATAATGCTTTCATATTTGTATTCAGAATAAACGCTTTGTAAATAAATGCATTTACGGATCCGACTGCTAGCCTATTAGCTTACTACTATAATTTCCCATAGAGGTTAGCGAGTTAGCTAACATAAGCTTGCGATTTACAATGGCGTTATGGTGCATTCCCTCGTACTCGTACTTTACATTTGTAACATAATTCGGTTGATTTGTGCTCAACGTTACGAGATAAAAGTCTTTACTAGAGTGTGGTACTAGCCTACTAATGTTAACGTAACTAGTTCACTGATATGCGCCGTTTCTCTTCACAAATGGCGCTGTAGTAGTTGTTGATGTAGGTCTCTAGATGGTGGGGAAGGGAAAGGAGAGGAGAGGACAATAGTCTAGTCTAAAATAACCAGATACCATGGTTGTAGAGTTTGTTTGTATCCTGCTAATGAATTCCTGTGCAATGTCCTCTTTGGCCATTGAGCCACATCTTAAAAATATTTTTGCTATTGTATTTTAACCAGCCTATCTTACCAATATAACACAGGGACTTTAAACTGTTTTTGTCTTGTAGACCATGGCAAGAGCGCACTCCTGGGAGCTGAGTGGGTAAAAAAACACCTCCACTGGCTGAAGGGAAATGTAAAAGAACCTCATGTTGGAAGTCGAGAAAAAACTTCTTCAGGCACACAATGAAGACCACGAGGAATTGATGGAGAATTTTTTGTTTGTGTTTGATTTTCAAAATGACTACATTTGGTTCATGTCGGAAGTCAGAGACACTCTTGAAATTCCTGTGTGCGCAAATTTCAAGAAACCTTGTGAAATAGTTGAATTAAATAATTACCCTACCTACTGTGTTGTGAATGTTTTCTCTTTTTCAAGGTGTGCTTGGACCCCTTCAATCACCGCCTGCAGCTACACTGGAATTTGTCATTTTTGTAAAACTCTGATAGCTTTTACATAACTGGAGTGACAATTATCAATTTCATATTTGTAATATATATCACAGTGTGTGTGTGTGTGTGTATATATATATATATATATATAGTCTTCATATATTTATAGACTTCTGAAAGAAAATACAATACTAATATTGATGTAGTTTAATATTTGTAATATATATCACAGTATATATAGTCTTCATATATTTATAGACTTCTGAAAGAAAATACAGTATAGTGAGGGTGATGAGCCCGGAGGTGGGCGGAGCTCTGAGGGTGATGAGCCCGGAGGTGGGTGGAGCTCTGCTCTGAGGGTGATGAGCCCGGAGGTGGGCTGAGCTCTGAGGGTGATGAGCCCGGAGGTGGGCGGAGCTCTGGGGGGTGCTGAGCCCGGAGGTCTGCAGTTGGACCCTTTTGGCTGTGGTTACGCAGGAAGCAGCTCAGAGTCAACTATTGGATGAATTTGAGAGGGCACGGAGATAATCACCCAACTAAAAAAGTGCTACAGGTCTGCTGGGAAAGGGAGGGAACAGTAAAATCAAGTTTTGGCTGCACAGGAGATGCAGCAGCAAGAGACATGGGAGTGTATGGAATGGAGTTCTGCCCAACGGTGATGTAGCCTACAACCCCTGTGTGGGTATTAGAACCAATGGTGGTAGATTTAGACTTACTTCAAGTTAAGGCAAGGAAGGAAAGTGCGGACTTAGTATATGAGTTCTATAGGTATACAGAAAATAAATACACAGAGTATGTACAGGTGTTTACGGACGGATCAAACGATCCAATAACAGACAACACTGGCTCTGCAGTGGCAGTTCCTAGCCACAGAGTTACAATATACAAACGAACATCAAACTGCTTAAGTGTATATACGGTTGAGTTGTACGCCATTTGGATGGCTTTAGAGTGGGTTGAGCAAGCCAAACCTAACAGAGCTCTGATCTGTAGTGACTCAGCATCTGGTCTGTACAGCCTAAAGCTAGGTACATCCAGAAATCGCCAAAACCTACTATTTGGAATAATGGAAATACATTCACAGGTAAAGAAACAAGGCACTGGGGTCACATTCATTTGGGTTCCTGCGCATATGGGCATTATGGGTAATGAGAGAGTGGACAAACTAGCCAAACTGTTAAAAAAGAAAACATAGACACCACAATTAAATCCTCAAAATCAAAGGGATAGAGTATTGCATGGAGGAAAATCAATATGGAGTGGCAGCAGCAGTGGAATCAGGAGACAAGGGGAAGACAACTACATGCAATACAAAATAGAGTGGGTAGTGAGAGAAACAGGGGAGGAAATAGAAAAGAGGAGGTAGTAATGACCAGACTAAGAATAGGACACAGTAACTTGAACGGGACTCTCCACATTATAGGGAAGCATCCAACTGGACTATGTGAACAATGTCAGGTACCAGAAACAGTAGAACATGTACTTGTTAACTGCAGGAAATATACGTTAGAAAGAAAGGACATGATGGAGGGAATGGAAAGATCAGGGCTAACGTGTGGTGGAAGTGGACAAGGCAGGAAGTGTCTGGTCAGCTTTCTTAAGAGAACAGGATTGATAGGGAAAATCTGATGAACCGGACACTGTAGGAGTTAACTAACTCCAGAAGATGGCAGTAATGCAATACCAAGGATGCAAGCAACCGTTAAACCCCGAAGAAGAAGAAGAAGAAGAAGAAGAAGAATTGCCTCCCTTTGTCATTGTGCTGAGTGTTGGGCAGTTCTATTGCTTCCAAACCTCCATGCGTCATTGACTTTGTAAGTTATGGTTTCTACTTGTGTATGATTTGCTTGTTAATCATTTGATGTAGTTAAGCTGATTATTTTGCTCAAGTTTATTTCTCTAAGACTAAGAGTACTTGATTGATGACTGTAGTGAATATGTCATACCCCTTTCGCAGGTGGTCGTCATGGCAACGCCAGGCTGTGGCGGTGGTTGCTGTGCCAACGTTGGCTGCTCCCGGGTGTTGGTCTGACGATTTTAAAGACTGGAAGATGTAATCGCACTAAGGTGACTATAGTGACTATCATAGATTTGTAACTATCCAGAAAACTAAACTGCTCCAAATGTCCATTATTTCTCCCCCACCAGCAATCCTTGAACCACAAGTGGATCCCCTTGAAGCACTGCACCAAAAGCCGCGTTTCCGACTCCGAGCAGAGCCGCGAATCTCCGCTCCACTTAATGTGTCCGGCAGTAATCTACGGTTGACGACCCACGAATATAAAATCATGCGACTCCTTAAACAGACAAAACCGTACCCCCGTTTGAGCGCATCAGTCGATTTCTCACGAGGAACATCTGCCATCAATCTCGATGGGGGGCAGATTACTTACCTCGCTAGAACAAAGGGAATTTTCACACGTGTGTGCCGTATCCCAGTTCACGCCAGACCCACGTGGGGAGCACCATGCAGTAATGGCTTTCAATTTCATTGGAAGACCAGCTAAGACTGATGACGTTAAATGGGATTTTACTGGCCATTCATATGTCCTAGGACAAGTTTCATTGGTTCTGTGTCTAGCTTAACTCCTCCCAATTTATGCCCATAGGCTAGGCTATAGATTAATTATCATATTATTATCATCATCATATCATATTATTATCATGATGTAGCCTATTCATTCTGAAATAGCCATTTAAAAATCAGACGATTAGTTGTTTATTACATTAATTCTTGTCAGCACATAATTAGTGTACCCCCAACCCCAAAAAAGCAGTAGGCAATATTATGTCTATAAAAGTAGTTTATTGCAGTGAAGTGAAGCCAAACCAAGTAAGTGAAATAAATGAATAAACAAACAAGTGCAAACCAGTGAAGGTAAGTCAGTAAACACACACAAAAAATAAATTAAAAAAATAAACAGTGAACAAAATAATAAAAGAATGGTTAAACACGGGTTCTAAATCCGGTGAGCAGGTCTGGGCTGACGGTCTGAAAGGCGGCAGACTGCTGCATGGGGCGATAGCTGTGTAGGTAGCCGTGGTCTTCCTCCAGCCTGCCCTGAAGAACCTGGCAGAGCTCCGACAGTTGTGCTAACCTGAAAATGCCATGGAAAGGCACGTTAGATAGGACTGGTGTGGTTCTAATGTTATGAGTCAATATCAGCCTTTAACACCAGGCTAAATTTGAAAGGTTTTGCTCACCCGTGATAACATCCACATCAATATCCTCCTTCTGCAGCGATGTTGTAACCGCCTCGTGTGGAGAGAATACGCTGTTGAAACAGAAACATGCATGGTGTATCCATTGCATCAAGTCGTCCATTGATTTTCCCTACTTGGTCACAGTTCACTCAAAGTCCGTCCAACTCTTCCAATGGCAGCCATGACCACATTTGCATTGTCTAGATGCCCTGAGCTACTAGGGCGAAATGGAGTGGCATCAGCTGACTGAACCGACGTCGGGGTGGTGAAGGACTGCAAGGAGTCATTCCAAAATCTCTTGAAAATAAATCTTCTAGTAAATCTGGGCGATACTATTTGAATAAAACGGCGTCTTCTTTCCAATAGTATCCAACGGCAGCCTAGGAGAAAAGTCCCTGGCGCGTCGTGGCGGTAGTGGCTGTCACGTGTTTTCTTTTTAACAAATTTAATTTACAAACCTCTTATACATTTTTAAACAAATTTAATTTACAAACTTCTTATAACTTTGCCATTATATATTTTTTTGTATAAATCTAAAATGGCACTGTATTGTTTAAATTCACAAAGATAGCATTCAAAACTGTTGGCCAGTTGGCCATTTTGACCTGTCCCTCATGATTTTTCAATTTCAATGGACACAGATAGACCGATTTGTTTGAACTAAAACCAAAACTGTGCTGTTTTCCGTAATGTCCTGTTGTATATGTAAAACTTCCCAAAAAGGTTTGAATTTGCAACTAATATATTTAAATCATTAGTTATTTTGAATCAAAAGAAACCAATATTATATCCAACTGTACTAACCAGTAATACCATTACAGGTTTATGAGCAATCCCTCCCACATCTCTCTCATATAAACCCTGCAACTCAAATCAAATGGCTTCTATATGGAGAGATTTATCAACTAGTATTTATTTTATTCATGTGAATTTTCTACAGCATATTTATATTTAATGTTCCTAATACATATATAATAGATGCTTTATGGGGTAATTCCTTTGTAGCATCTTAAATGATACTTTACTTTATTAATTAAATATGTATTAGTAATTGTTCAAGCTCTCTTCCACTGAATACTGTTGACAATGGAACATAATTTAACCAATTCACATTTCTTAGTAACTGTTAGAATTCCATAACAACTCCAAACCAAGACTGATAGAAAATAGTTTTTATTTTTGTAAAGGATATCTTTATTGTTCCATATAAAATAACGGTGTGGTGAAAACTTGTGGTTGTAGAGTAGTAACCAAGCCAAAAGGCCCTGCTTAAGAACATCTAACAATTTAGTAGGGATTTTAAAATGTCAGCGGGACAAATTTGTAGGTCTTAACCATGGTTGCTTTCAGCCTGTCCCTAATCATCTTGTTTGAATGTGAATACCCAACCAGTGTTTCATTTACATGTGAAAGGCTACTCTAGGACTCGACGTGTTGGAAGGGGAGGGGGGACAGTTTTCGTCTGGAATTCCAAGTCAATGGCAATTCGCGTGAAGTGACGCAAAATCTGTTGTTCCACGGCGTCACACGTTACCATTTTCACCCCTAAATCTTCCTTTTGGTGCAGTGAAGCCAAGGGGGCTGTAGAAGGTGTAGAGCCAGAAAGGGCTCTAGTGGATCAACTAGATTGGGAGAAGGCCTCAAACCCGGAGGCACAGTCCTTAAACAATGACCCAGAGAACAAATCTGACAAGTCATTTATTTCCCGCCATGACAAACAACTGATGAGGAAAAGGTTTACTAAAACTAAACCTTCTCATCAGTTCTGGTTCTGCTGAGAGGCCAACGTTATAAGAAGTGGTTCTTATAACGTTGGCCTCTCAGCAGAACCAGTAGTCAGACCTAAGAAATTGGCTGCCCACTTAGTCAATATCAATACAGCTCAGTCCAAATCCAGCTAATGCTCTCCTTCCAAGTGAACATGTAACCTCAGCAGAGCCTTCACCCAGCATATTCCTCTATCGGAACATACCCATATCATTCCCTATCATTCCCCCGGCCACTGTCCCTACCAGCTCAGCCAACTGCTCCCACATCTGATAGTACAAGTCCCTATTATCAGCCATTGTATGGTGTTCCTAAGCCCACTATTCCAGACTTCACAACTGACAATGAACAGGACTTTGCTATCTTGAAACTGGCAGTCGATAACCTCCTTGATCCATATCCACAGTTCAATGAGAAATATAAATATCATGTTCTTGAGCACCTCAAATTGCCTGAGGCTCAAATGTCGTCTTGCTGTCACGACCCAGCACCTTACACAGCTACTATGCAGGCACTCCAATTGCAGTATGGTCAGCCTCACCAACTTGCAAAAAGTGAGATTGCCGCAATACTGACAGCACCCGATGTCAGAACTGGAGACTCAAAGGGGTTTCAAAGTTTCTCCCTGAGAGTTTACCTTCTTGTGAGCATGTTGATAACTTTGCAGGGCCCAACAGGTTATGAGTTAAACTGCTGCTCTCATGTCGATCACCTCCTAAGTAAACTGTCCAAATATCTGAGGAATGGTTTAATTGAATTCTTGCAGAAGCAAGGCAAACTGACCACATGCTAAACCCATACAATCTGAAGGATGGTGATTGGCAGGATGGTTACAAATGGTTACAAAGATGTTGGTGATGTGGTCGTGCTTCTCATTCAGCAACTAATTGTAGCCTCAGGAAACCCTGTCCTGAATGTGGTGAGCTCCATCTTCACATCCTCCACCGTGTGACACACAAAGAATCCTCCACTAAAACTTCACTGTCTATCAGCAGGGTGTATTTCTCACATTCCACTCCTTCTGACAGTGTGTTTCTCAAAGTAGTACCGGTATTAAGAGATCTGTCACTTAAGACATATGCCATTCTAGATTATGGGTTGTTAGGACCATCCTACTACCTGCAGCTGCACAACAGCTACAATTTACAGAGGAGAAGGAGATACTTACCCTCCGTACAGTACGCCCTGACTTCACACACCTGGAAGGGAGAGCAGTCAACTTTCAGGCCAAAAGTAAAATATCCTATTCACGGAACCTTCACTGCAGAAGGAATTGATCTCATTGACCAAAGTCCCTGTGGCATTGTCATGCTCATTTAAGGGGTCTTCCTCTGCAGTCTTTCAGTGGAATACAACCCCATGTTCTGATTGGCTCAGACAATTCTCAACTGATCTTTCTCATAGAACCTGTGCGCCGTGGATTGAGAAAGGGATCAACAACTGTGCACACCCAACTTGGATGGACCCTTCAAGATAATGAGGGGCTCCTTGATGGTCCTACACCTGTCCACCAATGCCTGTTCACTACCTCTCTGTCTTTCAGATGGACTGAATGACCATGTGGAAAAGCTGTGGCAGCTATATGTGCTTCCTTATCGAAGTGGGAAATATGTCACCTGTTCCAAGTAGTGATGGCCGATTCGCGAACGAATCGTTCAAAAGAACCGAATCAGTTAAGAGAGTGAGTTGATTCGACTCGCACACGCGACTGAATTGATTCAGCAGCGGTTATAGCAGCGCCAGAAAAAAAATAATTTATTAAAAAAATCACCAGTTAATTTATCAAACAACATCTTAAACATTACAAAAACTGTTGTCACAATGTATATAGAATGTAATAGATCGCTACATTATTACATTGGCCTTTTTCATATTTTTCATATGGCTCCTTGATCCGGCGGGTAAGCGGAAGTAGTCTCTCTCGTTCACCGGACGAGAACCGCTGATCCGACTGAGCGGCTCGCGAACGAGAGAGCAGATGAACGAGAGAGACTGAGCGGCTCGCGAACGAGAGAGCAGATGAACGAGAGAGTGAGCTTCTTGCGAACCGTTCAGTCTCTATCGGACTTCTCGGACTCTCTCGGACATCGGACATCTCGGACATCTGCTCTCTCGGTTCGCGAGATGTCCGAGCGGTTCACGTCTGATGAACGAGAGAGACTACTTCCGCGTACCCGCCGGATCAAGGACCCATATTGGATCGTGATCGTATTCTGGACACATTGACAACAGTTTTTGTTGTTTAAGATGTTGTTTAATAAATTAACTGGTAATTGGGTAAACTATAAGCCATTTAACATTGGTCAACAAAACTGTCTCTATTAGAAAAAGAAAGTCAAGAGCACACAAAATAAAATGAAATCAATAACAATACTCTGTGTAAATACTATAAATATTATTATTGTCATTAACCTGTGGTTTAGTTGGTGTTTTACAGTTGGTTACACATCTGGTTTGAAAGGGGTGGCGCTCATGTGATTCCATTACTAGTATAGCTCAGTTAGTAAAGCATCAGACTCTCATGCTGAGGATTGTAGGTTCAACTCTCACATGGGATGGTATGTTTTTGTTGGTGAATCATAATGAATCGATTCAGAATCGGACGGCTCGAAAGAATCGAGTTAGTTAAAGCAGGACAAGGAGGCTATACAGACACTGGAGGCATGCACTCAAAGAGTACCTGTTGATGGCATTAAGCGGTATGCTACTCCTTTGGATCAGTGAAGCCTCCCAGATCAATATGCCACAAGAAGCTATCATGTCTAATCTACGTAGCACTGAGAGAAGACTTAATTTACATTGACAGTAATTTACAATGTAGAAATCCTCAAGTTGGTGCAAGCTGGGTATGTCAAAAAGCTCTCTTCTGAAGCTAGCCACAGTTCCGCTGAATCGTGGTTTCTAACTCATCATCTAGTCCACCATAACAACAAGCCTTGGCTTGTGTTGAACTATTTGTTCCGGTATTAGGGTATGTGCCTGAATGACCAGCTTCTTCCTGGCCCAAAGTCTCCTACGTTTCTGCCAGCAGTCAGTGGTGATATAAAGGGAATGTTTCACCAGATACGATTGCTGCCTGAAGACAGACCTCTGCTCAGGTTCTTGTGGTGGAACATGTGGAGAGAGCAAGAACTTGATTTATGCGAGTGGTAGGTCTTACCCTTTGGTACAGCCCCCGTTGTGCTGTTTTGTGATTTACAGAGACAACTGCAATGGTAATGAGGAAGTACAGTGAGCTGTAGAGCACAACTTTTATGTTAATTGTCTGACCAGTCTCTCCAACACACATGAAGCCAAATAACTGGTTGACAAAACAAGAGCGCTGCTGGCCTCAGAAGGCTTTGACTATGATAAGGTTGAATGCTGGAGTGTCCTTTTAAGGTGAACTTACTCTTTTTTTCTTTTCTTTAATTCACCAATTTGTGCTTACAAAGACAGACAATATGGACAGATACAGATACTAAAGTGACAGATGATATCGACTTATTAGACAAAACAGAAAGGACAAAGACAAGTAACAAGGTCGTTTTTATAACAGGAAGGAAGGGATAAAAAAACAAAGTAATAATAAAAAATAAGTAAATAAATTAATTGTATTATTATTTATATTTTTTTAAAGGGGAGGGGGGCTGTTTTGGGTTTGGATGTGTTTTGCAAGATGGGATTTCTATTGTGTGATTTGAATGTTTTGCAGTTATGTTAATGTGTTAAGCTTTGGCTTGTCGACGTGTCACAAAAAGATTGAGCAAGCAAAGCCGTTGTTGGTAACAGGTTTAAAATTTAAGTTTGTTCAATGCCAATGAGAAATTTTGGCTAACAGACTACATTGTTTTTAACTAGCTGCTACAGCTAGCCCCGTGCTAGGTGGTTAGCCTCTTGACTAAAAACATTAGCCTCTTGGCTAAAAACACTAGTACTTGCAGACCTGGGGCCCGTTCCAAGAAGCAGGTTCAGCAAACTCTGAGTCTAACCCTGCACTCTGAGTTGATTAATTCTGAGATGGCAAAGTCTGAGTTTGCGGTTCCAGAACGGCTGATTTGAGTTAGTTCAATCAACTTTGAGTATGTTCACCTTGAGTTAAGCGCGTGCGCGACGACAATAAAAAGGCATCATCAATGGAGGCCCGATACTACGATTCAGCATGGCAACCGGCAAGCAAAGATCGGCGTACTTCACTCCACTGGAGTTAGAACTGTTATTAAATGCTTATGGAGAGTATGAACCAATCTTTAAAAAGAAGAGGGAATTGGCTTGGGAGAGAATCGCTGCCCGAGTCAATGTGTACGTTTGAATGCAGTAGTGTACTCATTTAAGATTTAACCACACTTTCTTATAATGGTGGAATAGTGGTGGAATAGTATTGGGGGAAAAAATATTTTCATTTAGGTGCAATCCCACGGGCGCAAAGCGCTCTTGGCAGCAGCTGAAAATGAAATATAAAGTCATTTAGCAGATGCTTTTATCCAAAGCGACTTACAAAGGTGATAGTTAACACTATGTGAAGATCGAACCCACAACCCTGAGACTGAGAGTCTAATGCTCTACCAACTGAGCTGTCTGGGCCAGACATACTTCAGATGGTGTACTTGGGGCAGCAAATTAGAAAGGCAGATCTAGAAATGTAATTACTGGAACATAAGTTAGAGGTGGGTGCATGGTCACAGGTGGAACAATATAAAAATACTAACTGTTGCTTTTGTATTTGTAGGAAATAAAGAAGACCAAATTAAATGTGTCTTTATTTGACTGCTCGGGGTGGTGGTAGCTTAATCCGTGAAGTGTAAACGGCATATTATATCTCGGACAGCTCTTCCATCCTGGACATAGAACATCTAATCGGGGTCTCAAAATCCTCTCCCGACGTAAGGCTATGCGAATTACTTCCGCTTGAATATCGATCGGGTTACCGAGGAATGGACACGCCATGTCCCATGAGGGGATGGGTGTCTCAGGCTCTGCACTCTCCATGTTTGCATCCTACCTAACGGATCGCTCCTACCAGGTGACGCTGAGAGGGTCTGTGTCAGAACCACGCAGGCTCGCTACTGGGGTTCCGCAAGGCTCGGTTCTAGGCCCTCTCCTCTTTTCCCTCTACACAACATCTCTTGGTTCTGTTATCCATTCACACGACTTTTCCTACCACTGCTATGCAGATGACACCCAGCTGATCCTGTCATTTCCCCCCTCTGACACACAAGTGGAGGCACGCATTGCTGCGTGCCTGGCAGACATCTCGGAGTGGATGTCGATGCACCACCTGAAGCTCAACCTGGACAAAACTGAGCTGATGTTCCTCCCGGGGAAGGGCTGTCCGCACCGAGACCTGGCCATCACCATTGATAATGCTGTGGTGACGTCAACTCGGACTGTGAGGAATCTGGGTGTGACCCTGGACGACCAACTGTCGTTCTCGGCAAACATCGCATCGGTGACGCGCTCCTGCAGATTCCTCCTCTACAACATCAGGAGGATTCGCCCCTTCCTCACTGACAAGGCAGCGCAGGTGCTCATCCAGGCTCTTGTCATCTCCCGCCTGGACTACTGCAACTCCCTCCTTGCTGGTGCCCCGGCGTTTGCCATCAGACCTCTGGAGCTTGTTCAGAAAGCTGCAGCTCGTCTGGTGTTCAACCGCCCCAAGTTCTCCCATACAACTACCCTTCTCCGTTCTCTACACTGGCTCCCTGTAGCGGCTCGCATCCAGTTCAAGACCCTGGTGCTAGCCTATAGGGCAGTGAAAGGAACAGCTCCTTCTTACCTCCAGGCTATGGTCAAGCCTTACACCCCCCGCCCTGCTGCCTCGAGGCGACTGGTTGCCCCGTCGCTCAGAGGCCCCTGCGGCCGATCTACACGGTCACGGCTCTTCTCTGTCCTGGCCCCGCAGTGGTGGAATGAACTCCCCACTGATGTCAGGACAGCAGAGTCGCTGCCCATCTTTCGCCGCAGGCTGAAAACCCACCTCTTCAGGAAACACTACCCTGACTCTTCCTCTTAGCCTTGCCTATTTGTCGTCAATTATGTGTCTGAGCTCTTGTTTATTGGCTCTTGTTCATTTGATACACTTATTTGTCTTATCTCTTGCTTATTTGGTTCACTTAGTTGTCTTAGCTCTTGTTTATTTGATTCTCTTATTTGTCTCAGTTGTTTAAGATATAGTAGGTTGCTAACTTATTGCACTCTTACCTTAACACTAGTTATGCTCTTAGTTGCTTGTTTAGGAAGGAAATGCACTTACGATTTCTGGTGACGAGTAGTTTTCTTGCCTACCTATGTTGAATGCACTTATTGTAAGTCGCTTTGGATAAAAGCGTCTGCTAAATGACTGTAATGTAATGTAATGTAATGTCCGAGAAAGTCAGGGAGAAAGTCAGTATTTGTTCAAGAAAACCTGCCAGCGAGCAGGTTAGGTTCACAGAGTCAGTTACCACGGTGACTGAATCAGAGTTTGAGTTACCTCTCTTTCTGGAACAGAAAACCCAGAGTTTCCCTCATCTCAGGGTTAACAAACTCAGAGTTTTCACTAAACTCGCTTTCTGGAACGGGCCCCTGGACTGCTGCTTACTGTTGGTTCCAGTCACAATTGTCTGTAAGTCTATTGGTGAGACTGAGCTCCCCTCCATCTGTAATGAGTTACAGTCCCTTGAGCGGCAGATCAACATGTTGTTGGACCACCATTTGAAACTCGTTTGGCCGAGCTGGAGGCGACAGAGTCCTGTGGTACTCCCTGCTCGGTGATGGAAGGAGACATAGAAACGGGGCCTGGTACATCCTGGTCGACCGTGGGTGGGAAACCTAGATCTTCTCTGCCACTCTTTGACCTTGCCTCAGATCATCCTCTCCCGCTGTCAAATAGTTTTGCAGTTCCGAAGGAGCTTGATATCACCACGGCTGAGGAATATTCTCTCCGGGCAGACTTACGAGGTGCAGCCCCGGCTCGGAGACTGCCTCCCTGGCAGTCTAGGGGCAGCTGGACCCCCGTTACTCACTCTCCATCTCCATCGTGCCTCATCCTCTGCTCCAGGTGGCTAATTCAAACAGGCATGGCCTGCCCAATTTCTCAGTTCATGCAGGTGGGTGCATAGATGAAAGCCCAGAATTTCTGGTTGTTGGTTGCTCGATTGTCAGAAATATGGAAATCACAAATGGCATCACCTTTGTTTCCCAGGCACCAAAGTTCTGGATATTAATGAACACATACCCACACTAATTGACTTGTACCCAAGTGTGCATTCTGTCATTGTCCATGTCGGGACTAATGACACTCAGACAATCAGAGAAACTACATAATGAACTCAAGTCTTTAGTGGATACTGTATCCTGTATCCTGTCCGGTCCTATCCCTACTCTGTTAAAGTTTAAGTCTCCTCGCCCTGAGGTAACCCCTGTAATTTAGTGTCTGTCCAGGGAGGGCTGCACCTTCCAGTGGTGTGTGTTGCGTGACTGGGAAGTTCCGTGTTCAAGTTCAAGTGTGTAAAGCCAGAGATATTATTATAGAAAGACTTTGGTAAAGCGTGGCTGCGGCTGACAGCAGTCAATAATAAATCTCTCGATTGGAATAACTGTCTGCATTGGTGTCCATAGCTCTGTCGGGTACGCTACAGTATGCTTAGTAGTACTCATGTGATAGCACCCATACTGCCCCGACTGATCACCACCACCAGGCACTGCTCACACATTCAGTTATAGCCTACAGTAGGCTATTGACCACTGCACAATAGTTGCACGGAGACCTAGAGTTACAGGACTTAAGTAAGTAAGAGTAAGTGTGTCGGCATCATTTATTATACATCTGCTTACAATGTGTCACCAAAATGCAATATGCCTATTAATGAGCCAGTCAGATGAATGGCTATCTATACATATACAGAGGCAATAACACGATAATAACAAAAATGCAACACTGCATAACCCTCATTAGGGGAGTATAGCTACAAACACAAATTGAATAACTAGGCCTATTGTTATTGTTGTAATGCAGAACTTCCTTCCAGAAACCGTAATCATAACATGCCACGGTGGGCCAGAATAAAAAAAAGAAAACCGTACTGGCTTACCTGTGGAAGGCTAGGCTACTACACAAGGCGGATTCTTCTGGGCTTTGAGTTGAAAATGTTGATTATGTCACCGTAATCCGAAATGTCAATTAGTTCTCTTTCAAAAGACAAAAGAGTCAAATTGTTCAGGCGTCCAGTCAACATGGATGATCTCAGGTGCGACTGGACCCCGGGTTGTTGCGGAGAAAAGTCTCTCAACACTGCAAGACGTTAGAGGAAGGGCTATGATATTTGGAAAAATATCCGCAGGGCAGCTATCCAGTACTTCAATTAGTTAAGGGAAGTTCTCTCGATACATTTTGCGTCTGATATGCTGGTGAATTCAGCATCAGCGAATGAAATCCCATACAAATCGCATGGACTGTTCAACAGTTCTTTCACGCCAAAAGTGGCGGATTCAACTCAGTTATCTGCCTGTCAAGAACGCAGTTCCACAGTGCCCTTAAATCAGCATTACTCTTGACGGGACATTTTCCCCAATGTTGTGGTGACGACAGATTCGTGAAACTCTTAAGGCAGCTTGTGTTTACGAGAAGCAGCCACATCCCAGTTAGCTACCTCATGCTTTCCCATCAACTCCTCGGTCAATCTTAGGACTTTATCGAAGTCACCCTCTGAATCATCCCGGAAAGTCGCATAAGTAGCTTTCAGTGTCTCAGTCAAAGAAATACAGTCTGTTACACACAGTGTTGAGCTCTGCAACCCCTTCATGGCAAAACCACTGTTCTCAAACAACTTGTAAAATGTAACAAGCATGAAAACAAAGTTTTTTGTTTGTATCTGTTGTAACAGCTGCTCTGCGTCTATTTTAGTTTGTCCACTTGTTTCGGCGTATTCAGCTAGAGCCTCCAATAGTACATCTAGCAACTCCAATATCTTATGTACCGACCCAGACTTTGAGCTCCATCTAGTATTACACAATCTTTCCAGCTCCATACACTGACTGTTTGGATGCATTTCCTTTTGTATATCCATGAACCGAGCGTGCCTGTGGGCCCCAGTGAAGAAGCTATATATTTGATTCACAATGTCAAAAAAAAGTGCTAACATGCCCCGACGCTTTGGCAGCAGTGCAAAGCACTAGATTAAGCCGGTGAGAATTGCAATGCACATAAACGGCTTTCGGAAATGTTTCTATCAGGAGAACCTGAACCCCTCCCCTGTGCCCTGACATGACCGATGCTCCATCGAAACAGAATCCGACACAGAGAGATGGATCCAACTCGAGTGGTTAAAAGACCTTGAGAATCTGCCCGTTCTTTGATTATCCCCCCATGAATGAATCAGATACAAACAGCAACTAGTTCACGTTTGGCCAGATCTTTATACTCATCTGCAAGTATGGCAAAAGTATGGCAGCCTCAAGCAAGCTCATTCTGAATATGGTGGCTCATGAACGTGGCATTTCGGGGCAGTTCCCTCAGTCTATTTTCAATTTCTGGATCATATCTTGACATGAACTTGAATAGCTCCAAGAAATTACCTTTATTGAGCGCCTCCTCAGTTTCTCTGTGCCCCCTGAGTGGAATCTCCAGCTTTGCACACAGCATAGCAATGTCCAGCACAGTTTTAACATGTTCCCGGTTTCGTCCTACAAATGATGGGGCATCACCGTGCAGTTGGTTCAGCACTGTCCCACAGCTTTGCAGTCGATGGCTGTCCCTGTAAGATACCAGCGTAGTTAGTGCAATAGCATGCGGCTTGCTAGACTCATGTTTGTTGCAGGCATCTCCAAGACGTTTCCAATTCGACCGAAACTGCACTCACGAGAGTGGTCAATGACCTTTTGTTAGCTATTGACTCCAACTCAGCCTCAAGCACTATTGCTACTTGACCTGAGTGCAGCCTTCGACACAATTGATCATACGATACTTTTGAACCATCTTGAACATTATATTGGTATCCCGGGATCAGCCCTTTCTTGGTTTAGGTCTTATTTACTCGATAGATCACATCACGTCTTTTACAACAACATGACCTCAGAGTGTTGCAATATGGACTTTGGTGTCCCACAAGGCTCTGTCCTAGGACCACTGCTATTCTCTATCTATATGCTACCACTTGGTGGCATCATTCGCAAATTTGGCATTAACTTCCATTGCTACACCGATGACAAATTTACATACCAGTCAAACCAACCGATAACACCCAATTCCAAAAACTAGAGGCCTGCCTATTGGAGGTCAAATATTGGATGTCCCTAAACTTCCTACTTCTTAATGGCAGCAAAACTGAGATGCTGATTGTGGGACCAGCTAGACATAGACACTTATTTGAGAATACTACTCTCAACTTTGATAGTTGTGTAATCTCCCAGAGTCCATACGTTAAAAACCTTGGGGTAAAATTCGACCCTACCCTCTCATTCGAGTTGCACATTAAGGAGACCACTAAAACAGCGTTTTATCATCTTCGCAATATTGCCAAAATTCGACCCATGCTAACAGAGGCAGACGCAGAAATTTTAGTACATGCCTTTGTATCATCCAGAATCGATTATTGTAATGTCCTTTTTTCGGGCTTACCTACTGGGTGCATTAAAAAACTACAACTGGTCCAGGATGCTACTGCCAGAATCCTGAAGGTGCTTTTACTTACATATAAATCATTACATGGGATGGCACCGTCCTATCTATCCGATTTGATTAAACCATATAAACCGCCACGCGCCCTCAGATCTCAGGACGCTGGCTACCTGTCTATCCCAGCAGTCAAAAAGAAAACTGCAGGTAACAGAGCCTTTTCTTACCGGGCTCCATATCTATGGAACAGTCTGCCTGCCTCAATCAGAGAGGCAGGCTCTATCGAAGTCTTTAAGTCAAAGCTAAAAACCCATTTATTCTCTCTGTCATTTGACCAGCCTTGAGGGAGTGGCTCAGTCTCTTCTCAGAGTAAGGCTAGACCAGTTAGCTTATCCTAGCTCAGGGTCCTGCCGATGGATACTAGCATCCTGCCTACATGCCCTATTCTCCTGGTCTACCTGCTCCTGTCCACTGGTCATGTTTGTCTGTGTGAGTGAGAGTGCGTGTATGGGTGTGGGTGGGTGTGTCTCCTATCTGTTCCAGGCTGCAGCCCGGCAGAGTTGGCGTCTGCGTGGTCCCCCACTCCTAGGACGATGCTGACTGAGCGGACGTTGCGGTTTCCTATCTGGGCAGTGTTGGCGCCTGCATGGTCCCCTAGTCCTATGATGACGCTGACTGAGTTGCCATTGCTGTGATGCCGCCCCATCAGATCTGGATGTCCCACCAAAATAAACTTTTATGCATTGTGTATACGCTGCCTGCCCAAACTCGGCATCTATTGCACGCCCAACCGTCCTGGTAGGGGGATCCCTCTCTGAGTAGCCCCTCCCAAGGTGTCTCCCAATTTTCCCTATAAGGTTTTGTGGGAGTTTTTCCTTGTCCTCTGTGAGGGTCTAAGGCTGGGGGATGTCGTGTACTAATCATTTATTATTTTCACATGTTGGGCACTGTGAAGCCCTTAGAGACTGTAACGGTGATTAAGGGCTATACAAATAAATGTGATTTGATTTGATTTGATTTGTGTGCCTCTCGGGGAAATGTTTACATGCTTTGCAAAACACAGCGTCTCGTTCTTTACTATATTCAATCCACTTGAATGTTACCAGATTTGGTTGAGTGGCTGGTGGTTCCTCCATGGCTGATAGGATCTAAAGGTGTCCCGGTTGGCTCTTCAGAAGCCGACTACAGTGAGTGGAGTGGAGCCTGCATGCCAATGTTAGCTAGACTAGCATGACTCTTGAGGCACTCTCAGGAGGGCCGTTTCAGTGCTGTGCAGAGCTCTGAAGCCTGAAATTTATCCAAAATATTTTTATTAAGAAATCAGCTGGGTGGATACTACCTTTACTAAAGCCTTGGACAGAAAAGGGAGTTTAGAAATTGGCCTAAAATTGCTAGGGAGTAGATGGGTCTAAATTGGTTTTCTTCAGAAGAAGTTGAACTACAGCATGTTTGAAGGTAGCAGGGACTGAACCAGTAGTTAAAGAGCTGTTTATGATGGCTAAGACGTGTGGACCAACTGTATCAATGGCCTCCTTAAGAAATGTAGTTGGGATGATGTCTCCAAGACAGTATGTGGAACTCGTGCGCAAAATGGTGTCAATCAAGGCAGATAAAGAAATAGGAAGGAAGTGGTTGAGACTAAGCAGAGTAAACTGGTGTTACAGAGATGGCTTGTATAGCGGGGGGGGGGGCTCTGACATCTTGCTTTATCAGTGAATTAAAAATTCTTCACATCTCTCAGATGTGGCAGAAATGTGATTGGCAGCAGGGCTGATGACTGAATCTATATCCTTGAACAGATCTTTCATGACATGAGATCTTTTAAAATGTCCAAATGGACAGCCTTTCTGCACTTGGTGCGTATGGCCTCGTTTAGCCATGGCAAGGATATGGATTTGGACGTTTTGTTTTTAAAGGGAGCAATGGAGTCAAGTCGTATCAAGATTTAATAGAATAGATTTAATACTGATCTCAAGTCAGTATTCAAATTACTTAATGACTCCTCAGTGATATGGGGCAGCTGAGGGGTGATATGGTTCGAGGCAGCAGTAAAAGCATTACTAAATTTGCTAGCAGAGGTGGAATTGAACATGCAAGAGCGGACAGAGGCAGAAGAGTGGGAAGGGGCAGCAAGGACTTAAAAACAATTACTTTATGGTCGGACACACAGAAATCAATAGTTTCCAGATCCATAGGGGTAAAGACCAGCAGAAAGCACTAAATCTAGTGTATGCCCCTTACAGTGAGTGGGCCTGTTGACCAACTGTACAAGACTAAAAGATTTAAAAAAAAATCAGCAGCCACAGAGTGTTGTACAGAGACAAAATAAAAGATAGAAGTTCAGAGAACTCCCTAGTAAAATTATCAGTGCCTTTAGGAGGCCTGCAGACCAACACACAGAGTAAGGGCTCCTTGCCACAAATCAAAAAGCTAAGGATTTCAAAAGTGGACAAAAAGCCAAAACAAACAGGCGAACATCTCTTATGAATTGTATCTAAACCACCACCCCAACCATTCAACCTAGGCTGGTGAAAGAAGGAATAGTCATGTGGTGTGGCTTCAGTTAATGAAACGTCTTGAAGAGTGGGTTGGCATCACTGATGTTGCTTTGAGATGGTTTCGTTCCTACCTCTCCAACAGAACCTTCTCTGTAGTGATAGGAAATGCCTCATCCCCCTCTAACCATCTCTCATGTGGTGTCCCCCAGGGTTCAATACTTGGACCTCTGCTTTTCTCCCTATACATGCTCCCCCTAGGTCACAATATACAGAAGCATAATTTCCTTTCATTGCTACGCAGATGATACACAGCTGTATGTCCCTGTAAATCAGGTGATCCTTGTGCAGTAGCTGACCATACCACCAAATCTGAAATTGTTCTGTTTGGGCCATCATCTGCCACTAAGTCAATTCAGGTTCAACTCGGGAGTCTATCTTCTAATGTCAAGCCTGTTGGACGAATCTGGGTGTTATCCAAAGCCACTTACAATAAGTGCATTCAACGTAGGTAGGCAAGAGAACTACTAGTCACCAGAAGTCGTAAGTGCATCTTCTTCCTAAATAAGCATCTAAGAGCATAACCAGCGCTAAAGTAAAAGTGCAATAAGCTATCAACCTACTTTTTATTTAAAACAAACCAAATAGGCAAGTGGTAAGAGGAAGGGTCAGGGTAGTGTTTCTTAAAGAGGTGGGTTTTCAGCCTGCGGCGAAAGTTGGACAGTGACTCTGCTGTCCTGACATCAATGGGGAGTTCATTCCACAGTGGTGGGAGTGATAGTCTTGTTTTATCCAATTATAAATGATTGCCAGAATTCTGTCTTTATTTTTTACTGACTTGGAGAGGGTTATTCATGCATTCATTTCCTCCCGATTAGATTACTGCAACTCCCTCTATTCTAGTCTTAGTCCATTAACCGCCTGCAAAATGCTGCTGCTAGGCTCTTACCCAGAACAAAGAGACGGGATCATATTCCACCCATTTTCGCCTCCTTGCACTGGCTGTCTGTTAATTTTAGGATTGATTTTAAGGTTCTACTGATAACTTTTAAAGCACTTAATGGAGTGGCCCCCAGCTACATCTCTGGCTTCTTGAACCCATATGTACTGGAGAGTAGCCTGAGATCCTCAGACCTGGCACAGTTGGCGGTTCCTATGTCCAAGCTAAACACCAAAGGAGGCCAGGCTTTCGCCGTAAGGGCTCCTGGTATTTGGAATGCACTACCTGTGGCCATTAGGCTAGCAAAATCAGTAGCTTCTTTTAAATCACTTCTTAAAACACACTTCTATGAACAGGCCTTTTATAGTTGCTAGTTTTATTGTTTTATCTGTTATTAGGGTTCAAACCCTGAAGGGGTAGAATCCTATTGTTTTCCACCTATTATTTGTTGTCTTATGCCGTGTCGCAAATTGCCGTGAGCTGGAATGAGCTAAAACCATGAAACTTGGCCCAATAACTGGAAATGATGTGCAAATGCTTCCCAAGAAACATGAGAGCAATCGGCCAGATGGTGGTGCTGTAATTAAGGCCCAAAAGCTCAATTTTGGAAAGGCCATGCCCCTCACACCGTGACTCCGATTGACTTGAAATTTGACACACAAGTCCAGCTCAATGTGTTCTACAAAAAAGCCTCAAGAACCACTAAAGTCTAGATTTTCCGCCATTTTTAATTTTTTGAAAAACACATTTTTGACATCTCCTCCTAAACCGTAGGTCCGATTGCTACCAAATTTTCTGTGGAGCATTATTGGACCAAGCGTATATATATATATATATAGCATATATAAAGCTTGCTGAGATCTTATTTAGTTTTCAAGATATTGACCAATGAACTTCAAAAGGGTGTGGCTCAGCACATAATTAGACCAAAGTCAACACCCATTGCTCCAATCATCACAAAACTTGCAGGATATGTCCACATAAGTACCTGAAACATACCCTGAAAATTTCATTACAATCGACCACAAGGGGGAGCTACAAATGCAAAAATGGGCGTGGCATAACACAAATCAGACTATAAATCAGAAATTGTTTCTCCAATCATTACAAAACTCGTGGGATATGTTTCATAACAATGTTGAACCACGTGTGTAAAATTGTTTTGAAATCGCTCAATAGGGGGCACCACCAGTTCCAAACATGTGCATGAGCGTGGTGCAAATTTGGCTTTAAATCAATGACAGTTTGTTCAAACATCACCAAACTTGGTGGACATTTTTAATTAAGCTGTTGAAACATGTCCCCAAAATGTTTTCAAAATTGATCAATAAGGGGTGACGGCGTTGTCGATCAAGGCGTGGGCCTGGTGCAAATTGTGCCGTAAATAAATTAGTTTTTCCATATGGGTGTAACCCACATTAAAATAATGGTTATAAAATAAATAGATTTTTATAAATTAAGTTACAAATAAATTAGGCTACAATTAAAAATGTTGACACTAAATAATTAAAACGTATGCCTTTACAAATTCATAGTGAAACATTCCCCTTTAATTAGTGAATATCCCTTTAAGAAAGAAGTTGTTTTTTTTCGTCTCGGAAAAAAAGTTAGAGCACAGGTGCAGAGTTAGAACCGTGCACTGCAGAGAGAGAAACGGAGAGAAAGAGATAGATAATTTACTTTGTAAAAGACATAAATAACTACTTTTTTTTACCATTTAATGCAAACCTGCAAATACCTTAACACACAAACTGTTCTGGTAACGTTTTTGTTGTTGTGGAAGAGTTAATTTTTTTGAGAAGTTTGTTTCATGGAGTTGGACACTCTTCTTCCTCGTGGTGTGATGGTGTGTGCGCGGACCAGCACATACACACACGCAAGAGACAGGATGGCGAGCTACCCACGGATCTGAGAGCTGAACACACGTGCCAGTGTGAGAATCTACTGTACACGTCTGATGACTGCTGACAGACAGCAAGACAGCGACTCTTCTTCCTACGCAGGCTGAGGAAGATCAACATGGACTCCAGGATACTCTGCAACTTTTACAGGTGCACCATCGAGAGTATCCTGACTGGCTGCATCTCGGCCTGGTATGGCAGCTGCACCGCCCTCAAACGGAAGGCGCTGCAGAGGGTGGTGAACGCTGCACGATGCATCACCAGGTCGGAGCTGCCCTCCATGGAGGTCCTCTATCACCAGCGTAGCAGGAAGAAGGCCAGCAAGATCCTTAAGGATCCTTTCCACCCCAGCCACAAGCTGTTCTGCCTGCTG
The DNA here is from genome assembly GCA_034670405.1 of Hoplostethus atlanticus. Lineage (NCBI taxonomy): Eukaryota > Metazoa > Chordata > Actinopteri > Trachichthyiformes > Trachichthyidae > Hoplostethus > Hoplostethus atlanticus. The sequence continues at coordinate 330,502 of JAXDDX010000238.1, forward strand.
CCCTCAGGCAGACGGTTCCGTAGCATCCGGACTCGCACCACCAGATTCAAAGACAGTTTTTTCCCACAGGCCATCAGGCTCTTGAACAAACACACCTGGGCCTACAGTACAAAGAACTAGAACTGAGTTTGAAAAGAACTGAAAAAAATATACCACTTTGGTACTACATTACATTTATTTCAAGAATTTCGAATGTTATGTTATTGTGATGATGTAATGTTCATTTGATGTTTAGATTGAAGAAAGGTGAATTTTATTGTATCTTACCTGTCGGGGAAGAAAGGAAAAGCATTAAACCCAAAAGGTTATATTTCTGATTTACCTGTCATTGATTTTAAGGTTTACTTACCTGTTTACCTGTGAAGGAAAAATAATAAGGGAATAAAATAAGACATAACCTATTAAGCTAAAATAGGCATAACCTACTAACCTAAAATAAGTTATGTTCGAAACCTGACTAAGCTGAATAATCTAACTAAACTGACTTAAACTGACTAGACTAACTAATCTATAGGAGAAACAAAAAAGGTTTGGTCATACTTACCTGTGATTTAGGTCTATAAGAAGATTGACTTATTGTATGATAAGTGTTATTTTTGTTTGTTTGTTACCTTTCCAATCACTAAATTGCCGGCTGTTATATTTAAAGCTCTGTGTCTCTGGTCTGATTTATTATATTATCATCACCACTCCCACGAACCTAGAACTAGTCCAGTCGTATACTTACGCTGTGGATACAGTGACACAAGTGCTACATGGGCTTACAGTATAGTATTTTTCTGGGGCTTTTATGTTTAAACTGGGCTTTGTTGTTTGAGAATGGAAGCCTCTGTCCTAGTGGCCTTGCTTACTTAAACATACAGTTAACTGCATTTGTTTGTGGAATTCATCTTCTTCTGTCACTCTGCATGCAGTTTGCAGTAACAAAATGGTCTGAGCCCGCGAATCGCCACTTGCGGCTATATTTATTAATATTCTTCTTCTGCCCCAAACTTCAGAGCTCAAGTACTTTCACACCATTTAAGCTATAAACGCCGTTCAAACTTTGAAAAATCCAGCATAGTCTGGAATCACGTTCGGTCATTCGAATTTTTGATTACACCTTTTACTTTTTACTGATTGTACTTTTTCTGCAATTGAATTTTATTTGCAATATTTTGGCCCCATAGGAATGCATTATAAAAAGCTTTGACAATGTCTCTACAAGCCACTAGATGGAGTCAGAGACTGTCAAATGTGACCCTGGCTGTCTTTCACAATGTCCAGTAGTGATGGGAAGACCGACTCTTTTAACTAACTCGATTCTTTTGAGCCATCCGATAGAAGTGAATCAATTCATTGTGATTCACCAACAAAAGTAGTGAGGTGACACTAATACCATATGAGGCTTGAATGTACAACCCTCAGCATGAAAGTCTGATGCTCTACTAACTGAGCTAAACAGGTTGGAGTTAAACAAGTGCCACCCCCTGTCAAACCAGACGTGCAAATAACCACATATACCACAACTGTAAAACACCAACTGACCCACAGGTTAATGACAATAATAATATTTATAGTATTTACAGAGTATTGCTATTCATTTCATTTTATTTAGTGTGCTCTTGACTTTCTTTTTCTATTAGAGACAGTTTTGTTGACAAATGTTAATTTGGGCTTATTGTTTACCCAATTACCAGTTAATTTATTAAACACCATCTTAAACAACAAAAACTGTTGTCAATGTGTGCAGAATAGATCGCTACATTATTACATTGGCCTTTCTCACAATCCAATAAGGCTCCTCGATCCGGCGGGTATGCGGAAGCAGTCTCTCTCGTTCATTGGAACGTGAACAATCACTCAGTCGGTCCGTCCGATCACACAGTTCAGTCAGCCCTTCCGCTCACTCGGATCAGCGGTTCACGTCCGAGAGAGACTGAGCGATTCACGAACCACTCGAACACACAAACCACTACTTCTGCTAACAACACAATAGAGACAACAAAACTCTCCTTTTTGAATTTCACTTTATTGTTGTTGTTACTTTAATTGACTTGCAGTGATTTCCGTAGAGCATCTCCATGTCTGGAGACGTTTTCCACAAGTATTGAAATTTCCCACCGCATTACATCTTTGAACGCACCATTGTGGTGACGAAGTTGCCGGCATACTGTTTGGTGTTTTAAGTCCACGGTACAAACACACATTTCAGTCGATCGGCGCTCAACAACCAGCGGGTTTTTTGCCGAATAAAAGAGCAACTTTCAAACAACGTATTTGCTCCCTTCTTGTCCTTTGGAATGCGCCTGGGTGGACACGCTCAATTAACATCACTTAGAGTCCACTGATTTCTTTCTTTTGTCATATTTATTTTCCTTTCTCATTCATTACATTACATTACAGGCATTTAGCAGACGCTTTTATCCAAAGTGCATTTCCTTCCTGAACAAGCAACTAAGAGCATAACTAGTGCTAAGGTAAAAGTGCAATAAGTTAGCTACCTACTTTTCTTAAACAAATGAGACAAATAAGAAAATCAAATGAGCAAGAGCTAAGACAAATAAGTGTATCAAATAAACAAGAGCCAGTAAACAAGAGCTCATACAAATAATTGACGACAAATAGGCATGGCTAAGAGGAAGGGTCAGGGTAGTGTTTCCAGAAGAGGTGGCTTTTCAGCCTGCGGCAAAAGATGGGCAGCGACTCAGCTGTCCTGACATCAGTGGGGAGTTCATTCCACCACTGCGGGGCCAGAACAGAGAAAAGCTGTGACCATGTAGATCGGCCGCAGGGGCCTCTGAGCGACAGGGCAACCAGTCGCCTCGAGGCAGCAGAGCGAAGTGGTCGGGCGGGGGGTGTCAGGCTTGACCATAGCCTGGAGGTAAGAAGGAGCTGTTCCTTTCACTGCCCTATAGGCTAGCACCAGGGTCTTGAACTGGATGTGAGCTGCTACAGGGAGCCAGTGTAGAGAACGGAGAAGGGTAGTTGTGTGAACTACTTGGGGCGGTTGAACACCAGACGAGCTGCAGCTTTCTGAACAAGCTCCAGAGGTCTGATGGCAGACGCCGGGGCACCAGCAAGGAGGGAGTTGCAGTATTCCAGGGGGGAAATGACAAGAACCTGGATGAGCACCTGCGCTGCCTTGTCAGTGAGGAAGGGGCGAATCCTCCTGATGTTGTAGAGGAGGAATCTGCAGGAGCGTGTCACTGATGCGATGTTTGCCGAGAACGACAGTTGGTCATCCAGGGTCACACCCAGATTCCTCGCAGTCCGAGTTGACGTCACCACAGCATTATCAATGGTGATGGCCAGGTCTCGGTGCGGACAGCCCTTCCCTGGGAGGAACACCAGCTCAGTCTTGTCCAGGTTGAGCTTCAGGTGGTGCATCGACATCCACTCCGAGATGTCAGCCAGGCATGCAGCAATGCGTGCCTCCACTTGTGTGTCAGAGGGGGGAAATGACAGGATCAGCTGGGTGTCATCTGCATAGCAGTGGTAGGAAAAGTCGTGGGAGTGGATAACAGAACCAAGAGATGTTGTGTAGAGGGAAAAAAGAAGAGGACCCAGAACCGAGCCTTGCGGAACCCCAGTAGTGAGCCTGTGTGGTTCTGACACAGACCCTCTCAGCGTCACCTGGTAGGAGCAATCTGTCAGGTAGGATGCAAACATGGAGAGTGCAGAGCCTGAGACACCCATCCCCTCAAGGGTGGAGAGGAGGATCTGGTGGTTCACCGTGTCTAACGCTGCAGACAGGTCCAGGAGTATCAGGACGGAGGAGAGAGAGTTCGCTCTAGCGGCATGGAGCGACTCCGTCACTGCCAGGAGGGCAGTCTCGGTCGAGTGACCCACTTTGAACCCAGACTGGTGGGGATCCAAGAGGTTGTTCTGGTGGAGGTACAAGGACAGTTGATTGAAGACAGCACGTTCAAGAGTTTTTGATAGGAAGGGTAGAAGGGAAACCGGTCTGTAGTTCTTGACCTCAGAGGGGTCAAGTGTTGGTTTCTTCAGAAGGGGGGTGACTCTGGCAGTCTTGAAAGCAGAGGGAAAGCATCCAGAAATCAGAGACATGTTGATGAGGTGGGTCAGGAAGGGAAGGAGTACAGGTGCAGTAGACTGCAGCAGAGTGGATGGGACCGGGTCAAGGGAGCATGTGGTGGGGCGGCTAGATGTAACAAGGTGAAGGACCTCGTTTGGGGAGAGGGGAGAAAAATGGGATAGGGAGGGAGGTGGGGAGGGAAAAGCTGGAGAGGGTGTGTGACGGCTGCAACTACCAGCTGCACCATCAATCTAGTACACAAACGGTAATCATACACAACCAGACACCTTTTAAAGGTCCCATATTATGGAAAGCGGTTTATTCCTGGCGCTTATACATGTTCCACAGGAAATTACTTCCCTAAGCAGCTGAGAAAATTTGAAATCTGGAAGTCAACCCGTTTTTCTGTATTTTCCTTTTTCCAAAAACGATGCCAAAGATAGGAGAAAAACAGCCCATTTCAGAAAGTGGTTCCTTTGGACGTCATAAGGGGCTAATCCAGCCCCTCTCAGAGCATGCCCATGCCCAGGTGAACAACCAATCCCATTTACGTCGTCGCAAAATGCAGCTCATGGCAGTGCCGCAAGCCGTTGCTTATGGTGCATTCCATTGTACTCGGAAATCGATAATTCCGAGTCGGTATTCCTAACTTCCAATCTAAATGTGTTCCAGTGCATCTGCTCGGGAAAACATAATCGCCCGCAGCAAACTCATGTTTGTATGGTAAGTCTCAGAATGTTACAAGCATCTAAACTCAACATCAACTACTACAGCGCTATTAGTGAAGAGAATCGGCGCATATCACATCGGACGCCGTTTTTTCCGAGTACACTGGAATGCACCATTACTTTGCGGCGAGTGAAGCTAAAACAACATATCTACGGAGATATATCAACTCTCCAGTTATAATTTTGTAGGATGCAGGCAGAAACATAGATCCCTGCACAGTCTCCCAACACGCGAAAATGCCAGGACAGAGTGGATTAATTTTATTTTTAACGGCAACGGCTACAGTTTTTTCTGTGTGTGATGATCAGTCCTCAGACTGCTTGAGCAACGGCAGGATTAGCATCTAAATTGAAGCTTAAAGATGGAGCAATTCATAAGGTACGTGACCCATCTGCAAAATTGGAATCTGTAAGTGTCACCATGTTTTGATTTAATTTACCAAATTAGTCTGATTAGTATATTCACTGCTGGTTAGCTAATGAGCTAGCGGGGCTAGCCACGGGCTTGTGGAAGAAGTAAGAAAACCAAAGCTGGAGTCATTAAAAGTAAAGTTATTGGTTGGAGGCAGGACTCATCTTAAAGTTATTTGTTGGGACCAGTGTCTGTTTTATAAGTCTGTCGAACGTGTCAGGCTTGGTAAACTTTAGCCACCATTAGTACAATCGCGTTTGGTTGTTTGGCTGCGCTGTTTGGATGCAAATAGATTGCATCCAATAATATATTGGCTAACTATGTATAGTCAGAAAAAAAGGGTTCATTAGGGTTCTATATAAAACATCAAGGTTCTATATAGAACCCTAAGGTTCTATATCCTCTACCAAAGAACCATTTGTCTAAAAAGGTTCTATAAAAATTCAGTAAAACAACAAAGAACCTTTTTTAAAAAAAAGCACAAACCACAAACTTGCGGTCTTTTGACTGTGAACGCGAGCCACTGTCTTCACAGAATGTCCACGAGCGAGGACAGTTCAGTGTCAACTGTCAAATATCAACTGGAAAACTGACCGCGATAGTTTCCAACAAACTAAAGGTGGGTACAACGTCTGACAGACTTTTTTAAATGGAAATAATATTTGTTGAGATATGCTATCTGTTTTCATCATGGTGTTTTAACTGGCGGCAAGTGTCGATAATGTTACATGTAATGTTACCTTGGCTTATTGTAAACTAACGTTACCGTTAGCTGTTAGTTAACCTAGCTAACCTAGTTATCAACGTTGTCAGTTAACCTACTGTTAATTCCCAACTAAGTTAGTTAGCTTGGTGATAGAACGTGTGGTTACAGATATCTCATTTCTCAAACATATAGCATTAAGATATCTAGTTTTTAGCACTCTATTCAGGGGGTTATGATTTTAATTTCCAATTAATTTGGTTTATATACAACTACACTTGTATTTTACTTATTTATAAGTATACTTTGTGTTTTTATCACAGTTTACCAAAATGTATTATCATGCTTAGCTTTAGTCTAATTTTGGTTCACTTGAAATAACCTTGGTAACCACAATTTTTTAATGTTGTACTTATTGTTTGTGTTTGTTGCAGATGCATCATGAAATAAGGTTGCATTTTGGCCAGGACTTGGAGCTAAATCTTCAAGATGCTCTCAATGTGATGACACCCAACATCATAAGGGTGGCTCGTAGTGGGAGTGAGAGGGGCCTCCTGTCAAGCCTGCTGGGAACTGAGGCTAACAAAGATGTTATGTTACATCTTATCATACATCATACACTTGCACTCTCACACACACACAATTGTATTCATAAAACTACATGGTTTTATGCAGAGATCATTTATTTTTTCTGAAATTTCAGACCTGCAAAGGAGCGCAGCAATCCTGATTCTGCCTGCCCTATTCAAGGAGAGCTCCAAGTTCCTTTACTGTTTAGATGAGGTATATGTTGAATCTTCACATTGTCATTGACATTTTGTTGTATTGTCAATTACCTATAGCTTGAATTCTATCAGGAGGTTCATATGTTTCTTTTCCATAGGAACCAACAAGCTCATTCCCAACCATCATCTTGATGATGCAGGGAATCCCCTCCTTGCTTTGAAAGCATCCATAGAGATGGATGGAGTTGCCATCACAAGTGGAGAAATGGATGTGCCACAGGCTCTGCAGTGTCTGCTTGAGGTGTATTTCCTGTTTCGTATGGAGTACCCAGATGAAACACACACTGTCATTTATAGAACATTATTTTTTCAAACTAGGAAATGGTAAGAAAAGAGTGTCTATTCCGGTACTCAAAATGTACAATCATCTTTCACAGTGAATGATGGAATTGATGTAAATAGTAATTTTCAAGAAAGTGTTTGCCAAGATTAAAAAACTTTAGCCTACTGTTCTTTTGTTTTTGCTGGTTGATTTTAATCTGTCACTCTATTCACTAACATTTATTGGTAATTTCAAATGTTGAGGATTGCCCAGTGATATTTAAAATCTTAACTGAAATTTAAATTGTATTTTTATTTTATATGTGGTGCTGATATACTGTATTTTAATAACTGTGTGAATGGAATGTTTTGTTCACTGTAATATTTTATATTGTGTAATGTAGCCTACTATTTGTGTATAGTAATGTTTTAGGTGCAACTACTTTTTGATGATCAATACAGTCAATTTGAAACCACCTCTCTTCTCTTTTTCTTCAATCTACAATAGGTTGGTAGTGGCAAAGGGCTTACTGTATGTTATTGAAGTTTTAAATATTATAGGTTATTGGTTATTTTATTTAAATTAGTAGTAGTAGTAGTTAAATTAACTTCATATCAGGTAATTCTGTAGAATTATTAAAAATATGTGGCCAACCAAGGCAATAAGGCAATAAAAGGTTTGGGATATTGATTGAACCTTTAAAAGGTTCTATATAGAACCATTTTGTTTAGCATCAAAGAACCCCAAGGGTTCTTTTAAATGAACCCTCTGAAATGGTTCTATATAGAACCTTTTGAGGGTGCCAAATATGTACCAAGCTATAGAACCCTTAAAGGTTCTATATAGAACCACTTATTCTTTGTGTGTAGCTCAACAAAATTGTCAATCCTAGCTTGTCTGCAAGTTGTATTCAATAAGCTTATGGACATGAGCCATAAATAGACCAGCTACAGCAGAGTGTCGCTCACACACCCACATACACAAACACAAGGCACAAAAGTACAATATTACACAGAATTGTTATCATTGAGAAACTAAGTGGAACCACCTTAGCTGCCTCTTCCCATTCTGGGTCAGACTCCGGCTCAAACATGTACGGTCTCAGTGTTGGTTCTGGAGCGGCCGCCATGGTTATGGTAGATTTCTGCATCAAGCTTATTTGTTTACCTTGAGCAGCATGAGCGCTCTGCTCTCCGCCTCCGCCAGGCGATTGCATGGAGGTTGTGTGAGTGAGGCGTGAGGCGGCCAATCAGAGCAGTGCTCATTACATACAACCTCCACGCCCTCAAAACAGCCTGTTCTTTACAATGGAGAAAATGAGAGACTGAAACACACACCACAGAAGCTGGTTTTAGGATTTTTTTTGATATAGACTTCACAAACGTTTTGTAAAGACCCCCAGGAACAGTTTAAATAGCCCAAAATGAGTACAATACCCCCCCCCCTTTAACATAGAAAAATGATACTGACAATAGGTAGTTTTTTTAAAAACCTTTATTAGCTTTGTGACATGAATATATGACTTGAGTACACGCAATCTTTCATATGGAAATGTGACTGGCTATTTCCTTTGTCAAGTATCCTGCGGAGCAATCAGTCCTTGGCGCCTGGCCAACAAAGACCGAGCCGCTGCCTCAGACCAGCTTATGTGGGCCAACAGAATGATTGGACCCTACCACACCAGCTACAGCCAGAGGGGTGGTTTGGGACTTTGTGGCAGGAAGCCATCACAAGAAAGTGATAACGTACCCTGCAATCAACTATGGGCTAGCCCAGTGTGTATATAGCACTGCTGGTGTGACTGGAAGTTAGTTAGTTTTTGTTTAGTCACAGCACTTATGCCTTCATTTTGATTTAGTTCTGTTCTGTTTATTTTGACTGATATAATTTCTGTCTCTAGAGCAGTTCTTTAAGTTGAAGTCTGTGTCTTTTGTTGTTATTTGTTTTGTTACTGGTTTTGTTAACTCTCTTAAACAACTGTACATATTTTTGGGCTAATAAAACCCTTATTTTTCACACCACCTGATCTCCCAGTCATACTGCCAACCCTCACATATGGTGGCAGCGGTGGGATCCAGCAGTAGGAGGTGCAGGTGAAGTGTTTTGTATTTTTTTTTTTTTTTGTTTGAAGAAAGAAGAAAGAAAGCTGCAAAAGGAGGAAGAGCACCAGTCGCTCGAGACCAGCAGTTGGGCTTGGAGGAGCAAGCTGAGGAGGAAGGGGCCGAAGGTGGAGCCATGCCCTCAGAAGGGGAGGAGGTCCGGGAGCCCACCCTTACAGACTTGGCCAACATTCTCCGTGCCCACCTGGGGCAGCAGCAGGTACGAGATGACCAGCTAGCTGTAGAGACAGCACGCCAGGAGCAGCGGTTTAAAGCCTTGCAGCACCAGTTTAATATGCTTCAGTTAGAGGTGCAGGCTCGCACCTCTCCAACGTTTGGTCAACCCTCTGGGAAGCTGGACACCCTGGACACAGATGTTGTGGACTCCGTTCCTCTCCCTGCCCAGACAGTAGTCGGGGTTTCCCATAATGACAGCTCCTCTACAGTACATCTAAGGTCTGTTAAGGAGCCAAGGCTTCAGCAGTTAACTGACACTGATGATATTGAACATTTTCTTGTCACTTTTGAGAGAATAGCTGTAGCATGCAGATGGCCAATGGAAGATTGGGCTTTAAGGCTCATACCATTATTGACAGGCAAAGCCAGGAGTGCCTATGTACATATGAACAATGAGGATGCTCTAGATTATGAAGCTGTTAAAATGGCCATTCTTCAAAAATATGATATAAATCCGGAAACCTATAGACAGAAATTTCGCAGCCTTGAGGTTGAGCCAGAAGAGAGCCCAAAAGAACTGTATGTCAGATTAAAGGATCTTTATGGGAAATGGGTTCAGCCTAAAGGAAAAACTGAATGAGATTGGGGAAATTATTAAACTAGAGCAATATCTGAGAATGCTTTCCCCTGAGCTCCAGGTTTGGATTAGGGAGCACAATCCTGCAACGGCCGCCGAAGCAGCTTCCCTGGCTGATGTCTTTGTTGCAGCCAGGCGAAAGAAGCAGCCATGGAGCTTCACTGCCTGGAAGACAACTAAGGACCACAAAGGGCCAGGCGTCTCTTGGCCGCCTAGGGTAGCCACTACAGGGGGTAAGGCTCCTGTAAAGGAGAAACAAACTTCTGTCGAGTTTTACCAGTCTGCTTTTACTTTATCCTCTGGCAGCGGCACCTCTCGATTTGAAAATTACAGTACAGTCCTTCCAATTAAGACTGTATCTTTCTCCCACCGTGCCCGTCAAATTTCCTACCGACCCACAGTAAATTACAGCAACTTAATTGAAATTCGACCCACGCATACTGCCATTAACATTGATAAAAACTCTAGCAGTATTGAACGCCTCACTGTGGGCTTCATCAATATAAGATCATTGTCAACAAAAGCGTTGCTGATCAATGATTTGATTATTGAACATAATCTAGACATGATGGGTCTCTGTGAAACCTGGCTAAAGCCAAAAGAGTTTCTGCCTCTAATTGAAGCCTCTCCCCCAAACTTTCTTAGTTCTCAGGTTGCCCGGGAGACGAAAAAAGGAGGGGGTGTTGCCCTGATATTTAACCCTATCCTTAGTCTTACTCCCAACACTAACAACAAATTTACATCCTTCGAAGTCCTGATTCTGCGCCCTACAGCTACGAATCTCCCATCATTCTACTTAGCAGTACTTTACCGCCCACCTGGGCCCTATTCGCTTTTCTTAGAAGAGTTCTCCAATTTCATTTCGGACTTAGTGACCCGAGCTGATAATATTCTCATTATCGGTGATTTTAACATTCACCTGAATAATTCCACCGATCCTCTCAGTAAGGCTTTCCTAGATCTTATTGATACTTGCGGCCTCACTCAATTTGTTAATGAACCAACCCACCATGGCGGCAACACCCTTGACCTGGTTCTGACCCGTGGCATTCCTGTTTCTGCTTTAGTGATCTCCTCTTATGTGCCCGCCCTATCTGATCACTATCTCATTAAATTTGAAATCGAATTGATTTTCCCACGCCAAAAATGTGAAGATACTTATATTAGCCGTCGTATTAATGCCACTACGGCCTCGTTACTATCTGAAAAACTGCCCAGCTTTCTCGCATCACTCTCTGGTCATGTTGGCTCACTCGACAATTTTGCCAACGACTAAACGCTAGCCTTACCAACGCGCTTGACTCAATCGCCCCGTTAGTTACTAGAAAACACCACGCTAGGAAGTTTGCACCGTGGTTTACCCACGACACTCGTGCATTTAAACAAGCCTGTAGAAAACTAGAACGTAAATGGCGATTGACCAAACTCGAAGTCTTCCGGCTTGCCTGGAATGATAGCTTGCTAAATTATAAATGTGCACTCTCGTCAGCCAAAACTGCACACTTCTCTAGGTTAATCAGTGCAAATAAAAACAACCCAAAGTTTCTATTCGACACTGTTGCTAAGCTAACATGGAATCCCTCCCCCTCTGATAGCTTTCTGTTTTCTCCGAATGATTTCATGTCCTTTTTTAGTCAGAAAATCACGCTGATTAGAGATGAGATCACCAGTACACTCTCTACTGGTGGTGCCGTCTCACCCCTGAAAAGTCCACTTGGTGTTCCCCGGGCTGAATGTCTTTTCTCACAGTTTGATTTAGTTTCCTTAGACTCTCTCACCAAGCTAACTCTGTCTTCAAAACCCATGACCTGCATGCTTGACCCTCTACCTGCTAAACTGCTTAAAGAAGTATTCCCTATCTTAGGACCCTCCATTCTCTATATGATCAATCAGTCGCTCTCCACTGGCACGGTGCCCTCCGCCTTTAAAACGGCCGTGATCAAGCCACTACTGAAAAAACCGAACCTTGACCCCGAAGTACTTCAGAACTATAGACCAATCTCAAATCTGCCGTTCCTCTCCAAATTACTTGAACGAACAGTAGCCAGTCAATTTACAGATTTTTTGTCAAAAAATAACCTGCTTGATCCCTTCCAATCTGGCTTTAGATCCTTTCACTCGACCGAAACTGCACTCACGAGAGTGGTAAATGATCTTTTGTTAGCTATTGACTCCAATTCAACCTCAGCACTATTGCTACTTGACCTGAGTGCAGCCTTCGACACAATTGATCATGCGATACTCTTGAACCGTCTTGAACATTATATTGGTATCCGGGGATCAGCCCTTTCTTGGTTTAGGTCTTACCTACTTGATAGATCACACCACGTCTTTTACAACAACATGACCTCAGAGTGTTGCAATATGGACTTTGGTGTCCCACAAGGCTCTGTCCTAGGACCACTGCTATTCTCTATCTATATGCTACCACTTGGTGGCATCATTCGCAAATTTGGCATTAACTTCCATTGCTACGCCGATGACACCCAAATTTACATACCAGTCAAACCAACCGATGACACCCAATTCCAAAAACTAGAGGCCTGCCTATCAGAGGTCAAATATTGGATGTCCCTAAACTTCCTACTCCTTAATGGCAGCAAAACTGAGATGCTGATTGTGGGACCGGCTAGAAATAGACACTTATTTGAGAATAGTACTCTTAACTTTGATAGTTGTGTAATCTCCTAGAGCCCATACGTTAAAAACCTTGGGGTAAAATTCGACCCTACCCTCTCATTCGAGTTGCACATTAAGGAGATCACTAAATCAGCGTTTTATCATCTTCGCAATATTGCCAAAATTCGACCTATGCTAACAGAGGCAGACGCAGAAATTTTAGTACATGCCTTTGTATCATCCAGAATCGATTATTGCAATGTCCTTTTCTCGGGCTTACCTACTGGGCGCACTAAAAAACTACAACTGGTCCAGAATGCTGCTGCCAGAATCCTGACCAAAACTAGGAAATTCGACCATATAACTCCCATCCTGTCCTCATTACACTGGCTACCAATTCAGGCCAGGTGTGACTTTAAGGTGCTTTTACTTACATATAAATCATTACATGGGATGGCACCGTCCTATTTATCCGATTTGATTAAACCTTATAAACCGCCACGCACCCTCAGATCTCAGGACGCTGGCTACCTGTCTATCCCAGCAATCAAAAAGAAAACTGCAGGTAACAGAGCCTTTTCTTACCGGGCTCCCTATCTATGGAACAGTCTGCCTGCCTCAATCAGAGAGGCAGGCTCTATCGAAGTCTTTAAGTCAAGGCTAAAAACCCATTTATTCGCTCTGTCATTTGACCAGCCTTGAGGGAGTGGCTCAGTCTCTTCTCAGAGTAAGGCTAGACCAGTTAGCTCATCCTAGATCAGGGTCCTGCCGATGGATACTAGCATCCTGCCTACATGTCCTATTCTCCTGGTCTACCTGCTCCTGTCCACTGACACTGGACATGTTTGTCTGTGTGAGTGAGAGTGTGTGTTTGGGTGTGTGTGGGTGAGTCTCCTTTCTGTTCCAGGCCGCAGCCCGGCAGAGTTGGCGTCTGGTTGGTCCCCCCTCCTAGGACGATGCTGACTGAGCGGACGTTGTGTTCTCCTATCTGGGCAGTGTTGGCGCCTGCATGGTCCCCTAGTCCTATGATGACGCTGACTAAGTTGCCGTTGCTGTGATGCCGCCCCATCAGATCTGGATGTCCCACCAAAATAAACTTTCATATATTGTGTATACGCTGCTTGCCCAAACTCGGCATCTATTGCACGCCCAACCGTCCTGGTAGGGGGATCCCTCTCTGAGTAGCCCCTCCCAAGGTTTCTCCCAATTTTCCCAGTGAGGGTTTGTGGGAGTTTTTCCTTGTCCTCTGTGAGGGTCTAAGGCTGGGGGATGTCGTGTACTAACCATTTATTATTTTCACATGTTGGGCACTGTGAAGCCCTTAGAGACTGTAACGGTGATTAAGGGCTATACAAATAAATTTGATTTGATGAAATCATTCGCTAAACCTACCACAGTACCTGTATGCTATTTATGTGGTGAAGAGGGACACACCAAACCTGTTTGCCCCAAGAATCCTGTGAAATTAACTCAGATGTGTTATGTACCTAGAGGTGACCTGGGGCCAAAGATGGCGCCAGAGCAGCCACTGAGAGAGACCAGGGTGGAAATAAACAGCTGTGAGTTAAAAGCACTCATTGATACAGGCAGCACTCAGACTCTTGTCCAGAGACAGTTTATTCCTCCCCACAGTGTGCGTATGGCTGGTACTGTGCCTATCTGTTGTGTGCATGGAGACAAAAAATTGTATCCCACAGCAGATGTATACATCAAGGTGCGAGGCCAGAACTATCTCATGATTGTGGGGGTTGCTGAACATCTTCCCTTTCCTGAGGTGCTGGGTCATGATCTGCCTGTCCTTGTTGATCTCTTGCATCCAAGTAAGTTGTGTAATGCGGCAATCACACGAGCTAAAGCCAGGGAGACTCTACAGTCCATCCAACCTTTAAGTGAACTCCCCTTCTATGATGCTGAGATTGAAGAAAAGCCTGGAAAGGATCGCAAATCACGTAGCCAGAAACGACAGGAAAAATTCCAACACACGAAAGTAGACTCCCCCATTGAGCTACATCCGCAACTGCCCTTAGGGTTTCAACTACCAACAGACATCCAAGTATCACAACAAGATGACTCTAGCCTAGCTCCTTATTTGCAGCAAGCCAGAGACTATAAGGAAGGGGGTGAGGTGCAGTTGCTAAATGGGGATGGGTACTTCATGGGAAATGGGATACTATACCGCCAGCAAGGGCCAGCAAAGCAGCTAATGGTGCCTAAATCAGCTAGAGAAACTGTACTTGGGTTGGGACATTCTGTTCCCTGGGCAGGCCACCTGGGGAAACATAAAACCATTGCCCGCATTAAGAGACATTTTCACTGGCCCGGGTTACGTGATGTTGCCCAGTACTGCCGAAGCTGTCCCCAGTGCCAGCAAACCTCAGCCCGGTACCCCTTTAAAGTTCCCCTCCAGCCATTGCCGGTCATTGTTACCCCGTTTGAACGTTTGGGGATGGATATTGTGGGCCCAGTGGAAAGGAGTAAGGCAGGGAATCGCTTTATGTTGGTGATCACAGATTACGCTACCCGCTATCCCGAAGTGTTCCCACTTAAAACTGTTAAGGCTAAGTCAATTGCTCTTTGCCTGGTGCAATTATTTGCAAGGGTCGGGTTCCCCAGGGAAATTCTCACTGACCAGGGGACCAACTTCATGTCCAAATTGTTAAGGGATGTGTACCAACTGCTGGGGATTAAAAGCATAAGAACTACCCCATACCATCCTCAAACTGATGGTCTGACGGAGCGTTTCAACCAAACCCTCAAACAAATGCTCAGGAAATTCATTAATGACAGAGGATCTGACTGGGATCAGTGGTTACCTTATCTGCTTTTTGCTTACAGGGAGGTACCACAGGCCTCAACTGGCTTCTCCCCATTTGAACTGTTGTATGGCCATGAGGTAAGGGGACCACTCTCTTTACTGAAGGCACAATGGGGGAAGGATCACAGGACATCACAGCCTCAGAGTGTTGTTGCCTATGTTGTCCACATGAGGGAGAAGCTCGAAAAGATGACTACGCTTGCTCAGCAGAATACGGCAGATGCCCAACAGAACCAGAAAACATGGTATGACAAATCTGCCCGGGAGCAGAGTTTTTCCCCTGGACAGAAAGTGTTGATTATGCTCCCCACACAAGAAAGCAAACTACTGGCTAAGTGGCAAGGCCCATATGAGGTAACACAAAAAATGGGTCCCACTACTTATGAGATTGCCACTCCTGGTGAGGCACGGGCCAAGATAATTTTGCATGTTAATCTGCTAAAGGAATGGTTCCCCAGGTCTGACAAAAAAGCAGATGTTTTGTTGATTAGGCGTGTGGAGGATGAGGATGACAACGGAGAGCAGTACCTTCCTGTACCTGTTCCTGCCCTGCCTGACCTGACCCACCTCACTGCTCTTCAGCAAGCCCAGGTGAGCGCCCTCTGTGTCCCAGATGTTTTTAAGGAAACTCCAGGCCATACAAATGGGATTAAACACAATATTGTGCTTAAGGATAATGCTACTGTAAGGAGATTGAGTTACAGAATTCCAGAGCGCCTCCTGGTGTCTTTAAAAAAGGAAATGGACCTGATGCTGTCCCTGGGAATCATTGAAGCATCATGAAGTGAATGGTGTAATCCCATTGTCTTGGTCCCAAAGAAAGATGGCACTATAAGATTCTGTATAGACTTCTGATATCTGAATTCCATCTCAGTTTGATTCCTATCCAACCCCTTGCATTGATGAACTGATTGACCGTTTGGGCAAAGCTAAGTTTCTAACAACCATCAATCTCTGCAAGGGTTACTGGCAGGTGCCGTTGACGCCACATTCCCGTGAACTGACCGCCTTCCGTACACCATGGGGCCTCTTTCAGTTCACGGTAATGCCATTTGGACTGCATGGTGCCCCAGCTACATTCCGAGACTGAATACCTTGGGTATGTCATTGGAAATGGAGTTATCAAACCCCAGATTCATAAGATCCAGGCCATTCACTCTTGCCCACTTCCGCAGACAAAGACCCAGCTGAAGTCGTTCATTGGGATGTCAGGTTGGTATTCCTCTCAAGCTGCTGTACTTACAGATATGACCAGACGGATGAGCCCTACTCGGCTGCAGTGGAGTGAGGAGGCAGCGTTGGCTTTTAAAGACCTTCAGGATGCACTGAGTAAGAACCCTGTTTTATCTAGCCCTGACTTTGACAAAAACTTTCTTTTACAAACTGATGCCTCAGAGCGAGGTTTGGGAGCTGTGCTTCTGCAGGGGGAGCCCAACAACTACCACCCAGTGGCTTATATCAGCAGGAAGTTGTTCCCCAGGGAGACCCGTTATTCCACAGTGGAAAAAATGTCTGGCTGTGAAATGGGCCTTGGACTCCCTCAAATATTATCTCCTGGGAAGAGAGTTCATCCTGGAAACGGACCACAAGGCACTGAAGTGGATGGAAGGGATGAAGGATGTTAACAGCCGCATCACTCGCTGGTATCTGGCAATGCAGCCATTCCCTTTCACCATCCATCATATACCAGGCAGAGACAACGTAACCGCCGACTTCCTATCACGCTCTCACGGCGTGATACCAGAAGGGGGTGTGTGTGACGGCTGCAACTACCAGCCGCACCATCAACCTAGCACACAAACGGTGATCATACACAACCAGACACCTTTTAACATAGAAAAATGATACTGACAATAGGTATTTTTATTTTTTAAAAACCTTTATTAGCTTTGTGACATGAATATATGACTTGAGTACACGCAATCTTTCATATGGAAATGTGACTGGCTATAACATACTTTCCTTTGTCAAGTATCCTGCGGCGCAATCAGTCCTTGGCGCCTGGCCAACAAAGACCGAGCCACTGCCTCAGATCTGTGTGTGTGTGTGTGAATAAAACCCTTATTTTTCACACCACCTGATCTCCCAGTCATACTGCCAACCCCGGGTCCCTCACAGGGTGGTAGAGAGGGATGGGTGGAAGGCAGACAGGTGTGGTTGGCGCGCAGGGCTACGTTTTTCTTCTTTTCCAGAAACAAATTGTTCTTACCAGATGACGTACATAAGGGTTGATATTGAAGTAGAAAAATACAAGACATAAAAAAAAAAATTACTTTCAAAATTTACTTTCACTTCAGCGGTCAAAACGTGTGGCTACAAACCAAAAAACGCCGACTTCATGACAGCTCAGCTCTTATATACCAGCTGATACAATTACTACAATTACTGCCTCAATCAGTTGATTGTCCACGTTCCCACAACAATTCATTAACACAACTCCAATAGTTTATAATGAGTATATTTCCACTCCCCATATTTCATATTTATCCATAATCCATACAAATAATTATTAAATCAATTTATACTTAATACCTTCAACATGTTTAATACTATGATCTCTATTACATTTTTCAATAGTATTACTACTACAGCTGTAAATGCTTCTACTTTTTCTGTTAATACTTCAATTACTACTACTACAACTACTACTCCTGCTACTACATCTACTACTACTTCTGCCATTATTACTTCTGCTAATACTTCAACTACTTCTACTGCAGCTATTACTAACAGCCCTGGCGTTGACAATGTCCACAGACCAGAAACTGAGTTTGTGGTTTACTGATGACTAGTTCTGCTACTACTACTTCTGCTGATACTTCAACTATTACTAATTCTGCTATTACTATTTTTGCTGCTACTACTATATTTTACAACTTACTGCTCGTGCTTATACTACTACTACTTCAGCTACTACTGCTGCTGCTATTACTTCTGCTTGTACTGCTTCTACTACTACGAGTTCTTAACACAGAATCTTCCTAACTAAATTGACTTTTTAAAAAACACTTAAAGGGGATATATTTTACTAATTTTGGGCTATTTAAAACTGTTCACTGGGGTCTTTACAAGACGTTTGTGAAGTCTATATAAAAATAAATCGTAAAACCAGCTTCTGTAGTGTGTGTGTGTGTGTGTGTGTTTCATTTTCTCCATTGTAAAGAGCAGGCTGTTTTGAGGGCGTGGAGGGGTATGTAAATGAGCACATGTTGTTGTAGCTTCAATGTTCGCAAAGTAATGGTGCATTCCATTGTACTCAGAAAAAAAACTACCTCTGACATGGAAAGGTGCAATAGAACAGTCATTCAAGTTGGCATTCCCAGTCGGAAACTCGGGCAAGATCCAACTTTTTACATTTGTAATGTAATTCGGTTGATTTGAGCTCAACATTACGGGATAGAATTCTTTACTAGTGTGCGGTACTAGACTACTAACGTTCACATTCAGTGATATGTGCCGATTCTCTTCACTAATGGCGCTGTAGTAGTTGATGTAGGTCCTCTTCAGATGCTTGTAACATTCTGAGACTTGCCATTCAAACATGAGTTCGCTGCGGGCGTCCATGTTTTCCCGAGCAGATGCACTGGAACACATTTAGATTGGAAGCTGGGAATACCGACTCAGAATTATCGACTTCCGAGTACAATGGAATGCACCATAAGCAATGGCTTGCAGCGCTGCTGGGAGCTGCAATTTGAGACAAGGTAAATGGGAGTGGTTATTCACCTGGGGGTGGGCATGTTCTGAGAGGGGTTGGATTATGCTAACAGTGGCCTGTTATGATGTCTAAACAGAGGACTTTTCAAAACGGCCTGTTTTGTGGACCGTTTTTTGAAAAAGGAAACTACAGAAAAGGGGGGGGGGACTTCCAGATTTCACTTTTTCTCAGCTACTAAACTCAATTGTAACATGTGGAAGGGCCAGGAATAAGCCGTTTTCCATAATATGTCCTTTAAGCTAAAGCAAGCACACAAATCTTCTGCAGAAAATGTAACCTTTTCTAGTTAAGTGCCAGTTTTTGATATGTGAGCTGGTTAAACTATCTTCGGTTGGATTGATAACTGTATTAAAGTCACTAATCACCAATGATTAGATTCAATGCTGAAAAATCCTGTAATGATGTAAAGAAGTCATTCCTTCCTTTTATGACAATTCAGACATATGTATACATACATATACACATTGAACTTACTCTTAGCATGAACCACCAATTATGGAATACCTTTTGAGATGGTTTACATTGAAATTTTCTTTTTCTTTTTCTTTACATCTCACCTCAAGGTAGATCAAATATAGAAAAGTCAAAGTGCTGTTGCAAAAGAATTTCAGTATCTCATTTTGCTATTGTTCAGACATTCGGATGGTTCCTGCCACCTAGTTGAAGTTAACATCCCACACAAATTGTAGAAATTGTAAAGTGACAATGTCTAGTAGCAGTCCCATACTTGAAGAAAAACTGTATAAAACGGCAACTGTATTAGCATTCCAGATACCATGGAACAAAAGTGGTACCTCCTTTTACAAAGTCACTTACGTGCCATTTTTAAGACCAGGAAACACATGGCCAATGATTCAACAGAAAAGAGGTGATTTAGTACCTCTACACCTTCAATGATAATGCCAATGTCTTCTTCATGGAAGACAAAGATCACCTTGGTGGAGACAATGTTCACTGTTAAGGGAACATTAATAAATCCTTGCACAATCACAGTCCACTTCACTCCTCAGTTTCCAAGTTTTAGTGTAAAGATTTCTACAATGAAATGAGAAATGAAGTACGAACAGTTGAAAAGGATATTCAATGAACTGTTCAAAGAATGCAAATGACTAACCAAGAGATAGTAATACAATAAATTAAACTGTTACAGCCAAGGTGATTTACAACTTACATAAAAACTAAGATAACTAATAAATTATAAATGCAAGACAATGCAATTGTATGAATAACCTAAGTCATTACAGTTTAAGTATAGAAATGCCCCACCCTTCATGTTAACTACCATTGAGGTAAGTAGTAAATTAGCAGGTGCTAGCTAGCTTGTGAGTCATGATATGCTAACCATAGAACTTACATTAGCAACTCCAATTAATAACCAAATCAAATGGTCATTCAATTACTCATTAGTAGTAAAGACATCACTTAGCTGCACGCACAAAGAAACACTCAGCTAAACCAATGAAGAGAAAACTGGAACATCCAGGAACTCAGAAGCACACTATCAAACAAAGGTCCAGAACTGAATAATAGGTCCTAATTTGGTGGCAGCAACTCTGCCTAATTGTTAATGTCCAGTAGGGGGCACCTAAGTACGGCCAGAACCTATAGAATAGCTGGCCTTTTTAAAGGGGAATTCCGGTATTTTTAAAACTGGGCTCTATTTGTACAAATTTGTCATTTATACTGCAAAATAGTTACAAAAAGTTTTGGAATTGCTCCGGTAGATCGGCTCAGTCGTCAGTTGTGAAACGGGCTGCTATGGCTGCAACGTAATCCGCAGGGGCAAGGGCGCCGATCAAAGTACGTCCACTAAAAGTGCTTGTTTTTGCCACTGACAGGCTCAGATTGTTATTTGTGTGTCTGACAACATTATGGAAAGGATCGCTACAGCGATAGACCTTTGTTTAACCAGAAACAGAAGTCTCGCTCCAGGAGAAGTCCACTCTGTGGATGAGGCTTCAAACGTCATTGATGACGTAATGATGTTAAAACGATACAAGCCTCGATATGTTCTTGACACACGCTTCGAAGATTCGGTATCAAGCGTAACATCACTATCAGATGTCTGCAATAATATCTGAATCATGCGATCACATTGTTAAAATAAACCAAAAAACACTTACATTTTAGCTAATTTTCCAACTCCACTGTCCAGACGTGTTCATCACTTTTAAGTGTCCTCTGGAACACTTCCATTGTCGTTTGGCGTAATTGCAGCGCGTTTCTGTAATGTGTTGTCTGTAATTTGTTGCGTGTGTTGTCAAATTGATGAAGATGTTTTCTTAATTTGTTGCGTGTGTTGTCAAATTGATGAAGATGTTTTCTTAATTTGCTTGTGATTTGTCTACTTGCATGTGTTTTTTTAAGTTGCAGTGCATTGAGCTCTCAGAGCCACCGTACTGCTTGACACTTTGCACTTCAACAATTATTGTACTTGAATCTGTGTTGTGTGTGTTGGGTTATGTAGTGTCCTGTGTCGTCTGTTTGTGTCTATGATGATGTTTGTTGTTTTTAATGCAACCACGGTGAAGCCAAAGACAATTTTCCAGAAATGGATAATACAGTTTTTCTATTCTATAGCCACTGATCAGTCTCTGGCTTCCTTGAGGGATTTTCTCCCCTCCTCCTTACAGAACTCTGCCAACTCAGTGAGGTTATATGGCTGTCTTGAACAGCATGAACAGCCGACTTCAGGTCCTGCCACAGCATCTCAAATGGATTTAGGTCAAGATTTAGGATTTAGGCCTCATTCACAAAACTTTTCTTAAATTATTCGTAAATTTGTCGTATTTAAGAAAGTACCAATGTGGGATTCATGAAACATGTGGGAAACCTTGATTGGTACGTTCATCAAACAGGTGTATATTAGATGAATGCCAATTGTTTGTAAATTGGAGGCACATGCCTGTTGAAGCCAATTTGCATAGGTAAAAGCCCTGTTCAACACCATAAAAGGCGTGCAGACTGGAGGGTTGTGTAAACCATGGCCAAAAGAGGAAAAAGTAGAACTTTGTGGAGTCCGAAATTAAAGTGTTGCGTGCATGAGACAAAACAGAGTTTTCAGAAGCATAAGCAGCGGAGTCACTAGGACTAATAAAAGCAAAGCATGGCATGAAATTATTAATGCTGTCAATGCTGTTTCAGCAGAAACACACATGGTTGCTGAGGTAAAAAAAGAAATGGTTTGACATGAAACTAGATTGCAAACAAAGTATAACCAGAAGTATATTATCAGCCACAGGAGGACGGCAGCACACTGTGGCTTTTGGTAGGTACTAACCACTGCATACTGGGAACACACACACATTATCCATTTTAAGCCAGGTTTTTAGTGAAACATTTAATAATGGTAAATTGTCCCAAAACTTAACTCAGGCTTAAATCTCAGTCTTACTCAAGAAGGACAAGGATCCCCAGGGCCCAGTTGTTCAGAAGTAATCTGATTGGATTGGATCAAATCTTGAAAATGGTTCAAAAGAAAAAAAGGATTCTGAAATCGGATTAGATGATGTAATCCAGTCTTGATTTTTGATCTGGATCAAACCTTAAGTATGTGTTGGTTTTTTTTAGTAGGATTGGGATACCTTTGATCCAAAAAAATCTGGATTATCCTGATCCCAGCAGAAGGGTGGATTCAGGGTGGATTTCAGGAAATGTAATAAAACTTCATAATTGGTCAAAGAATACAAAATTTCTATCATGTAGTATATATACATTTATTTATACTTTGCACTTGATTTGTTTAACGTTACAGTGAGCCATTTCAAAATCAGACGATTAGTTGTTTATTACATTAACTTAATAAACCAACCCCAAAAAAGCAGTAGGAAATATTATGTCTATAAAAGCGGGTTATTGCATTTACAAAAACGTGACACCAAAAGGTGAAAAAAGGTTAAACCAAGTAATAAATGAATAAATAAACATGTGCAAACCAGTGAACGTAAGTTAAACTAAGTTTAACACTCACTGCCATGTTTGGACAGTGTGTCCGTCTAGTCGATGGCGTCGGCCTCTTGGAGGGGAGAGAGATTATATCCGTGTCATTGCCGTGCTTGTTACTCTCCTCAATTGCATGCATCGTGTATCCATTGCATCATGTCGTCCATTGATTTTCCCTACTTGGTCACAGGTCACTCAAAGTCCGTCCAACTCTTCCAATGGCAGCCATGACCAAATTCGCATCTAGATGTCCCGAGCTACTAGGGCGAATCGGAGTGGCATCAGCTGACTTAACCGATGTGAAAGGACTATGAGGAACCATTCCAAAATCTCTTGAAAAAAAAAAAAAAGAATCTTCTGGGCGATAATCTTTGAATAAAACGGCATCTTCTTTCGGGAATCAATCGGCCGTTCCCATTGGCTGGTTGTTTGGTATTCATTTGATTTCATTTATTTATTTATTGAATTGGGACAGTGCACATTAATCAACATATCAGCATTACACATCAATGTAAATGTGCCGGAATTAGCGCAATTGCTAAATTTCATCCGTAGTCCCAAGGCAGGCACTCATAAAAACACGAAACAAATCTCACAATTACAAAAGACAAATTACCCAAGGCAGGTACTCACAAAAACACGAAACAAACCTCACAATTACAAAAGACAAATTACAAACAGTATTACAATAAAAAGTTACATACAGTAAAAAAGATAAAGTGCACAATGAACCGAAAGCCCCCGGGAACGGGCACCAGAGGAGGAAACAGATATTATGTGTGGGTACATAACTGGTTTGTTTTTAACCAATGAGATTTTTTTTAAATGCTAAATAGTTGTCGCAGTCCCTGATGTGTACTGGTAACTTGTACCAGGAATGTGTACCTCTTACAGACACCACCATTTGACTGAATTTAGTCCTACGCCTAGGTACATTACAGTCTCCCCTAGTTAGCGCTCTGGTATTTGTCCCATTATTTTTCTGAATGAAATAATTTAACGGTGGGGGGGGCAAGCCCATTTAAAACTTTAAAAACAAGACAAACATCCATGAAGGTTTGGTAACTGTCCATGTTGAAAATTTTAAACTTATTTATGATATTGCAATGATGGAAAATAAGAGGTTTCCTATCTCTTCTTGAAGAGAGACTTGATGGGTTTTAACGTGCTTGCTGTTGTATGTGACCAGGTTGTATAGCAGTAAGTTATGTGAAAAAATATCATGGCGTGCATATAAGCTTTGGCTGACTCAAAGGTGAGAAAAGGTCTTATATGATGGAAGTTTGACAGGTTGAATTTAATAGTATTTTAATTTTTTTTAACGTGTTCCTTAAATGTAAGATTTGTGTCGAAGACCACACCAAGATACTTAAACTGTTCCACCACATCAAGGCTCTCTCCATTGACTAATACACATGGTTGTTTGCCCTCTGCTGGCTGACGGGAGAAAAACATACACAGTCTTTTTTATGTTGAGATGTAGACATGATCCTTTGAGCCAGTCGGATACAGGTACCATAGCTGCAGACAGTGCTGCAGCAGCTTCTTGCTTTGTTTTCGCATGCACATATAATACTGTGTCGTCAGCATATAATTGTACTTTAACATTTGGGCAGACATTTGGTAGATTATTGACATAAAGACTGAACAGAATTGGTCCCAAAATAGAGCCTTGTGGAACCCCAACTGAACAGTTGAGGTAAAATGATTGTGAGTTTCCTATCTGTACAGCTTGTTTTCTATTTGACAAATATGATTTCATCCAACAGAGAGCACCATTAGAAAAATTAAAATGGGACAATTTCGAGAGAAGTACATCATGGTTTATCGTGTCGAAAGCTCTTTTCAAGTCAAGAAAAACAGCTCCTACATAACCACCCTGGTCTAATAAACCTTTGATGTTCTCATGAAAATAACAAATGGCTGTATCGGTGGAGTGATGTTTGCGAAATCCAAACTGCATTGGATGGAGAGGGGTATGTCCATTGTTAAGATGTTCTGTTAAGTGCATGGCAACCCATTTCTCGGCCACCTTTGATACAACTGGTAAGATACTTATTGGCCGATAGTTCTCCGGTTTGGTCTTGTCACCAGCCTTAAAGACTGGGGTAACCTTGGCAATCTTCCAGGTGGATGGCACTCTACCCTGTTTTATGGACAGGTTTATTAGGTGTACAATTGGGTGTGCAAGAGCCTCTCTGTGATGCTTTATAAAGTTACTGTCCAGACCAAATGCGTCCCTGGCTTTAGAACTTTTCAAAGAGGAAATGATTTTTAGAACCTCAGAAACAGATATGTCCCCTAAGCTAAACACTGGTTTTCTGTCATCAAGAGGGTTATGGGGAGTGTCTGGGAATTTAAAGTGCATTGTCAATTCCTCAACTGAGCTTATGAAAAAATTGTTGAAGCTACTGACAATGATGTCCAAATCATTAGTCAGAGTACCATTCACCTGGAGCTGTACATCATAGGGTTTCGTGTCTTTGTTTCTTCCTAACTTATTTAGGTTTTCCCATATCAATTTTCCATTTCCATTTGCCCCATCTATCATCTCAATAAAAATGTCTGCCTTAGCTTTACGGATCTGTTTTACAACTTTATTTCTAAGTGATGTGAAAGTATGTCGGTCACTAGTGAGCCCGGTTTTTAGAGATTTTTTTAGTGCATTATCTCTCGCTTTCATTAATTTCCAAATATCATCCTTCAGCCAAGGTAGTGTTTTTTTACGCTTTTTGGATTCCACTTTTTTTGTAAAGCGATCTAGAACTTCCATGACACTTTTAGTAAAAGTGTTACAGCTATCCTCAACTTCATTATTCATTAAAACAATGCATTCTTCAAATTTTGTTGTTCACTTTTAGGTATTATGTGATGGCCGCTAACCCTAATGGGGCTAGTGAGATGTTTCCAGTTGATTTTTCTTGTGCATAGGATAAAATTATGGTCAGAAAGCCCTGATAGAAGATTACAAATTACAAGATTACAAATTACAAGATTACAAGATTATTACGTCACGTCAGGCCATCGATAGTGACGTTGAATAAATGTTTGAAACGTTGCCATGGAATCTCGTGAAATACAGTTGAACTAATCTGAGTTTTCTCAAATCCGGAACAGAGATCTCCTTCCACTCACATATTATTAAAAAAGACTAATAGGCCTACGTGTGTCCATCTCAGCATGTGAATATATAGCCTTATGTAGTCTCCCCTATTCCCCATTTACGCTAAATGGGGAATAGGGGAGACTACATACCGCTTGTTACGCTAACAAGCGGTCATTGACACAATGTTGCTATCAAGTTTGCAACATTGTTGCAGAACGAGGTCTACTCTGCATAGTCCAGTGTCAACCTTTTTTTAATCAGGTAGAATGTAACAACGATCTCGCAGCTGTATAGCCTAACCTACCTTTTTTTTCTCGTCATGACATAACCTCACCTTAGACCCCTCACCTGGCTGGTAGAAAACGTAAAGGATGTGGTCAATGTTGTCACATGACTCGCACACGAGTAAATTTACTGTCACTATCGCTGCTTCAAACTAATTGCAATAGGCTTTTGAATAATATAATTATCCGAGAGATTTGAAACAAACAGGCAATAGTTTGGCATACTAGACTGCAAGGCTCGTATAGCCTGTTATGCAGCATGATATGGCTGCATGTGCAAAGTTTTTCTGACCACCAAATAGGCTATCTTATCAATTCTGCCAGAGAGAAAAAAGTTCACCCCCTAAGTAAAATGTCAGCAGGACAAATGTGTAAGTCTTAACCATGGTTGCTTTCACCCTGTCCCTAATCGTCTTGTTTGAATTTGAATACCCAACCAGTGTTTCATTTACATGTGAAAGGCTACTCTAGGACTCGATGTGTTGGAAGGGGAGGAGGGAGAGTTTTCATCACACGTCACTGTTCTCATCCGGATATCTTCCTTCCTTTTCGTGCAGTGGAACCAGTCAAAAGTAGTTTCTAACAATTGCATCCCTTATTGCACGTCCAGTCAGTCCCTCATTCTGAGAGAACGCCAGAGGTTGGTCTGTCTCTTCAAATAAAAACACTTCAAGTGACCCCACACTGTCTATTCTACCTGTTGTTCGTTACATAGCTAGTAGCCTACATTGTGATGTGTAGTCCCATTTAGAGCACTGGTAATCCGGATTTGGTAATCTTGAAAAATTTGTATCTGGATCAGGGTGATCCAATCCAATGTTGCTTTGAAAAACCGGCACAAAAGTAAATTGGATTACCTGATCCTGGATAGCAAAACATGGGATTTCCAAATCAAATCAAATCAAATCACATTTATTTGTATAGCCCTTAATCACCGTTACAGTCTCTAAGGGCTTCACAGTGCCCAACATGTGAAAATAATAAATGGTTAGTACACGACATCCCCCAGCCTTAGACCCTCACAGAGGACAAGGAAAAACTCCCACAAAACCTTATAGGGAAAATTGGGAGAAACCTTGGGAGGGGCTACTCAGAGAGCAATCCCTTTACCAGGATGGTTGGGCGTGCAATAGATGCCGAGTTTGGGCAAGCAGCGTATACACATTGTATAAAAGTTTATTATGGTGGGACATCCAGATCTAATGGGGCAGCATCACAGCAACGGCAACTCAGTCAGCATCATCATAGGACTAGGGGACCACGCAGACGCCAACATCCGGATCATTCTGATCCAGATTCTGATCTGATCCACACTTTTGCTCCTGCATCAAGATTCTTTATTCATCTCTTGTAGCGTCAGTCCGCACAAATAATGTCATATCAGACTATTTCCCTCCTTATAGAGGGACACGGCAGGGCTGCAATTTATCGCCAACCCTTTTTGATGTAGCCCTACAACCTCTAGCAATTGCCTTGCAGAATTGCAGGAATTAAGAGGGGAGACACTACCCATAAGGTATCCCTTTATGCAGACGACCTGGGCCTTAGGGCCTTATTACCTATTAACTAACGCTTATTACAAGGACCTTAATATAAAGTGTTACCTCTCAATTTATTGACTTAGCGAGCTAACAAACAGGCTAACCGGTAGCATATTAAACTGTAGCAACACTGGATGGGCCCACTAGCCACAAGGGGGTAGGAATGCACCACTCCTCTGTGGTCAAAAACAGTCCAAACACATCTTCACTTCGCCTGAGAGTAAATCTATACATTTACAAGTTTCCTTCAGTCATCTTCTGAAAAACTGAAACATTTTCTACAGCTGAATTCCAAAACTGAGGTTCTTGTTGTTGGCCTGGATCATATAACTGGCAAAATCAGTTAGTTCCTTAGCACCTAATATCAAACAGGCATCCAGAAACCTGGGTATAATTTTTGACCCACTTTTCAAGTTTGAGCAACATGAAGTTGTTACCTCAATCCTGTTTTTTCCATTTGAGAAATATTGCCATAATTTTGTTTTAACTTCCCTTGATTTGGAGAAAATCATCCATGCCTTTGTCTCCTCACGCCTTGATGTTTAATGTAATTTCTGGTGTTTATGTTGGTCTCTGATGTTTTTGTGAAGCGCTTTACACTTTACTCTGGTTTTCAAAAGAGCTATATAAATAAAGATTTACTTACTTACTTCTATGCAATTATCTATGCACTGCTATTGCAGCAAAGATAGATTATAATAGAACTGACTCTTTATTGCCTATACCTGTTAGCCTGCTAGCTTGCTCACAAAGTCAATATATTGAGATAGCAACATGAGGAAAGAAATTGGTAGCACTTAGAAAAAGGACCTGGCAAAATATTCTTTCATCCATTAATAAGTCAATATACTGAGATAAAAACAAGATTTATTTTTTTGACAAAACTTAGATATTTGGATCTGTCTATCTCTTAAGTACAGAGCCCCGTAGGTGTCAAGGAAAACTAATTTGGTCATTTCTTTCCTCAAATTAGTAATTTGTTCCCTCAATTTACTTTGTTTGTTTCCTCGATTTAGTAATACGTGCCCTCGAATTAGTAATATGTTCAGGCTCCGTGCGGCCATTTCCCTCTCTTATGGTGGCTATCACTGCGGTCAAGTGAGCCACGTTTTAAATTTGTTGTTCATCTACTGGTGTACAGTACGGTAAAGACACAGTGTTGGCCCCAAAATAATTGCAATAATTAGTTGACATTTCCAATGGATTCCAGCTCAGGACATGACTCTGGCTCTATTTTTCATTTAGACGCGTTGCTCCACTGTCTTTGGGCCAACGCTGTGTCTTTACCGTAATTATACAAGTAGAATCACAACACATTACCTTACATTCATTTTAGCAGGTGCTTTTATCCAAAGTGACTTACAAAGGTGATAGTTGACACTGTGGGGATCAGCCCCCCGACCCTTAATTTTGTCTCCATCTTTGGTGTTTTGGCACTGCACCTCCCAGAGATCACTAGTCAATCAAACAGTGTGTCTAGTATTGTGACATCTTTTTCCTTGGATTTTCTGTTGATTTTTATTTTTAAATCACTATTGTGTTATATAGAGAGGAGCAAAAATGTAACGAAGATGTTATAGATTATTACTTTAAACAATGAATTATACATTCACCACACTGTTTTGCTCTCCCATATTGACTTAGTTCCTTTTCATTTGTCATTGATTGATTGATGTCACTGTCAAGTTGAGCTGTGAACATTCGGTTTCTCTTGCACTTTGGACAGTTGGAATGTTCCTCGTCCTAATTAGTACCGTAGCCAAAGTACGCATTTGACAATGATTGCTGCCTGATCAACATTTTAAGAGCTTTGGTTGAAATTGAAACTAACTAGACAGATGGACAGGCTGAGACTGGCAGCTAAACAGAAAGAGACAGACAGCCAGTCATGCAGTGATAGGTAGTAATAGACAGGAAACAGGCTGCCAGTTTCTGTTCAGGAGCTGCATCTCTTTTTTTCTTTTCTTTTTCACACATTTCATTACTGTACAACCTCACTGCTCTTAAACCAACTGCCCACTATAGTAGGTAATTTGAGCACAGTAACTGGCACAGGGATTGCAGTTACTAATGCAGGGAAAAGTCACATTGAGAAATTTAAATTACTTCATGAATTAGTAATATGAATTTTGGAACTGAAAGCTATCCAATGAATGACACATTCTGCCTGTAGTGACTATGAATGTAGCAAATGTAAAATATGGTAGTTAAAGCATCATTCAGAATATAAACTAATAAACATAAACTGTTTTCAATTTCCTCCTCTAACTTTTCTGACATATGTATACAGCATATAGGATATTACATCACTCCAGTTCTGGCATCTCTCCACTGGTTCCGTATTAGGTTTAGGATTGACTTTTAAAAAAACAGTTGGGTCTTAACCCAAAACTATATCATAGACCCTCTATGAGGCAATAGTCTAGGTTTAAGACTAAAGCGGATTAGGCTTTTGGCTGACCACAACTACTATTGCTACTGCTACTGCTGCTACTATTACATCTACTACTACTATAAATGTGCATATTTTACCAGCAGGGAGGTAAACATACATTTCCCATTTCATGAAAAGACTTGAAAACTTGTGAGGCCTGATCCAGTATTTCTCTCTGCCTCTTTCACTCTGGTTTCTACTCAGTACTGGACTCCATGGCTTCCCAGTACATGACAAGACCGATTTGGCCTTGTCCCCAGAGTTCAGCTGCCATTCCGCATTAGCTGAGCTGACGCCAACATGGCCACCAAGTCTGTCCAGGAACAGGGGGAGGTGGATGGAGAGAGGAGAGGGATAGGATGGAGAGAAGAAAGACAGGAGGTGAGAAATGGGAGTGAGAGCTGAGGGATGGGTATGGAGCTAATTTCATGACAAAAGATTTATAGTAATATATTAAATTGTAGTTTACAGTTTTGCTTTGTCCTCGAATTTCAGATTCTGTGCCTTCAAGCACTTGCAATGAAAAGATCTGTAGCTGTAATTCCAGTTTTCATACATATACATTTTGTAACTTAACATCTGCACAAGGTTGATTTATATTGTTGCATAATTTCATTCCAAAACTTACATGCAAGGCTATCAAGTTCCAATCATGCACATTACATTCATGAGTATGCAAACTGGAAGTACAAATACCTGTGTGAAACTTAAATGCACATCTATACATGACTTTTAATGTGAGTACAACAGTTTGCAAGTTTACAAAATAGAGTCATTGGTTCAAAACTTGTTTGATGGAAATAAATCCACATTTAAAACCACATTTAACATGTATTGGCATCATGAGCACAAATTGCATACATTTCAATTCATTTATTCAGTTTTAGCTCCATTTGAGCCAATTTCTTAAAAGATAATATTTACATACAAATGTCATATAAATGAAATGCATAAACCTTACAACATATACCAAAATATTTTATTGAGTGCAAATGCATGACTACCCATGTGCACAACCACAGAACCTGAAATTTGAGGACAAAGCAAAGCTGCAAGCTCACAAGATGAAGCTACATATAAATCCGTCAGCAAATTATCTCCACAGTTACAGAGGAGGATAGAGAAATCTGACAGATGGCAGGGATGGAGAAAGGCAGGGAGAGAGGGCTTTT
This sequence comes from Hoplostethus atlanticus, assembly GCA_034670405.1. Classification (NCBI taxonomy): domain Eukaryota; kingdom Metazoa; phylum Chordata; class Actinopteri; order Trachichthyiformes; family Trachichthyidae; genus Hoplostethus; species Hoplostethus atlanticus. The sequence continues at coordinate 361,954 of JAXDDX010000238.1, forward strand.
CAGGTGACTCACTCTGTCGGCCACATTGGAGGCTCTCTGCTCTTTGGCAACAGTGGCTGAGAACAACTGATTGTGTTTCTAACTAATAACTTCTAACTAACAGAACTGAATAGACATGGTTCATTTCTGTGCTGTTTAACAGGGGTTCATAGTATATTTTTATTTACCACAACATCACTGGATGGTAGGAGGAGGCTGTCGAGAGAAGGTGGAGAGGGGAGTGGAGGGGAGAGAGGGAACATACGATGTCTAATGCCGGGATCAGACTACACGATATTTTTGTCTGTTACGATGGTCACTGTGTCAGATTAGGCAATATAGAGTGATAAATTTGTGCCGTGTCTTGGCCGACAGACATGACAGACTACACGTTGGTCACCGACCAATAATCGCTTGCTGACGTGCGTGATGTCATCGGAAAGCAGGTGCTAGGCAACGAGAATGTAAACAAACAATGGCGACCGAAGCGGTATGCATGATATTAGCTGTCTTGTGTTCCGAAAAGGCAAAAAAAAAAAGAAAAAACGACTGTGGACCCGTTCTTGGGTCGCACGAAGAGTATGGGTTGCCAATCCTTCAAAGAGAACTTGAGGTAAAAATAACGAATGTTTTAGCCTGTAGTGAAACCTAAATGTAGCTAGCTACATTTAGGTTACATTTAGAACATTTTAATGCTATCCATTTTAATGCTAACTGTTTTGTGAACTTCCCCACAGGTTTGCTACCACAACACATGATAAACAATTTGCTATATAACGTTAAACAGAAGGTCTCGATAAGTTAACATATCTAGCTAAAGCTTAATGCAAGGGGCAAAGAAAATATACATCAATTGTTTTCAATGATCACCAGTGGTATTTTCCCCTCTGAAACGACAGAAGTAATGTACAATTTGTTCATGATATTGTCACTGTAATTGAATTACAGAGCCTTCTCTAAAAATCTCACAGTTCAAATGTTAACGTTGTGTCATTTAATATAAAAATGCACTGAAGGCAGTCCCTTAACGCCGGGGACACACTGGACGCGGAAAGAAAAGGAAGCGCCGCGATCGGCGAAAGGCGCTGATCTCCGCTGGTTTTCTCAATGTAGGGGTTTGGTCTCTCTCTCTCTCTCTCTCTGCTTGTGCGTGTGCCTGCTCCTCAGTGTATCTGTCTCTCTCTATCTCTTGCTTTCTCTCCCCATCTCTCCCTTTTTACCTCTCCCTTTCCCTGTCTCTCTCCCATTCTCTCTGTCTTCCTCCCTCTGTCTCTCTCTTTGTGTATCTGTCTGTCTCTTTTCCTCTCTCTCTCTCTCTCTCTCTCTCTCTGTTTAGACACAGACGATAAAAGTTTAGACACAACTCAGAAATACCATCAATCAGGGTGTTTTTATTTTGAAATTTGTTATATTTTGGAAATTGACCGGATGCTTTATGCTCATCCTGTGTCTGACTTCCTGCCCAGCTTGACACATTCGCTCACGAATCGAGAAAATCTTAGACCTGACGCCGAAATGGTCGCTGCAGGCCGTGGCCCGCGCCCTTCCGCGTCCGGTGTGCACGGCCACATTGGTTAACATGGGCGCCGAAAGAATTTTCGTCGCCATTCGGCGCCTTTCGTCGCCGTTCCGCGTCCAGTGTGTCCCCGGCATAATGCCCTTCATCCACTCAGTCATAGGCCATTAAGTGGAGTGCACACCTGAACATGTAATTTATGTGGCATCAAACCTTGGATTTTTGTTCATTTGTTATTAAGGTTTTGCATTACAAGAAAATGAGCTTACCCTAAATTCTCTAATAGTGGCAGGGGCCTTTATGTGCCTCAACTGCAGAGGGTACCACACACAGCAAACTTCTTGTTCCACAGGAAACACTGGGTTATAACCAAACATGTTGACTTTCCAAACAGTGTTGTTTCAATCTTATTCTATAGGACAGTGACAGGAGGGGCTTCCGTGATCTTCTGAGGATGGATGTGGAGGATTTCAACTTCTTGCTTGGAAAAGTTGCACCATTCATCCAAAAAAGGGACACTAAATTGAGAAGAGCCATCAGTGCCAGACAGCGGCTGTCAGTAACGCTACGATTCCTTGCTACTGGTAAAGAGTCAATTTCAAAACATTCTGATTGTTTAAAATACATTGTTTAGTTTTAAATACACAATAACGTGTTCCCCTCCATAGGAGAGTCGTTTAGATCCCTGAGCTTCCAGTACCGGATTGGCTGCACTACTATCAGTGAGATAGTAATGGAGACTTGCGTAGTCTTGTTATGAAGTCTTGAAGGATGATCATTTGAAGGCAAGACATTTGATGTAAATAACAGACTCAGTAATCAACATAAAATCAACAAGGTGTTGTAGTGCTTTGGCTTCAGTCTTGAAGGGCTGCTATAATTTCTGCTTTTGTACTGTTAACTACTGCAAAGTGTCCTGTAGCCTTGTTTTGAAAACACACACTTAATAAATAAATGCTTTCTTGTTTGCTCATAGTGCTTTCATCATAATCAAGCATCCACACGTGAAAAGTCATAGCGCTACAGCCTGCACCATAACCAAAGAGCAACATGGATAGACATGAAACTAACAACAAATTTGACCTATTTTACCTCTACACTAGTGCTCCGAAAGTATCACCGATGAAACACTTTACTGTCACCTTGCTATTGTGGAGAAGCAAATGCATAATGTATTTTGAAGACTAAAATGCCTCTTCCCATTTAATTGTATTTTGGGCTTAATGAGAGTAAACATCACAGTGCTAACTTTCTGAATACATGTTTGTGGCGGACTGGAGGGAGGGTGGGGGAGGCTTAATTGGATCCAGGAGAGAGGTGAGTTAGTGGACTGCTTCTTTCCTGGATCCGGTTCCAGCTGCAGCCAGTTGGGACTGATGCGAGGGCGAGGGCGAGGAGGCGAGGGCGCGAGCTGCGGAGGACGGAGTGGGAGAGCGCGCGTCTCCCTCTGCGGCGACAACCGACGGAGGTCCCCGGGGGTGCAGTCGGGAGCCGCCTGCAAGAGCTGGTGACAGTCGGGGTTGGGGCGGGATGCCCCTGCAAGCCTGGCAGGCTGGCCGGCTGGCCGGCTTTGGGGTTCCGCGGCTGACCCGCCGGGGAGGACTGAGGTGCGTCGGCGGAGGGAGACGGCGTCATCAGCTGCCGTCAACACCGGGGCCGGGTTTATTGATTGTTGGTGAATAAACGGCCCTGCTGGCCAATTAACTCTCCCCTGCCTATGTCTCTGTCTGTCACGGACCCCGGTTATGTGGCACCTTGCCACAATGTTCAACTTAAGCTTCTTGACTGGTTCTGTGGTGGGTTATTTTCTTGTTCAGTGTAACATTACATTTTTAAGGTGTTTTCCGTGACAGGTTTTGCACAGTGAGAACATTGCATGTATTGATTATATATGGTGTTTATTTTTTCCAGACACCTACAACAGAGGCAGAGTGGAGAGAGGTGGCAAGGGTCTTTCAAGACAAGTGGCAATTTCCTAATTGCCTAGGTGCCATAGATGGAAAACACATCTACATCCAGCCACCTGCTAAGTCTGGAAGTACCTTCCACAACTACAGAAACAGATTTTCTGTTGTACTCATGGCAGTAGTCGACGCCAACTACAAGTTTATTTATGCCAATGTTGGTACTCAGGGAAGAGTGTCGGATGGAGGGATATTTGGCTAGTCAGACCTCCAGGCTGCCATGGACAGAGGTCTACTCAATGTCCCCCCTGCAGAGCCACTGCCAGGCACCAACATATCTATGCCTTATGCATTTGTTGGCGATGAAGTATTCCCTCTCCGGACCGACCTGGTGAAGCCATATCCCTTCCGAAACATGGAGCATGGACAGCGAATATTCAATTACTGGCTGTCGAGGGCAAGGCACACAGTTGTGAATGCATTTGGAATTTTGGCCAACAGACTGCGTGTTTTCCTTTCCAACATTGCACTTGAACCTGAGAAGGTGACAACAATAACACTAGCTGCACTCTGTGTTCACAACTTCCTCAGGGAGAAGGCATCAGATGCCTACCTGGCCCCAGCCTTTATAGACGTGGAGGATGAGAACTACAGGATCATTCCTGGAGCTTGGCGAAGGGATAGAGAACTCCCCTCTGTGGCAGCGAGCAGCGCACGGAATGTCACAACCACCGCCAAAGCTCATCGAGACCAGTTGAAGGCGTACTTTCTTTCACCTGCTGGATCTGTTTCCTGGCAGGAAAATGTGATTTAATTATGGAAACTTTAAGTCACCTGATAAATTTGTTCCCATGGATTAAAATGTGTGTTTAAAGAATGGATCAGAATTTTTCTTCAATGTAAACTTTTATTGAAATTGAATGTCATGCGACATCCAGACAAAAAGAGAAAGAAAGAAATAATACATAACTCATAATCATAGCTGCCCCTGAAAATGTGCAAATATAACAGAACAGCTGTATCATAACACAGCCTGTAAACTTAAATCGCCAACAACAAATGGCTTTCAAGGCACGATGTGGCTGCTGAACACAAACATTTCACTGAAGCAACTGTATTTACAAAATTTACAACCTCTCTCTCTCCTGATCATATTGCTCCTGTGCTCTCATGTAGCTCACTGGATGTGTTGCAGGAGGTACATAGATGGATGGGTTTTGATATGGTTGTCCCTCCCATGGCATTTGTGGGGGGGGGGGGCTGGCTGAGGGAACTGGCTTGATGGCAGTCTTGTCTCGTTTTCCTGTGCATCATACAACATCATAAGGATGTTACGACGAAGTCGCATGTTGGTCACTGGGTCTTTGATTTGCTTCATTTCTTGACTTTTTTTTTGGCCTTGGTGCAATATGCTCTTTCACGATTTGTTGTGGAGTTGATGGTACAGCTGGCACAGTTGGAGGTGGTAAGGTGGAGGTGGAGGATTCTGACACATCCTCCTCTGTCACATCTGTCAGGCTGAGGTCCAAGTCATCCAACTACAATAAAACATTTGAAATATCAGGCATAATAAGTAAGGGCATTATACATTTTGGAAAGCAGCCTATATCATTACAATTTGAAACTGAACAGAATAGAACTGTTGCAGCCTATTTACATTGAGTGTAGATTGAGACAGCCGGTGGACAACAAAAGGTTGCAAAAACTGCAGGTTGTTTAAAATCCACCTCTGCCTGGGTGTTGAATCCTTGTTGCTGCTACCACTGGGTTTTGGGCGCAGCAGTTTCCCATACTGTGTTCGGAGGGAGGCAGTTTTGGTTTGGACTTCACCAACTGTAGGTATTTTTAAGAAATTAGATTACCAATCTAGCCCATCCAATTGTTATATATCTATATGTTTGTCTATCCAAGCGTTCTCCATTCAGTGGTGTAAGGTAACTAAGTACATTTGCTCAAGTACTGTACTTAAGCACAATTTTGTGGTACTTATATAACCTTTATTTAACTAGGAACTCACATTGAGATTAAAACCTCTTTTACAAGTGAGACCTAGTAGTTAAGTACTTACTTGAGTAATTCCATTTTATGTTACTTTATACTTCTACTCCACTACATTTATTTGATAAACTGAGTTACTAGAAATGGGCCATTCTGCATAATGAGTACTTTTACTTTTGGTACTTTAAGTATATTTTGATGCTAATACGAAGCGAAGATAGTGTAGCTCCATCGGCAGTGGGTGACGAGTTTGTCCCGGTCTCCGGACGTCGGAGAGCCTGCCGGTTCCAGCCGCCACTTGTGCGGCCCGATTCGCCACCGGTGCCACCGATGGCTAATCGTTTCACTGTTCTTGCTAGTCCCCGTGGTCGGCGCGTCTCCCCGGCTCCCCGGACCCGCCGACTGTCTCGCACCCTAGTTATCGGCGATTCCATCACCCGTAATGTTAGGCTTGAGTCGCCGGCCGAGGTTTTCTGTTTACCCGGGGCCAGAGCTACCGACATTGAGGCTAACTTAAGGGTGCTGGCGAACAATAGGTTCAGACACAAGGGTAAGAAAGAGGCAAACGGTCCACCCAGTGAGTATAGCAACATCATAGTACACGTCGGCGCCAATGACATTAGGATGAGGCAATCGGAGGTCACCAAGCTCAACATAGCCAGGACATGTGACCTCGCTAGGAAGATGTGTCGGCATCGATTAATTGTCTCTGGCCCCTTACCTTTCGCGAGGGGCAATGATGAGAGTTATAGCAGATTAGTCTCCCTCAACCTCTGGCTGGCGAAGTACTGTGAAGAAAAGGGATTAGTCTTCTTAGATAACTGGCCCTCCTTCTGGGGCAAACCCGGCTTGCTGAAAGCTGACGGCCTCCACCCTAATGGGGTAGGCGCTGCTTTATTATCTAGCAACATAGATAGATGTTTAAGGGAAAGCTGACATCTGTCCGTAGAGCTCGCCGGGATGCAGGCGATTAGAGAACCTGCTAGGCCTAGAAAGGGTGTGGAGTCTGCCAGGTTAGAGCTTACAGCAGTACAGACTGAGACTGTGCCCCCCGCTCGCCATTTTTCCCCCATATCTACCGAGTTTTACCAGTCTGCTTTTACTTTATCCTCTGGCAGCGGCACCTCTCGATTTGAAAATTGCAGTACAGTCCTTCCAATTAAGACTGTATCTTTCTCCCACCGCGCCCGTCAAATTTCCTACCGACCCACAGTAAATTACAGCAACTTAATTGAAATTCGACCCACGCATACTGCCATTAACATTGATAAAAACTCTAGCAGTATTGAACGCCTCACTGTGGGCTTCATCAATATAAGATCATTGTCAACAAAAGCGTTACTGATCAATGATTTGAATACTGAACATAGTCTAGACATGATGGGTCTCTGTGAAACCTGGCTAAAGCCAAATGAGTTTCTGTCTCTAATTGAAGCCTCTCCCCCAAACTTTCTTAGTTCTCAGGTTGCCCGGGAGACGAAAAAAGGAGGGGGTGTTGCCCTGATATTTAACCCTATCCTTAGTCTTACTCCCAACACGAACAACAAATTTACATCCTTCAAAGTCCTGATTCTGCGCCCTACAGCTACGAATCTCCCGTCATTCTACTTAGCAGTACTTTACCGCCCACCTGGGCCCTATTCGCTCTTCTTAGAAGAGTTCTCCAATTTCATTTCGGACTTAGTGACCCGAGCTGATAATATTCTCATTATCGGTGATTTTAACATTCACCTGAATAATTCCACCGATCCTCTCAGTAAGGCCTTCCTAGATCTTATTGATACTTGCGGCCTCACTCAATTTGTTAATGAACCAACCCACCATGGCGGCAACACCCTTGACCTGGTTCTGACCCGTGGCATTCCTGTTTCTGCTTTAGTGGTCTCCTCTTATGTGCCCGCCCTATCTGATCACTATCTCATTAAATTTGAAATCAAATTGATCTTCCCACGCCAAAAATGTGAAGATACTTATATTAGCCGTCGTATTAATGCCACTACGGCCTCGTTACTATCTGAAAAACTGCCCAGTTTTCTCGCACCACTCTCTGGTCATGTTGGCTCACTCGACAATTTTGCCAACGAACTAAACGCTAGCCTTACCAACGCGCTTGACTCAATCGCCCCGTTAGTCACTAGAAAACACCACGCTAGGAAGTTTGCACCCAGTAGGTAAGCCCGAGAAAAGGACATTGCAATAATCGATTCTGGATGATACAAAGGCACGTACTAAAATGTCTGCATCTGCCTCTGTTAGCATAGGTCGAATTTTGGCAATATTGCGAAGATGATAAAACACTGATTTAGTGATCTCCTTAATGTGCAACTCGAATGAGAGGGTAGGGTAGAATTTTACCCCAAGGTTTTTAACGTATGGGCTCTGGGAGATTACACAACTATCAAAGTTAAGAGTACTATTCTCAAATAAGTATCTATGTCTAGCCGGTCCCACAATCAGCATCTCAGTTTTGCTGCCATTAAGGAGTAGGAAGTTTAGGTACATCCAATATTTGACCTCTGATAGGCAGGCCTCTAGTTTTTGGAATTGGGTGTCATCGGTTGGTTTGACTGGTATGTAAATTTGGGTGTCATCGGCGTAGCAATGGAAGTTAATGCCAAATTTGCGAATGATGCCACCAAGTGGTAGCATATAGATAGAGAATAGCAGTGGTCCTAGGACAGAGCCTTGTGGGACACCAAAGTCCATATTGCAACACTCTGAGGTCATGTTGTTGTAAAAGACGTGGTGTGATCTATCAAGTAGGTAAGACCTAAACCAAGAAAGGGCTGATCCCCGGATACCAATATAATGTTCAAGACGGTTCAAGAGTATCGCATGATCAATTGTGTCGAAGGCTGCACTCAGGTCAAGTAGTAATAGTGCTGAGGTTGAATTGGAGTCAATAGCTAACAAAAGATCATTTACCACTCTCATGAGTGCAGTTTCGGTCGAGTGAAAGGATCTAAAGCCAGATTGGAAGGGATCAAGCAGGTTATTTTTGACAAAAAATCTGTAAATTGACTGCCTACTGTTCGTTCAAGTAATTTGGAGAGGAACGGCAGATTTGAGATTGGTCTATAGTTCTGAAGTACTTCGGGGTCAAGGTTCGGTTTTTTCAGTAGTGGCTTGATCACGGCCGTTTTAAAGGCGGAGGGCACCGTGCCAGTGGAGAGCGACTGATTGATCATATAGAGAATGGAGGGTCCTAAGATAGGGAATACTTCTTTAAGCAGTTTAGCAGGTAGAGGGTCAAGCATGCAGGTCGTGGGTTTTGAAGACAGAGTTAGCTTGGTGAGAGAGTCTAAGGAAACTAAATCAAACTGTGAGAAAAGACATTCAGCCCGGGAAACACCAAGTGGACTTTTCAGGGGTGAGACGGCACCGCCAGTAGAGAGTGTACTGGTGATCTCATCTCTAATCAGCGTGATTTTCTGACTAAAAAATGAGAACCACTGTCCTAGGTAATAACACATAACTCAAAAGTAATCATACAAAAGTACCACACTGGGACTGCTTTCTTTTCATTCAATCCAGGAAGTATATTTTTCACAAAATTCAATATCATAATTGAAAAACCTCTGGTTGAAAGGGCCTTCCCAATGTATACGAATTACAAAGTGATGAACGACCTTACAAAATCATATGGACTGGGAGACATTGGAATGATGGATATAATAATGGGAAAGTGGGAATTTTCTGCCCCTTGATTATCCATCAAAATATGACTTTGTTGGAGTCTCCATTTTGTTATTTCACAGCAAAAGCATTCCAATGCACCACAAGTATTTACGATTTACGAACATGGAAATAGGAGCCTATAAGCTTGAAGGTAGCATAACTTTCCAACTTTCCACGAACCCTCAAGACCCTCATGCACTTCGACAAACACAAATCAAGCATAAATAATCCAGTTTATTGTTCATCATGTGACTGGGTCATTTCAGTAAATTTAACACCAAACAATGATAAAGAAATAAGTAACTTGAGGGAACACTATGGAGCATGAAATTCTCTGCCCTCAAGTACCAAATAAAAGACTTTCGTTTCATGAGGATATTGTACTAAAATAAAACGAGGACTGGGAAATTATGTCATATGGACTCTGATGTAGCAGTAACACTGTATTGAGGAAAATATGGACTCTGATGTAGCAGTAACACTGTACTGAGGAAAATATTTGGTAATGATATGAAATGCAAGTCCTTTTCAGCCCCACAATTACAGTGTTAGTTTTTTTCTATTGCTTTGACTCATTTTGCACAGCAGAATTTCAATGTACAAAACTCAAAATGCAAAGTGCCAAACTGACAAAATTCATACTGCTATGCTGACATACAAAGTGCTAAACTCTGAATCATATGCTCCATCCTCAGAGTGCAGCCACCTAACATTACAACAATGTTCAAATGTTCAAATTATTACTACAAACGCAGATCACTGAATCAATTCAACAGGCGTTTGTAGTCATGTCTCATCACTTCCAGCAACCTTACCCACATGAGTAGCATTGCAACACAATTGATAATCTCTTCACCACTACATAAAAGGCTGCTTAGAAACCTGAATGGCAGTTTCTGACAACATGTAGCAGGCCGATGAGGTTGGCAATGAAGGACGGGGTCGTGGTCATGGCCGTGGCCAATGAGTCAGAAGGCATGCAGTTGTGTCAAATGAAATTAGAGCCACTGTGATCGACTATGTTGTAAACAGAGGTCTAAGAAGAAGATTTTACCAACGCTGCCTTGCAAATGAAGATATCAGATACAAATTCTGTCTTCAGTCTATCACGGGATCACAGGGGATGCTTGCTGTACTTCATTTGAAGTACTTATGAGTAAATGACTCTTGCATAGTCTTTTTTGATGACAATTATTTAGTGTTTGACAGCATTATTTGATAATGGCCATTGTATTTGAAAATGCACCAATAATTAAACTTCAACAATGAACATATCCAAAGTTCTGGTGCTATGATAAACTTTTGCATATAATATTCTCTCATTTGACACTGGTATTTTTATTTTGCATGCTATATTAGATTTTGAACCCAAAATGAGCAGTATAGCATTCTGTGTTAAGAGTTTTGCACATTGAAAATCTGTTGTGCAAATTGAGTCAAAGCAATTGAAAAAAACTGTAATACAGATTAGCAAAATGTTGCTACCAAGAGGTCGATCATTCACTTGACTGTAACTGCTCAGATGATTGGATTTAGTTACAGCTGGAGACAATTGAATCATTGCAGATAAAGGCAGTCTTTGTTGCTAGTGTATAACAACTAATAAGTGATCATTGTGCTCATAATAGCATATTTTATATTTAGTCTAGTTACACCACAATTTAAAAAAATGAATCAGCTGTAATATAAAGGCAGCAAAATGGTACCATGTTAGCAAAATGGCCATCTTGGAGGTCCTCAGCTCTTGGCAACTGTTGCTGAGAACAGCTGGTTACATTTCTAAACATACAACTCGGTGAACTGACTATTCTACACTGTTAGAAAAAAAGGGTTCATTAGGGTTCTATATAAAACATCAAGGTTCTATATCCTCTACCAAAGAACCATTTGCCTAAAAAGGTTCTATAAAAATTCAGTAAAACAACAAAGAACCTTTTTTTTTAAAAAGGGTGCTTAAATTCATGAGCTTAATGAAAATGGCCACTGCATAAGAATTAGTCTTTAAAATTAGTTTGTTTAGTGAAAAACAAGATACTGGCAATGAACTAATTAAGATCTTGTTTCAGACAATAAATACATAATAAAGCCCTGCAAATAAGTAACAATACACTATATATATAATAAAAAACAGTATATAATGTATTTACTATAACTGCTATATAGGCTATAAATATACATATACATAGTGTAATACCCGAGTGGATCCGAGAAGACCCGGCCGTGATCAGACAGCGCTGATCATGATGGAAGTGCTGTGTGTGTGTGTGTGTGTATTGTAACTTGCAACATTATAACATTAGGATGAGTGCAGACTAATTGATGATTCAATCGGAGCCCACAGAAAAGTGTAATTTATCCTACTAGCCATTCTCCCAATCGGCAAGTCGTATTTACGGTATAGATCTCATATTACATGAATGCGGCATTAGACTCGAGTACGAACCTCAAACTTGCGGTCTTTTGACTGTGAACGGGAGCCACTGTCTTCACAGAATGTGCACGAGCGAGGACAGTTCAGTGTCAACTGTCAACTGTCAGCTGGAGAACTGACAGCGATTCTCCGATACTTTCCAACGAACTAAAGGTGGGTACAACGTCTGACAGACTTTTTTAAATGGAAATAATATTTGTTGAGAAATGCTATCTGTTTTCATCATGGTGTTTTAACTGGCGGCAAGTGTCGATAATGTTACATGTAACGTTACCTTGGCATATTGTATACAATATGTATACAAACTGTTAGCTGCCAAACTAACTAACTAACTAGCTGTTAGCTGTTAGCTGCCAAACTAACGGTAACGTTAACCTACCGTTAATTGTAACTATCTAACTAATTAAGTTAGCTAGTTAGCTTGGTGAAAGAACGTGTGGTTACAGATATCTAATTTCTCAAACATATAGTTTTAAGATATCTAGTTTTTAGGACTATTCAGGGGGTTATGAAGAAAAGCGATAGGAAATGAGGAGTGGTAACATTATTTCCATGTTCCATGTTTCCATGTTGCCACATATATCAGATATCCTTCTAGCGATACATTTTACCCTGCTACTCCTATCTACCATTAAAATTTGGCTACTCTGCTTAAGATATTATTACTACCGTTATCCTATTATAGATATAATATAGGAGTTTCCAAAAAAAAGGCTCCCACATTCAGTCAAGAAAAGGTGACGAGAAACAGAAATGCAGAATAACAAGAAGAGAAAATCAGGCATGAAAGATTAACACAAAACTAATCAGAAACTGGTTTAATGCCAAGTAGGTTTACACATAGAAGGAGTTTACCTCGGTATTGTGCTGCATAACAATAAAAAAAATAGAAGGTAAGGAGAAAACACAAGTAGAACAGAATGTGTTTCCCCTATTCTGTATGCACAGCAAAGTTGAAATATGCTATACAGCCTAGGTTGTGAGTGTTATGATAAAAAGAAAATAGATGTTTTTGCTTTCTTTTCATTTCAGATGACAGACCACTGGACTATTGATGATGTATGCAAATGGCTCCAAAGCATAAACTTAATCGATGCAAAAGAGGCCTTCAGAGGTAATGGAAACCTACAAATGTGCAATTTGTGATGTTGTGAAGTTTCAACTATCAAAATACTTGCAACACCTACAGCTATTGCATCATCATCAGCCTGATTTCAGCATTGTCTGCAATATAGAGGGATGCAAGAGGAGTTATAAAACTGTCCCTAGTTTTAGAACCCACATCTATAGAAAACATAGGGCTGCTCTCAGGAGGCCTACAGATAATCATTTTCAGAACATAACTCTCTCAGAGGAAAATGAAGAGGACGAGGTGGACGATGTAGAAGACTCAGAGGACTCGCAGTCAGTCAATGAAACCGGTTTGCCTGACTTAAATACCCTGTTGTCGGGGCTACAGAAGCATGTGGCACTTTTTATCTTAAATCTACAAGAGAAACATCTTCTTCCCAAAGTTACTCAGGAAACAATTGTTGAAAATCTTCAATTTGTTTTGAAGTATTATGCTGACATAATTCAATTCCACCTGGACCAGTCAGGATTCAGACTAAAAGACCACAAGGAATTGGACCATCTACTTTCAAATGAAACTGTTTTTGACTGTGCCTGTGAAGTCTGAATACAAATTGCTACAATTTAGCAAAGAAAATCTGCATCTGGTGGAGCCAGTCCAACATGTTCTTGGAGTTAACGGCAAGGGGAAGGATGACACTTTCCAGTATGTGCCAATAAATGATGTTCTGAAGGTTTATTTGGAGAAACAGGACATTTTTGATTCTTTTCAAAGAAGCTGTGAGAAAGTCCCAAGTGCTCTTTTGGAAGACTTCACAGATGGTAATATTTTCCAAGCCTGTCCATTTTTGGAGATCCAAGTATTCTGCGTATACATTTATACACAGATGAATTTGAAGTTGTGAACCCATTAGGTTCTAAAAAATCCATACATAAAGTAACTGCCTTCTATTTTACCATTGGAAACCTAGAGTCAAAGTACAAATCCCAGTTAAGGCACATACACTTGTGTCTTCTTATACGCCACCAGCTCTTTCAGAGGTACCCCCTCAGGGAAATTCTACATCCTCTCATTCTTGACCTCAAAGAACTATACACAAAAGGGATTGCGATTTGTGTGAATGAAAGAATCCACCATCTGAGGGGAGCTCTGGCAACCATTTCAGCGGACAATTTATCTGCCCACAACTTGGCTGGATTTACATGCTGTTTTAACAGTGGACGGGTGTGCAGGTTTTGTATGACTACATACAGTGACTTAAAGGCACATGTAAATTAAGACAATGTGAATATTAGGTCCGCAAATGTGCACAACTACCATCTGAATGCACTCAGTGAGAACAGTCAACTGTCAAAACAGACCTACGGTGTGGTTAAGCAGTGTCCATTAACTGAGCTTGAATACTTTGATGTCACCAGAGCATTTCCCCCAGACCTAATGCACGATTTCTTAGAGGGCATTGTACCAATTGTTGTCTGTAAAGTTGTCACTGCGCTTCACTTGCTGAAAATTGTAACACTGAGTGACATCAATTCAGAGCTGGAAGCATTTAATATCGGAAAGAACGATAGAGGTAACATCCCTCAGATATTATCACCAAGTATACTGAAGCACAACAAGTTGACTGGATCAGCGGCACAAAACTGGTGTTTATTCAGGATCTTACCATTCCTTATTGGACACTACATTCCAGAAGGTGAGATACACTGGGACGTTTATCTCAAGTGCAGAGAGATTGGAGATATCATCCTCTCTCCCTCCATCAGAAAAAGCATCATACCTGTCCTCAGCTTCCAGATTGGTGAATTCCTCTCCTCCTTCCTGACTGTGTTCCCAGAGACCTTCACACCTAAATTGCACTATCTCATTCACTATCCACGTCTGACTTTAGAGTTTGGCCCACTGAAACCACTGTGGTGCATACGATTTGAGGGGAAACATCAGTACTTCAAGAGGTTATCCCACAACACCTGTAACTTCAAGAATCTTTGTTACACCCTGTCCAAGAGACACCAGTTGCGGCAGTGTTGGGAGTTAACATCTCTGGATATCCTTCGCCAGCGCTCATATACTGAAGGTGAACGCCAAGTCCCATTCTGGTCTCTTCCCCTTGATATTCAGGAAGGTATTGCTGTCAAGAGTGGGGTTGAAGACATCCCAAATGAGGAGAAACTAGGAGTTGTTAGCTCTCTCTTTACTAATACCATCAAATACAAAGTAGATGACGCCATCATAATTGATGTGGTAGAGGGGGACATTCCCATCTTTATGAAAATAGCTAAAATCATCCAGTTCAGGGCTCTCTGGATGATCTTTGGAAAGCTACTGACACCCAAGAAGTTCAACAGCCACTATCATGCCTTTTCTTTGGAGGACCAGAAAAAGTGGATTGTGGTTCAGCCAGGGGAGGAGAAAGACTACCATGCTTTGGACACTTATGTTTATGATGACAATATGTTCCTTACACTTCATCATAGTGTGCACGTCCAGAGGTAAAAGCCCTTTGTATTCCTGCAATTGTGAAATGTTTTATTTTTTGTCCTTCTGAAATAAGTAACCAACCTCCTGTTTAGGATTACAATTTCCTGACAATTTAATGTAATTCTTACCTCAACAGAACAGCAGATTGATGGGGAAACTCTGCTGGGATTAACAGAGAGGATGGTGGAAAAACTTTTCCCTGTGATGAAACACCAGGTCATGTTTTTGAGAGAGTTGGAGAAGCTGCGGAACACCTCATCTCTGGCCCAGTAAGTATAGCATGTTTATTATCAAAAAATGATTTTTTTGTTGACATGAAAGTCTAGCATGAAGCATGGAAATGTTACTTTATCTTCCCATAGACAAGAAGGTCCAGTACTGTGTGATGGCGCGGCCGTGTCTAGACGCCGTCGTGGTAGCTCCGCGGAGATTGTGCGTTTTTTTAGTTTTTGTGTTTGTTTTTAATATCTTTTTTTGCTCAAACACATCGGCACTAACATCCTACGAACGCAGCACACTTTTGGACATAAACTTTTGTGCAAAACAAAGGTTTTTGTCCACTTTTCCCATCGACCCAGCGTGGCCGGCAGAGATAGTACGAGCGAGCCACAACAATAACAGTGGAGACTCACCTACGGGGAGACGAAGGAGGAAACATCGGGGAAAACGGAGCGGAATTCGGAACAGACTGAGAGTTCAAGCCCACCGTCCACCTCTGCCCAGCATCCTTCTTGCTAACGTCCAGTCTCTGGATAATAAGTTGGATGATGTTAGGGCGAGGATTAGATTCCAACGGGACATGAGGGATTGTAACATCTTTTGTCTGACGGAAACATGGCTGACCCCGCTGGTGCCGGATCGAGCCATATGCCCAACCGAGTCCTTCTCTGTTTTCCGTGCGGATAGAACGGAAGAGTCTGGCAAATCTAAGGGTGGAGGGGTTTGCTTCATGACCAACAACAAGTGGTGCAACCCCAAGGACATTAAGACTCTTTCTCGTTCCTGCTCGTCGAACCTGGAACATCTGACTATCTCATGCCGTCCATTCTACCTTCCCCGGGAGTTCAGCTCGGTCATCACCACAGCCGTCTACATACCACCACAAGCGGACACCGACGTAGCACTATCGGACCTACATGATGTGTTATGTCGGCATCAGAACAAGCATCCCGACGCGGCTATGGTGGTGGCTGGGGACTTTAATAGGGCGAACCTAAAAAAAGTCATGCCGAACTTTCATCAGCACATTACGTGTGCTACCAGAGGGGAAAGAACGTTGGACCACTGCTATACGCCGTTCAAGAGAGGCTACAAGGCTGTCTCTCTCCCTCCGTTCGGCAAATCAGACCATGCCGCCATTTTCCTGCTACCGGAGTATAAACAAAGGATAGCACGGGAAGCGGTAGTGACGAGGGACGTAAAGCGGTGGTCTGACCAATCAGAGGCTGAGCTACAGGACGCTCTGCGTGACGTCGACTGGGACATGTTCCAATCCAGTTCCAGGGACGTCAGCGAGTTTACGGAAGTAGTAACGAGCTTCATAGCTATGCTAGTGGACACCATCGTCCCTACGGTGAAAGTTAGGTCCTTTCCTAACCAAAAACCGTGGGTTGATAAATCCATCCGCGACGCTTTGAACGCCCGCACTGCTGCCTATAACTCCGGTCTTGTATCCGGCAACATGGACGAGCACAAGGCAGCGTCCTATGGACTGAGAAGGGCGGTGAAGGAGGCCAAGAGGAGGTATAGGGACAGAGTGGAGTCGCAGATGGAGCAGCGCGACACCAGACGCCTATGGCAGGGGCTACGGACTATAACGGACTACCAGGGCAGACCCCCCGCAATTGTGAGTGCCGACGCATCCCTAGCGGAGGACCTGAATTCATTCTATGCACGGTTTGAGGCTAGCAACAACAGCGCTAGCTCGCCGGCTAACAACATCACCGTTAGCGCAGCCGGAGTGAGTTCTACCGCTGGGGATGAACACACACTCTCTGTGACCGAGCACAGTGTGAGGAGGGCTCTGACGAGGGTGAACACCAGGAAAGCTGCTGGTCCAGATGGCATATCTGGACGAGTACTGAAGACCTGTGCTAATCAGCTAGCTCCAGTGTTCACCACTATATTCAACATCTCCCTGGCTGAGTCTGTGGTCCCCGCCTGCTTCAAGAGATCCACTATTGTCCCTGTGCCCAAGAATGCTTCTCCAGCATGCTTGAATGACTACCGACCGGTGGCCCTCACCTCGGTGGTCATGAAATGCTTCGAGAGGCTGATTAAGGACTACATCTGCGCCTTCCTCCCTTGCTCCATGGACCCGCTGCAGTTTGCTTATCGTCCCAACAGATCCACGGATGATGCTGTCTCCCAGGTACTGCACACCACACTCTCTCATCTGGACAGCCGGAAGGGGGGCTATGTGAGACTGCTGTTCATTGACTATAGTTCAGCTTTCAACACCATAGTCCCCACCAGACTGGCTGGCAAGTTGATTGAGCTGGGACTGAACACCCCCCTGTGTGCCTGGATCCTGGACTTCCTGACCGCCAGGCCCCAGGTGGTCAGGGTGGGTAGACACACCTCCAACCCCCTCACCCTGAACACAGGATCCCCCCAGGGTTGCGTCCTCAGCCCCCTACTGTACTCCCTGTACACACATGACTGTGTGGCCAGGTTCAGCTCCAACACCATCATTAAGTTTGCGGATGACACAGTGGTGGTGGGCCTGATCTCCAACAACGACGAGAAGGCCTACCTGGAGGAAGTTGCTGATCTGTCACTCTGGTGCCGGGACAACAGCCTCCTCCTGAATGTCACCAAAACTAAGGAGCTGATTGTGGACTTTAGGAGGATACAACAACAGAGGACGTACTCACCACTGGGGATTAATGGGAATACTGTGGAGAGGGTGAGCAGGTATAAATACCTGGGAGTCAACATCACCGAAGATCTGACATGGTCCACACACACTGACACTCTGGTGAGAAAGGCGAGGCAGCGCCTTTACCACCTCAGGCAGCTGAGGAAATTCAAAGTCTCCCGGAGGATCCTTCAGTCCTTCTACTCTGGAGCTGTAGAGAGCATCCTGACAGGAAGCATCACTGCCTGGTTTGGCAGCAGCTCCGCTCAGGACAGGAAGGCTCTGCAGAGAGTAGTGCGTTCGGCCGAGCGCACTATTGGAACTACACTCCCCACCCTGCAGGACTTGTACACCAGGAGGTGCAGAACCAGAGCCTGCAGGATCATGAAGGATCCTCACCACCCCAACAACGGACTGTTTCAGCTGCTGCGGTCAGGCAAGCGCCTCCGTAGTCACGCTGCCAAAACAGAGAGACTGAGACGGAGTTTCTTTCCTCAGGCCATCAGGACTGTGAACTCTGACCTCACCAGGGCCCCCACCAAGACACACACACTGCCCCTCTTATGCACACACACGCTTAGGTAAAGACTACACATAATTTATAGTATATTACATTCATACAATTTCCCTTACTACTATATTTTCATTTCCAAAGTGCTCTTACTGTATATATTGTGTTGTTGTTGTTTTTTTTATATATAAGAGCTCTTACTGTAATTACTGTAATACTGTAAATATTGTGTTGTTTTTTTATTGTAAATACTGTGTACTGTTGCCCTTTTGCACATTCCCGTTGAGCATTGCCACTTTTCATTTCACTACACACCCCGTGTGTGTATGTGACAAATAAAGTTCTTGAATCTTGAATCTTGAATCTGCACTACCTGCAGAACCAAACACTCAGTAAGTGTACAGCAGACCGGTGTCGCCTCATCTACGTTTTGAATATCACACCCCCTTTAAGAAAGATAGTTTTCCAGATTGAGATACTCTACATGGACTGCATTTATTCACATCTTATTAGTTTTTGACACAGACAACTCTCAGTTGACTAAATCATGCCTATAAACTCTCTAATTGTTGAACGAGCCAAAAGTAAAACCAAAAATCTAGATTTACATGAATATAGTGAGTGGTGCTATGGAAAGTCTCTGTAAAAGTTTTCCTCTTCATTTCTTTATATAGTCAAGGAGCCCAGGAGTCATGGCCAGCATTATATAGCCTGCCTTTACTGCCCCCAGAGCTGCAGGAAGCTCTGCAAAGAAAGGATCCATCTTTCAAAAAGAAGGACAAGTCCCATTTACGATCACTGTTGATCCAAGTGATGTTCGACAACATAACCAAATACACATGGTACTTATAGTCAGTGTTATCCCGTTGATTTATGCTTGGCTAGTTTGATATCAGGAAAGTACATTTAGATTTTTAGCATATCACTTTTACTATTGCTTATATTAAGTAACTAAATTGCAGTAAAAACTGAAAAGAAAGGGTTAAATCTCGAAAGCAGGAAAGTTCTAACTGTGGAGATGATCTTTCAGGTATCCAAACCATAAAAAATATGCTGATGTCCTGGGATGTCTGATCACCAGGTTTCCATTTCTGAAAGACGACAGCTCCTCTGGCTATGTATGGAAAGCTTTCTTCCACAGTTGTATTTTTATAATCTTTTTCTTTGTGTGAGCATTATAATTTATCTCTCTATGTCTATATCTACAGGAAACCTTACTGGAGTGCCTGAGAAATAAGTTCAAGAAAGAGAGGTCTCCTTTAGTGAACTTACAAATAGTCCAGGAGATGAAAATAAAGTTTGGCACCAAGAGACAGAGAAGTGGGGACCACATGCCTTTGGAGGACCTAGCTGGACAAGAGGTGCCTGTCTGACATTCTTGCCTGCCTTCCTGCCCATCTGTCTGTCTGTCTGTACGTCTATCTGCAAGCCATACTGCTTGCCAGTATGAACATCTCAGAGGTATCAACCACTGCCATTTTATGATCTGTGTTATGCCTAATTTCAGAGAGAAAAAAGGCGAAGAATTGAAGATGCAATCCAAATATCCTCTGGGGATCTTGATCAAACACAAGAGGTGTGCAATTTTTTGATGATTGAAATAATGTAGTATGTTTAGCTTGAGAACATTTACATTATCACTGGTCACACCCTGAATACCAATACTGTGTTTCTTGTTATATCTCTTCCCAGATTGTGTTGGCGCTAGAAGTTGTTGGGGAGGATGAACTAAGTTTCAGGGAGCACATAAGTGCTATCAATAATGAGCTGCGCCGCCGACAGCCAGACTTCTTCAACATTAAAGACAGAATGAAGCGCTCACTATATAAGAGAGTTGAGCACATGGGCAAACCAACTGAGGAGGTGATGGAGATGTTCCCCTTTCTGCAGGTCCCACTGCTTGTGAGTAGCCATTAGTAATATTACAGTTATATGATTTGTTTATTTTTTCTGTATTTTATTTTTAAAATGTAATTCCATTCCTCATCAAATGGCATTTATTAGTGCTGTTGGAATTTAAATCATTTCCAATTTTTATATTGTAATTGTCATTCATTTTCCATTTGTCATGCCTTTTGGAGTATGCTCGTGTAGCGGCTGTAGAATGGTTGCTGAAGGAGACTCGTCACACCAGGCTTCAGGATCTGCACTTTTAATCTCTATAAAGAGCAGCACGGGGCACAATCAGTACACAGACAGTGTTGACAGATTCTCTCTCAGTCACCAGCACAAAAGCTGTCCAAGTTTTGCCGCGAGGTTGCAACTACGTCACTTCTGCAGCTATACTGCGTCAATAATTGAAGCCCCCCTGCTACAACAGGTAAACCGGAACTATTTACACATTCACTCCACTCATTCAATATAAAGTTGGCGATATACCAACACTTTGACTCCATAAAAGAAAATATTACACACAGGTTTTGAGAATATTCACCAAAATAAAAATAAAATATAAACAACATATTGACTCAGCTACATACTCCCCCCTGAACTTCTCAAAACTGTTCTAGTGTAGGTTCATAGCTGAACTCTGGGTAACATTAGCATGACTTGTCATTATTCTCTAACATACATCCATATGCGACATAAGTGTAGTGTGTTGAGCTTCGTTATTAACGATGAGACTATTTGGTCAATTCTGAAAATTGACAATTATTGAAATTATTCTTAGTAATTAATATCTTATTAATTAACACTTGCGGGGCACCACCAGTTTACACTGGAATAGTCTCTTTATAGTGATATCAGTCTAATAATCAGAAGAAGTGAGCTCTAGATTTCAGTGATTTTCTACCTTCATGTCCACGATATATCAATGACACACAAAAGCCAGTTCTTCATAAATGCAAAGATTTTATTAACTATGTAAATAAAACACCAATAAAATGAATACATGTATACTAAACTAAAACAGATAATGGCAATAAAACTGGCAAACAAGATAGCAAGATAAACAGTGGCAGAGGATATATCAAATAAGGTAGAAAGTTAAACAGTGGCAGAGGATATATCAAATAAGAGTGGCAAATGATATTGGGATCAAAGATGGCAAGGAAGTTTGCACCGACAAAACGACTTGAGCCGTAATGCGTCTAATTGCGGCAATGTGGCAACAGCGAAAGATGGCTTGGAGGACAGCTGACAGTTTCCGGGAGACTTGGGACAGAAGGACAGAGAATAGTGGAGAGAGAGAGAATATTCTAACCTCACTTTCACAGTTCAACACTGCCTTTGCATCACCCGTGCATCAACAAGAAAGTTGGTTACCGTCTGGTTTGCAGGGTGTCAGCGGCGTCCTCGTCTCCGTGGTAACCGTCGCGCAGTCGCAGTGGACAGGTAAACACACGCACGTGTTGGTCTGGACCAGTCGACGTCAGGAGGGCCGTTGTGGAGTGCGGTCCGGGGGCCGTTGTTCGTCGGAGTCGTCGTGCCAACAGTTCACCTCAGTGGATATAGAGGGATAGGGCGATGTGTTGACTCACGTCGTTCAGGAAGCAGAGTAGAGTAGCGGCTGGCTTCTGACGTGGTTTCGTAGTCTTCTGGATCAGGTGGAGTGAACTCAATCGGCCGTCTCGGCAAGATTCACTCTGGAGCTGGTCTGGTACTTGAGCTGAGAGAAGAGCTTTGAGCCAGGTTCAACTTAGTTACAGGACGGGCTGCGGGACGGGCTGCAGGACAGTTGAGTTGAGTTTCTTGATGTTCCTTGATGTTTCTTGATGTCTTTCCGCCTGAGTTTTTGCCCGTCCGCCTGTTGCAGGAGTTGTCCTCCTTTGTTCGTTCGAGTTCGTGAGATTTCGTGTGTGTTCTTTCGTAAGAGAGAGCGAGCCCAGGGCTCAGAGGGCTTTATGGCAAGTCAGGAGAGTAGGTGTTTCCCTCATTTGCATGCACCAGATTTACAACCGGATGCTCGGTGATTCCCATTTTCCTAAAACTGCATTTCCAGCTCAGGTTTGGAAAACATTGTTTTTCTTGATCCTTTGGGGATGCAAGTGACATATTTAATCACCTAACAACAAATGGGTTTGAATGACACCAAACATCACTGTCTTACCACAAAATACTGGCGAGTAAACCAAAAGTCCTGATAACACATTCTGTGTGCCTTGAATAACCAAGATACTACATTGGGGAGTAGGGCACACCATCTGCCACAGGATGTGAAGTTTAAATCTAATAAAACATATAAAGAAAGCACATTTTTGCAACACATTCCAGAGTTTCTTTGTTCTCTTATTCTGTGTCTCCCTTGGAAGGTAGATTAGGTTCATTTCCCCGGCCCTTATCATCGGTCCCATCTCCTAATGGCACCAGAGCGGCCTAGTCGAACCTGCAATGTGTTACTTTTGGCAGCTTTATGGGGGAAATCCACCTTTTGCTGCAAAGGGGGTTCCTTGGGTCCCTGGGAGCACAGCAGGGGTCTTGACCTCATAGGAAGACCCTGGGAGAGGAATGTGTTAGTCTTTGGGTGTTACTGTGGTCCGAAGAGGGGGGGGAGGCTGATGTCTCCTGCATACACTACATAAGCGTCTCCCAACTAAAAGGGAAAGTGACATAAAGAAGTTGGCCAGACTTCTAACATCTACTTGCTGAAGAAAGTGCCCTATACACGATCTTATACTGACGAGGAAATGACTGTTACCTCACCTTTGAGCTTACTAAAGAAAACAGTCTCAATGAATTTAGGACTTATCCCCTAATAATATATCAACCGTGTGTCGCCTACATGAATAAAGCTTTGGCAAACTTGCTGACCAGATTGCTTGCTTGTGTGTTTTTCTGCGTCATGTTCTGGATCAACCTGTTAACTGGCCTTACTATCCTGCCTACTCTTGTCTTGATCTGACCCAGTGAACCACTTGGTAATAGCTGGTCAGGATTTAAGGCTACCTCGGTGGTTTTTCCTTCGGCTGCTTGACTCTCTGGGTGACTGTTGCTTGGTTTTGGTTGTTCCACAATATGACCAGTCTCGGATTCACAACTGCTGTCCTTGTTAGTTTCAGTGCGACAATCTGTCTCATCAGTGGCAGTCTGACTATCTCCAACATGAACATCTGGTTCAGTATTAGCACTCACTTCTACCCTGAGACTGTCACTTGTCTGTGGCTTCTGAATGACTGGTTCCAGATTTTCAAGGGACAATTGAGGATGCTCAGGAGGTGTCCGCTCTCTGTCTGGAGAGTCGTCCTGTGAAGCATTCTCTGCTACCCAGCTGGCAGTGCGTCCTGACCGGTCAAACTCAGATTCCGTCACCAGTAGGCTTCCATCTACCCCACTGTGTTCTTGACTGGGTCCAGAACCACTGTCAAAGGATGACTCCATCTCATGATCCACCTCCACTGGCAAGAAGTTAGCTTGCAAAAGCAGGTTTCTGTGGACTACTCTCTCAAGCCCAGTGTTGGGGTGTCTGATGCGATAAGTGTGGCACCTTGAGTCTTTGGAGACCACTGCGTAGAGAGTAGACTCCCACCGGTCAGCTAGTTTTCTGCGGCCACGTCCACCCTTGTTTGCCACAAGAACCTGATCTCCCTCTTCAATATCCGTGCCCTTTATCCCCCTGTTATACAGGTCTGCCTGACGCTGCTGGCTTGCAATAGCATTGGCTTGGGCCATCGCAAGAGCTTCCTTGAGGTCGTCCCTCATTCTCTTGACATAACTGTGATAGTCTGTGATGTCATTGTCCCTCTCCACATTGTGGAACATAACATCTACTGGCAGTCTGGGAATCCGTCCATACATTAGATAAAAGGGAGCATACCCAGTGGACTCATGAGCTGTACAGTTATAAGCAAAGGTCAGTGTCTGAAGCATTTGTGGCCATCTCTGCTTATCCCTGGGAGGTAAAGCCCTGATCATGTTCCCTAAGGTTCGATTGAACCTTTCAGTGTGGCCATTGCCCATGGGATGATAAGGCGTTGTTCTTGATTTTTTCACACCAGCAATCTGCAACAGCTCCTGAATCAACTGGCTTTCGAAATTTGCACCCTGATCTGTATGGATCCTTTGCGGGAATCCGTAGATGCAAAAATATCCATCCCACAGCTGACGTGCGACTTGTTTTGCTGACTGGTCGGAGCATTTGAAGGCATGGGCCATTTTAGTGAAATGGTCTGTCGCCACTAACACATCCACACTCCTTCCCTTGGCATCCTCTGCAGACCAGAAGTCCAGACAGACCAGCTCTAAGGGGTTTGTGGTCTTGATACTTTCAAGCTTGGCCCTTCCCTCAGGCTCCAATGTCTTACTGACAACACAGCGTTTGCAGCATTTTACATAGTCTCTGACATCACGCTCCATATCCGCCCAGAAAAATCGCTGCCTAGCCAAGTGCAAGGTCCTGGCCTGACCCTGATGGCCAGCATCATCATGAACCCCACGCAAAATATGGCTAGCCAAGGAGGAGGGTGCCATGTACTGATGGCGCTTTTTTCCAGTTAGAGAGTCCTTGCACACTCTGTACAAGACGCCATCAAGCGTTTTTAGTTTCTGCCATTGCTTCAGGATTTTGAGCACTGTTAATGACAGTCCAGCTCTCTCTCTTCTAGACGGCCATCTCCCACGAGTGACAAACAAGATGACTTGTGACAGTGCGGCATCGCTCCTCTGTTCATCTTGGAGCTCTTTGAGTGAAAAGACAGGCAGAACGTCTTGACCTGGTGGGAGTAGCCTCTCCAGATCTTGAGCAAGCCAAGAGACAACCCTTTTTCTGGAACCTTTGTCCCACTCAACATGGCCCGCCAAGACTGCAGAAACTTCGTCATCAGTCAGAGAGAGTCGCTCCAAATTTTCTGAGGAAAGTGAACACTCAACACTCTGGTGGTTGGTACTGACTCTGAACGTCTCCTGCACTATACCCACTTGGACTTGCTGTGACTCATCCAACAGCCCTTCATATGGCTCCTTCAAAAGCCTCTGGCAGACACGATCTTTGACAAACGGCTGCCTGCTCAAAGCGTCAGCAACAGTGTTCTTACGGCCAGGTATGTACTTGATGCTGAAGTTGTATGGTGACAACTTGGATACCCATCTTTGCTCAACCGCGTCGAGTTTTGGTTTGGTGAGAATGTAGGTCAACGGATTATTGTCCGTCCAAACAGTGAAGGTGTGTCCCTTTAGCCAATGGCTAAATTTATCAACAATGGACCACTTCATTGCCAAAAACTCTAGGCGGTGAGCAGGATAGTTCCTTTGAGCGCGGTTGAGTGCCTTGCTGGCGAAGGCGATGGGGCGTGCTTTACTTTCACCCTCTTTGACCTGAGACAATACGGCACCTAAGCCATCGAGAGAGGCATCAGTAGATAGAATAAATGGCCGTCTGAAATCGGGGTGTGCAAGCACGACAGACTCCAGTAGTGCAGTTTTCAACTGTTCAAACGAGCTGCGATGTTCCTCCTTCCAATCGTTCAAATGCAACTTCCTGAATGTAACAGCACGTCGTCCAATCCCTTTCGTACTTCCTCTCTTTCCCTTCGGTGCAGCAGTCAGTGTGTACAGCGGCTTGGCTATGCGAGAGCAGTCGGGTATGAACTGCTGATAATACATGACCATGCCCAGGAAAGACTGGATCTTCTTCTGGGAGGGTGTAACACCATCCTCCATCATGAGATCAGCCTCTACGAAGGAAGCAATGGCCTTAACCTTATCAGGGTCAGTTGACACACCGGTCTCATCAATCACATGCCCCAGAAATCTTACACTTCTCCTGAGTAGGTGACATTTCTTTGGGGCCAGCTTCAAGCCATGTGTGTGCAGCTTGCTGAAAACTGTCTCAAGCCTCTTGAGGGCTTCAGCCTCATTGGGAGCATATACAAGCACGTCATCCAAATAGCAGAGCAGGGTCAAGAAGTTCTGGTCACCAAATATCCCCATCATGAGGCGCATGAAGCTTGCAGGGCTGTTGCACAGACCCTGAGGAAGCCTATTGAACTCATAGAGCCCCATGGGTGTGGTGAAGGCTGTCAGCTTCTTGTCTTCCTCTGCCATGGTGACATTATAGTAGCCAGAGGTGAGGTCCATGGCACTAAATATGGCGTTACCTCCCAGAGCTGCCAGACAGTCTGACTGATGGGGCAAGGGATGGGCATCCTTGACTGTGCGTGCATTTAACCAGCGGTAATCCACACATATCCTGAGCTCCCCATTTTTCTTCCACACAAGCACTAGAGGAGAAGCCCACTCGCTGCTGGACTTGCGAATGAGCTCACGTTCCTCCATCTCTGTAAGAACCTGTCGGAGCTTGTGGTACTGCCCTGGTGGGACCCGCCGGTAGGGAAGTCTGAATGGCCGCTCATCAGTCAAATGGATGCGGTGGACAAAATCCTTGACCAGCCCACAATCGAGCTTGCCCCTGGAGAAGACGTCATCATACTTATGAATCAGTTCCAGCAGCTGTGATTTCCAGTGGTCTGACACCTCACATGAATCAATATCCAGATCATCCAGTCCCAAGTCATGTAAATGGTCATGAAAACTGGAGCAAGGAGGGGGACTGGGGCTGCTGGTCGCCTCACTACCTACTGTCTGACTCTGCACTTTGACTTTTTCAGCTGGCTTTTGCTCAGAGGTCATATCCATGTCCTCCATGGCTATGCAGGTGGACACATCTGCCACTTTGGTGTGACGCTTTAAAGTGACGATTTTGTCAGAGGTGTTCAAAATCCTGACTGGGATCCATCTGTCACCGTTCATAGAGGATACTGACCTGCAGACCATGATGTCTTTCTTGTGGGTTAGTGCTTTTGGTGGCTCAACCATAATGGTGCTGCCTTCAGAAAGGGGTGAAACTGCAGGCAACTTGCCCCAAACCAGGTGCTCTTGCTTTGGGAGAAGAGTTACTGCCTGTGTCAGTTTGACAGTGCCAATGAAATCTGGCATTGTGTCACCACTCCATCTGTTGATGCCAGACAACATGTTAAGGAACTGCATGATCTCAGGTGCATTTGTGGACTCAGGCTTGCTCAGAACTTGCCAGAAGTGGGGAGACTGTTTGAACTGCCTTATGAGATGTTTAATGACATTTGTGCCCAAGATCAGCTCATCTTTCTGCCCAGAAACCACTAAGGCAGGCACACTGAATGTGCATCCATACACTTCCATCTTCAAGCTGTGAATACATTTGGGCTTTACTTGGACTCCACCACAGCCAACGAGCACAAGGTCATTGTGAACACAGTTGGGCTCTGATGCTAATCCAGCATCCTTAAGCACCCGCTCAGCTTCTTCATTAATGGTGCAGGCCATGGAGCCAGTATCTAGCAGAGCTTGCAATGAAACTTTATCATCTACCAGTGCATTAGTGTAGAACAGACTGTCAGATGTATTAAGCTTGGTTATATTCTGGAACAATACACTAGTACCAGGTGGGGCAGCTTTTAGGCTTTCTTCATACACAGACTGCATGTCTTCACTGGAGTTGAGGGTCTTACTACTGTCACTCACACGGTCCCCTCCCAGGTGTGAGTGACTTAGTTTCCCTGACCAGGTGAGCTACCACCTTGCTGCATAACAGTGGCTTTGGGGCAGTCTTTTCGCTGATGTCCCACTTCTAGACAGCCTAGACATCTCCTTTCTCTCATGCAGTGTGTTCGTGTCGAGTGAGAGCTGTTACCGCAGACTCGGCATGGACCTGGGGTGAAACGATCTGAGGGGGAAAACTGGGGTCTGGCAGCATCAAGAGGCTGGCTGGTACGCTCTAACACTCTCTCTAACATACTTAGCACACGCTCCAGAGCACTCTGGTCTGAAGCAGCTGCTTCACTTGGCTTGGTTGGATTGGTTGAGGTGCACTTGACGGTGTTCACTTGGGCATAGTCAACTTCAGGCTCTGGAGGACTAATAGTCGTTACAGCAGTGGCTACATGGAGGGCATGCGTTTTGGCCGTGTTCGTGTTTGACTTTCTCACTTGGTACTCCCTTTGATGTTCATCGATAGCCTCCTGCACCTCTGTGAGTGACCACTTACTTATGGGCTTACACTTGAAAACACAGGCGAGACTAGGATCAGGGCAGTTTCTGATGAACATCATTGCTATTTCTGCGTCCATATTGTCCATTCTACTTCCCTGGCGCTTCAAGTGTCTGTCAGCTGTTTCGGCAGCTGTATTCAGTCTAACCCAGTAATCTACTAGCGCTTCCCTTGCTGTTGGCTGGGTGGCATAGAAATCGGCCAGTGGTAGACAAGACCCAGGAGTTTCGCTAAAGTAACGTCTCAGGATAGTATAGATTGTCTCGGGAGTAACAACTGTACCAGATGATGAGCTGCTTTTCAATCCCACTTTGACAATACTTTTCGCTCTGCCAAGAAGATGGCTGAGAATCTCATCTATTTGTTCATCGGTTGAGAAACATCTCTTTGACAAATACACCTCCATTGTATCAATCCACTCTTGAATGGAATATTTGTCGTCGCCATCACCACGGTACATGGGAGGCGCCTTGATATCAGATCTGACAACCAGGCTTACTTTGGAAAGGTCAATGGTTGTATCTGACACTTCAGCTCGAACTGGCTTAGCTGATGGAGGCTGTTTTGGAGTGAGTGGGGACTGACTGGTTAACAAGCGGCTGGCTATTGACTCACCTATCTGACTCCCTAACTCACCGATGAGATCACGTAACTGTTGGGTGGTGTTCACATTGCTGGAAATAGGAGTGGAAAACTGAGGCTCAAGTGGAGGATTTTCAGTAATAGAATCTGATCCTAATGTCTCCTCACTTGTTAACACTGGAGCCCTACTCCGAACTACTCCATCTGTGATAAACGTACCCCTGCCTCTCCCAAGAACTGGTGTGAAGATATTAAACGTATCCTTGCCTCCGCATGCCATATTTCACTCAACTTACAGACATATAAAGGGGTAGCAAGTAAACCAAATTAGAACAGTTTCCCAAATTTCATAGAAAATTATAACTTGTACCAATATTATTCTTTTTTTGTTAAGATAACTGATTATTCTGAACACCTGGATTTATACAGAGTATTAGCAATCAATTCAGCAGCTAACAGAATCCACAAGTCCACCAACTGGGCATCACAGACGTCACAAGCACACAGCAGAACCTCGGCGATCGGCGGCGGCTGACCAATGGATCCGGGTCACGGCACCAGTTTTATGTAGCGGCTGTAGAATGGTTGCTGAAGGAGACTCGTCACACCAGGCTTCAGGATCTGCACTTTTAATCTCTATAAAGAGCAGCACGGGGCACAGTCAGTACACAGACAGTGTTGACAGGTTCTCTCTCAGTCACCAGCACAAAAGCTGTCCAAGTTTTGCCGCGAGGTTGCAACTACGTCACTTCTGCAGCTATACTGCGTCAATAATTGAAGCCCCCCTGCTACAACAGGTAAACCGGAACTATTTACACATTCACTCCACTCATTCAATATAAAGTTGGCGATATACCAACACTTTGACTCCATAAAAGAAAATATTACACACAGGTTTTGAGAATGTTCACCAAAATAAAAATAAAACATATTGACTCAGCTACACTCGTACAGTACTTGCTTAGTGTATATACACTAAGCAAGTACTGTACGAGCATATATATATAGTGTCATTTACTGTATACTTACTAACAGAAAAACTTTTGATTTGATGGCTATGAAAGGTGTATGAGGTGTTGATCTAGTACTAGCTGATGTTGGCCCATTCTATTACTACAAAACTCTCAAATTAGCTCAGAGTGGCCATTGTCAAGAGACAAAACTTCAGTCTTCAGGTTAATTTTCATTTTGTTTTATTTTTAGTTGGGGCCAGACATTTTAATTTCCAATTAATTTGGTTTATATACAAGTACAGTTTTATTTTACTTATTTATAAGTACACTTTTTTGTTTTTATCACAGCTTACCAAAATGTATTATCATGCTTAGCTTTAGTCTAATTTTAGTTCACTTGAAATAACCTTGGTAATTTTTTAATGTTGTACTTATTGTTTGTGTTTGTTGCAGATGCATCATGAAATAAGGCTGCGTTTTGGCCAGGATTTGGAGCTAAATCTTCAACATGCGCTCAATGTGATGACACCCAACATCATAAGTGTGGCTCGTAGTGGGAGTCAGAGGGGCCTCCTGTCAAGCCTTCTGGGAACTGAGGCTAACAAAGATGGTATGTTACATGCACTTGCACTCTCACATACACAATTGTATTCATAAAACTACATGGTTTTATGCAGAGATCATTTATTTCTTCTGAAATTTCAGACCTGCAAAGGAGCACAGCAATCCTCATTCTGCCTGCCCTATTCAAGGAGAGCTCCAAGTTCCTTTACTGTTTAGATGAGGTATGTGTTGAATCTTCACATTGTTATTGACATTTTTTGTATTGTCAATTACCTATAGCTTGAATTCTATCAAGAGGTTCCTTACATATGTTTCTTTTCCATAGGAACCAACAAGCTCATGCCCAACCATCGTCTTCCATGATGCAGGGAATCCCCTCCTTGCGGTGAAAGCATCCATAAAGATGGATGGAATCACCATTACAACTGGAGAAATGGATGTGCCACAGGCTCTGCAGTGTCTGTTTGAGGTGTATTTGCTGTTTCGTGTGGAGTACCCCAAACAGATGAAACATACACTGTCATTTATTGAACATTATTTTTTCAAACTCGGAAATGGTAAGAAAAGAGTGTCTATTCCGGTGCTCAAAATGTACAATCAGCTTTCACAATGAATTATGGAATTGATGTAAATAGTAATTTTATTAAAAATCTTTAGCCTACTGTTCTTTTGTTAGTCTTTGGTGTATTTAAAAATGAAAAAAAGTAAAAACAGAGATGGTATGTTCCGATAAAATCTTGCTAAATGGTTGCTAGCCGTTTGCTCCGAACTGAAATTTAAATTGTATTTTTATTTTATATGTGGTGCTGATATATTTTAATAACTGTGTGTGCATGGAATGTTTTGTTCACTGTACTATTTTATATTGTGTAATGTAGCATACTATTTATATTGTGTATAGTAATGTTTTTATATGGTGCAACTTCTTTTTGATGATCAATACAGTCAATTTGAAACCACCTCTCTTTTCTTTTTCTTGAATCTACAATAGGTTGGAAGGGAAGGGCTTACTGTATGTTATTGAAGTTTTAAATATATGTTATTGGTTATTTTAGTTAAATTAGTTAAATTAACTTCATATCATGGTAATTCTGCAGAATTATTAAAAATATGTGGCCAACCAAGGCAATAAGGCAATAAAAGATTTGGGATATGATTGAACCTTTAAAAGGTTCTATATAGAACCATTTTGTTTAGCAACAAAGAACCCCAAGGGTTCTTTTAAATGAACCCTCTGAAATGGTTCTATATAGAACCTTTTGAGGGTGCCAAATATGTACCAAGCTATAGAACCCTTAAAGGTTCTATATAGAACCACTTATTCTTAGTGTGTATGGAAGACGGACGGGGCCACAAGGCTTTTTTCCTCCAATACACAAGATTTTAAACTCTGATTTATGAGATTATTTTTGTATTTCTGGAATTTTAAAATCGTATTTCCGAGATTTAATTTCTCGTGTTTGGGGGGGGGGGAAACAACTTTGTGGCCCTATCCGTCTGTAGAAATGCTACCAATGCCACCAAGAGGCTTTTTTGGGTAAGTGATTTGCACAGTGTGTCAAGTGTCTGACAAGGAAAATAAAAAAATCTTTATTTAAGGTCCAGTCTATATTTGCTTTTTGGTGCCCCACTACTGTCTTTTCTAAATCAGTGATTTAATACAGTAAAGCCTTTTTTTCTTTTCGTAAACACGAGTTTTACATATGATTTGAGGTTGTAAAAGGTTGGATGACGTTTACAATATCTGTAAGCATTGCAGTAAAACAGACCTGTGTTTAGAGTCATGATGATGAAACTTATTTTGAATATACCCAAAATTTAGAAATCAAATACATTCTAGATTGCATTTCATTAACATTAAAAACTTCATTCCACAGCAGCTATGATACAGCAGAGCAAAACATGCACCCACAGGTTGTGATGCTTTTAAATGTCACTGGTAATATCTGAATACATAGATATACAGTCACATATGATACATAAACATGCACAAAATGCATATGAAATGTTAGTACTGCAAAATAAATAAAATAAAATGAAAGCTGTACAATAAACATAGGATTTTGAGGTATGGCAATATTATAAATTACATGATGGTGTGGAGCAGTGTGAATTCAGATCGCCAGACCTCTCAGTTGAAACAAATTCTAATGAAATTCTCTTAAACAGCATGTGACACTACTCTCCATTTGGGCACATGCAAATACAGTTATGTGAAAGAGCATTTAGACAATGGGACGCATAAACCACTCCAGATGAAATTGTTTTAAGAACAGTAACTGTTGTTGGTGGGGTGACTCACCCAATGGTCAAGTGAGTTTACATTTTCATGAACAAAACCAGGGGCTCTAGAGGATAACTTTGGTTGACTAAATGTGGCACATTTGACGGATTATTCAATAAAAATAAACAACTGTATCTGTATGTAAAATGTTACTGTATTGCAAGCAAAGACCTTGATATATTTAATCAATTCAACAATATTCCATTATGAATTTGACTTTGATGCCATTTATCATTCTGTCAGAGGTGCAGCAATGTTTTCCACTTGGCAGATATCTCATTTAGGAATGAAACTCTTCATGTCCAGTGAAGCTGATCCATGTGAAATATCCCTGTAAATAAACTGATAAAATACAGAGGGAGCTGTAAGTTGAAGGGTTACTAAAAATAAAGATCCAGAGAGGAGTAACTGAGGTGTTTTCTCATCATTTCTTGCGTGGGACCTTATCACCAAGCGGCACTTCATCCATCAGTTTCTGGAGGAATGAGAGAGAGAGTCAAGAGAGGATTGTTGTGAATACGATTATAACTTCCAGAGCAAAATTATATCTATATTAGTTACATGTACACACACACACAACCTCTAGTAGTCTGCTGTAGTAGGTGAAGTCATCCTGTCTGTCCCCCCGTGCATCCTCCACTTGGTATCTCCTGCAGGCCAGTACCAACTCGTTGGCGTTGAAGAGGGGTGCTGGGTCGATGGAGTGGCCATTGATCAGGCTGACCAGGTACTCCCGGTAGTGCTTCCTGAATACCAACGTTACCACCCATATTACTACACTACATTATTTAGAACTGATACGAATCAACATTTTTAGATCTTTGAGAAATGCTTGTATGAAATTGAAATATACAAATTGTGAAAGGTTTGGCCTTTTAAACTAATACCAGATATTGACTAAATTAATACGGTCCTCTGTGCGTTATTGTCGCTACTGCTAGTGCTTTAACTTTTAAAAAAATGACTCATGTTGAAAAATATTTGTAATTATAATTCATTTGACAAAGAAAAATCAAAAAAGTATTTGTTTTTGATAAATGATGAAACAAGAGTTGAATTGTTGATTTTCTCAAAACTCTCTTTCCTAAATTGCTACTACGTATCAAGATTTATATCCAATCAGTCTAAGAATAGTATTGAATGACGGCATCATACTCGCAGAGGCCAGCATGTCCAGGTTGTGTTTGAGCTCCGCAGGCTGAATCTGACTGCTGCCCTCCCTCATCCTTCTGCTCTATCACTCCACACAGACCTGGAAATAGAGGGACGATGAAAGACGGACAGAATGAGAGGGAAATGGAGAAAGACAGAGGCAGAGAAAGAGAGGGTGCAGGAAAGAAGAAAGAAAAAGTAAATATGTATACATTAATATTGTGTATGCATCTCTGTGTGTAAATGTGTCTGTTTATATTTCTATATTTATTTATGAAGACCAAATGTGATGAGGAAAATCCTCCAGAGTGAGGACATTTTGCTGGTCCTCACTTTTTCAATTAATTTAGGATTAGGATTAGGATATAAAGTTAAGATTAAAATTAGGATTAGGTCTAGGGTTAGGGTAAGGTTCCGCATGTACTGGAGAGGATTTGGGTAAGGGTTAGAGATTGACTGCAGTGACTGGAAGGTCCTCACTAATATAGTAAGACAAATGTGTGTGTGTTATGTTATGTTATGTTATGTTATGAGTCCAGCCCTACCTGTCTGTGTTCCAGGTGGAGGGTCGGTGTTGAAGGCCACTCCATTATTCTGCACAAGCACAAAAAACAGAAAACACTGTACACACACTGTTCACCTTAGTACCAAGAACTCAGTGTACACTGCAAAACATATCCATCTAAAAATGGGATTTCATCAAAACTGGGTCATATAGTAGTTGGTGAATAATTCTTAGTATTTGCTTGGCATACCACATGGATGGAGATTACAGCATTAGGAGTCAGATAGACAAAAAAGGAAAACATACTAAACTCACATTCAAGACTTTAATGTGATTGTTCACTATTTTCAGACCACCAAATTTGCTTGCTTTTATTCCTAAAAATTCCACTTAAGCATGGACCCAACTTCCTAGATCATAGGTATGTGTGGAATTTCCTGGACTTTTTTTATTTAGGTGGTAGTAGTGAGCACCACAATCCTGTATGTATAGAAGGAGAAATGATTACCAATGCAATAGGTTAATCCTGTTAGTCCAACTGGCCAATGAAAACATTGGCTTCTAGGCGTGATAACTGTGCTGGGTGTCTTATTTGACTACTAATAACCTAGGTTGTGATGCATCTGAATGTAGCCTTACTTGTTTGTAGAAATTATGCTTTTCATGCCAAAACTAGGCACTGTAATTACACATCTGCATATTTGCATTGTTAGAATAAACCTTTTTTCCCATAACATTTTGAAACAAATTGGTGCCTGAGCTGTAAATTGGTAGCAAGTTAAAGAACTTCAAAGTATTTTTCCATAAATAGAATAATGGTAGTGCATTAACCCGATGTAATAATGTCCCAAGCTGATGCATATCAATCTAACACAATGCAAAGAACGCAATGCAAAGTTATAAAATATAACACTATATTTTCATTGATACAGGCTGTGTATGACATAAATTTCCTTTCTTTCACCCTCTCCTCTGCACATGAGGTAGGTGGGAAATTCTGCTGTTTAGGGATAATGGCTAACAAAGGCTTCTTTTTGGCTGAAATGGCTTGAATAGGTCTAAATAGGCTGCAAATGCGTTGACTTCAGTGAGTCTGCTTTGATGAGCCATATTGTGTTTTGTTATACCCCTTTCACACTGGAGCAATGACCCAGGTTATTCCCGGTTGCTAGAATTGGAAAGATTCTGAAATCAGTGAGCTTCTGTCCATTAAGGGGGAAGAAATAAAGCGACAAATTACCGTGACATTAAAAGATTCGATTATCTATGGCGTAGATAATATAATATGGCAATATC
Organism: Hoplostethus atlanticus; assembly: GCA_034670405.1. NCBI lineage: Eukaryota > Metazoa > Chordata > Actinopteri > Trachichthyiformes > Trachichthyidae > Hoplostethus > Hoplostethus atlanticus. Next base: position 397,681 of record JAXDDX010000238.1, read on the forward strand.
ACACAGGCAATACGGCAATATCACACAGTTACTTACTTTGCATGCAAAGTAATGTACTTATAAGGTAGTCAATGAATAAATATCACCGTAGCATATTTTAGAACCGTACAGTTATTAGTTTCCTTATATCAAGTAATCTGTAATGTATTAGAGTAGGCAGAACTAGAGGAGGGTAGAAGTGAGGTCAACTTTGACTCCCTATAGTGTCAATTCTCAAATCAAAATATCCAAAAGTAGTCTACATTTGGATAGAATATGCCCTTCACAATGTTGCTAGTGTTAAGATCCAAGGGGTAATTTCTCTATTGACTGATTGCTTTAGATTGGTTGTAAGGATTCAAATTGTTTAGAGCTAGACAGAGATCATTTGAGTCAGAGGACAAAGTAGGAAAATTGCTGGCCGGATATATTAAATGTAAAGAGGCTTAATCTACTACAACAGTGGTCTTCAACCCTGGTCCTCGGGGCCCACAGCCCTGCTGGTTTTCCTTCCTACCAGGTAGTTAATTAGATTCACCTGGTGTGCCAGGTGTTAATCAGCCCCTGGTGAGACAGCTGGAATGTTATAAGGACTAGATGAACTAGTCCTTATAAGGTTAGATGTTGATCAACAACAGTTTCTGAATTCTCCATTAGCGGAGGATGAAATTAGAGAAATAATACAGAAAATGCCACATGGTAAGGCTCCAGAACCTGATGGTCTCACTGATGGTCTTTACCCACAAGGGTATCTCTTCCCACTGTTCTTTTTTTAGCCATTGAACCTCTTGCCCCTGCTATTCGCAAGCACCCGCACTTTCCTGGAATCACAGTGGAAGGCTCAGTCCAAAAACGTATGCATTATGCTGATGATGTTTTGCTTTTTTGTTACAAATTCAGCTAAATCAGTACTTGTACTAGATGTAATAAATACTTTTAAGGTCAACTGGTCTACGTCTGAGACTCCCCTCACAATTAATTCCAAGGTGGGGCCAGAAAAGGGGATAAAATACTTCGGAATAGTTTTTCCACCATAGCTGAAATATATAGCAAGTGCCAACTTTGAGCCTCTTTTGGATTCAATTTCTGCTGATGCCAAGTGTTGCACTCTTCTTTTCGTGTCACTTTCTTGTGACTGGCAAGGTCAGTGTTATAAAAAAAAACCTGTACCACTAAGGTTAACTATTTATTACATAATTTCCCCTTACAACATACACCGATCAGCCACAACATTAAAACCACTGGCAGGTGAAGTGAATAACATCGATTATCTCGTTACAATGGAAAGTGAATAGTCAGTTCTTGAAGTTGATGTGTTGGAAGCAGGCAAAATGGGCAAGCGTAAGGATCTGAGCGACTTTAACAAGGGCAAAATTGTGATGGCTAGATGACTGGTCAGAGCAATCTCCAAAACGGCAGGTCTTGTGGGGTGTTTCCGGTATGCAGTGGTTAGTACCTACCAAAAGTGGTCCAAGGAAGGACAACCGGTGAACCGGCGACAGGGTAATGGGCGCCCAAGGCTCATTGATGCACGTGGGGAGCGAAGGCTAGCCCGCCTGGTCCGATCCCACAGAAGAGCTACTGTAGCACAAATTGCTGAAAAAGTTAATGCTGGCTATGATAGAAAGGTGTCAGAACACACAGTGCATCACAGCTTAGCGTAGCCGCAGACCGGTCAGAGTGCCCATGCTGACCCCTGTCCACTGCCGAAAGCACCTACAATGGGCACGTGAGCGTCAGAACCATGGAGCAATGGAAGGCTTGGTCTGATGAATCACGTTTTCTTTTACATCATGTGGACGGCCGGGTGCGTGTGCGTCATTTACCTGGGGAAGAGATGGCACCAGGATGCACTATGGGAAGAAGGCAAGCCGGCGGAGGCAGTGTGATGCTCTGGGCAAGGGTCTGCTGGGAAACCTTGGGTCCTGGCATTCATGTGGATGTTACTTTGACACGTACCACCTACCTAAACAAGTACACCCAATTACGCCCCTTCATGGCAACGGTATTCCCTGATGGCAGTGGCCTCTTTCAGCAGGATAATGCACCCTGCCACACTGCAAAAATTGTTCAGGAATGGTTTGAGGAACATTCAAGGTGTTGACTTGGGCTCCAAATACCCCAGATCTCAATCCGATCGAGCATCTGTGGGATGTGCTGGAAATGCCTCAACGGGCCAGAGCTGTTTTGGAAGCACGAGGGGGACCTACACAATATTAGGCAGGTGGTTTTAATGTTATGGCTGATCGGTGTATGTAACAGCTAAATTACCAACCGCCGCACAACGGGCACCTTGTCATCTCACATATGCAAGATGCATGGAAAAAGGTAGCACTTCTAAAGCATTTCATGCATTAGTTCATATTTGAGCCCTTTCTGCAGGAATATGGGCCAATCCTAAATTATGCATAGGTGTTCTTTTAGTATGGAGGGGGTGGGTCGATAGGGGTATTCTTACTTTGGCTGACCTTTATGAGGAGGGGGTATGAAATCATTTTCCACATTTGGCCAACAATTTGATCTAGCCTAGGATATTTGCAACTTCTTCTTCAACTCTTCACTCAGTATTTTCGGTTCCTCACAAACATGCCCCCATGGGATTAACTTGCTCCACAAAGTTGCAAGAGGTTTCTTTGTATTACTATTGTATTACTATTACTACTATTTCTATTGTATTATGCTACACCTTGTGGGCATAACTTTTGTGGAAAAAGAATGGGAATACATATGTGGGATGTCCAGGAGTGATATAAAGACCAGGCTTATACAGTTTCAAATTTTCCACCGTTTCTACTGGACCCCTTACAGGTTATTTAGGTTGGGTTGAAAGGTTCAGCAGCCTGTTGGAGATGTCAGGAGGGGGAAGGATCAGGATCATATTTTAAGCATTTTGAATTTTGCATTTTGTCCTGGTCTTTATATCCTTGGTGACCCTCACCCACTGCAGCATTTGTCATCATCAGAAGCAGATGGGACACAGACTGCAGGCTTTAGACATTCTGAAAAAGTGGGAGTCCTTACAGATCCATTTGTTAAAACTAGAATTTCTTTTTCATTTTTTCATATAAATAGCCAGTGCAATTCAAAAAGACTGTGTTCTAAGACCCTATGGAGATTTTCGCTACCTTGTGATCAAATTAGGGTCTTGGCAAGGTAGATGATCCATTGTCAAGTGTATATGACAATTCTGTTATTGAGCCAGGGGTAACAATATTTTTCAGGGCAGGTGTTTACAGAGGTTGAAAACTATCAGGCGATATCCTCTATGCATAAATGCATAAACGTACAGTATGTCAAGTGTAGCACAGGCTAAACAGGTGCTGCTTTTCCAGGATAATGGCGAAAATTCAACTTCATAATGTGTGTGTGTGTGTGTGTGTGTGTACCTGCAGTAAAGCCTGCAGTCTGCCAGGCTCCCAGTCTCTCAAGTAGAAGAGGCAGTCTCTTGGATGATGGGCGTGTAACCCAGATACACTGCACTGGTCCACTGCACAGGTCTGGAAAGGAGGAGAGAGAGAGAGGAGGGGAGAGGAGAGGAGAGGACAGGACAGGACAGGAGAGGATGCACTTTTCACTATTATTTTTCTGTTGAATGTCTTCTTTGACCTCCACAGTAAACGTTGAAAATTCAAACTCCTTTAGTTTAGTTAATTTGTCCAGGTCAGAACAATACCATTCAAACTTGGGTGGCACCAAAAAAACACAAAAAGATGCTGTAAAGTCTGGGTCTCTGCCTCTTCTAAGAGAACTGTGTGGTTTGTTAGGAGTGAGAACGTAATCCAAACCAACTACAGGAAACAACCCCAGAAATACAAGGTTTTATGAGTATAAGGAGACAGATGTGGACATCTGATAGCCAGCAGTTCCTCGTACTTAGAAAGTAAAGCATAAAAAAATAAAGCAAGGGCAAACTGCAGTCTATACTGATCTGTGTTCTTACCTGGTATGAACACCAGAGAAGGGAAATTACAGCAAAGAGCGCGGACAAGTCCATCATGCTTAGCGGAAGTTACTTGGACTGGAATGAGATTTGTTTTGACCTCTTCCTGCTGCCAAAAACTCAATCCTGGCAGGATGATGGATTACCAAAACTCTGTCCAACTCTGTCTGGTTCACGTGGAATTGGGCAGTGTGAACCAAAACAAACCAAATACAAAAGTACAACAAATGCAACTTTTTCGTACTTTTTCTTTGAAATCACAGGCGCTATAATCAAATGTCATTCTTAGGTCACACAGGTATTCACACTGTGAAACACACAGAAAACATCCTACCCCCATAAAAAACCAAGAAACTATTGAAGGGACCTGGTATAAGACTTCCCAGCAAGAAAGGTTTCATGATAACCTAAAGACTGTGCTAGACAATACAAACATTTCTCAAAATAATTGGTATTCCGAGTCAAACTATAAGTCGTAGACAATATTAAACTCTAATGCTGCACCCAAACTCCTTCCCACCGCTTACAGTTTAATTAGGTGTCCATTATATCCCTAACGCTAGTTACTGTGACATCCCCTTTCAGTGAGGAATGTTACCAATGCTTTTTAAGCCAGCTGAGGACAAATCTTAGACTTTTCTCGTATTAAACTGTCATGGTAACCATTTACATATGAAATCTTATTTGGTGAACACAGTACACAGTTAAATGGGAAAACGAACATAAATGTGAACATTTAAAGTTTTAATGCGTGACATTTACAGTAATTGAACCTATCGCCAGTTCATGAAAGCTTTTACATTTGCTGTTCTAAACACCTGGTGTCAGGTACTGTAGGCCTTTTTCTGGGAAAAATCCTCTGGCACACAGGAAATGGTGCGTTTTATGTTTCCTTTTTCCAGAAAAGAACTGGCTAGTTAGTGTAACCAGCAGTAGCCTCCATGGTTGAACAGACAAACAAAAGTGCCACCTACAGAAATGTAAGATAAAAGCTTAAATACTTTATTGCCATACCAACTCAGTTAGAATTTGGCCCAGTGTGCTCATGACACGCAATGAAGCAAACAATAGGAATATCAAGCACATTCCCTAAAAAGGATACATAAAAAAGTATAACATATATCCCCCACTCACCCTATACAATATAACAGTGTATACATCCATGATGTAAGATTGAGAATATCACTCTAAGAAAGTGGTACGGTAGCGGAGCAATGATTGCAAGTGGCTACTGCATTTAAAAACTGCCCATTTGCACTGGCTTTTGCCATATCTGCCTATATTTGGAGAGGTGTTTAAAATATTGACTGCCTTACACTATGTGCTGTTGAGAAACCGTGATGTCCTAGTTTTGATGACTGAGTCTTTTCCCTGATGAGAGCGGATCAAAGAGGGAGTTGGCTGGGTATTTTCAGACCTTTACATCACATGTAGATCTGGTAGATGTTCAAGATGGAAAGAAGCTCACAGCCACTGATTTTGTGCGCACAACTCACAGCCAATGATTTTTATCCAACGGTTTCCTCTGTTGAGCTGTAGAGTTGCCGTACCACAGAGTTATTGACAAGGTGAGCACACATTCTATCACAGCTCTGTAAAACTTTCCTCGGACCTCCCAACTTTTGGAACCACTGTATAAAAAAAAAAGACCCTCTGGGCTTTCTTTATGATAGAGGTGGAATTGTCCACCCATTTTAAGGAGGAGATTGTTGTCCCAAGTAACTTGAAGCTGTCCACTTGCTCGACCTGCTGGCTATTATTAATAACCGATGGGGGTAGAACCCTCCTATTCCTCCGAAAGTCTCTTCAAGTTCTTTAGTTTTAGTGACATTAGGCTCTAAGTTTCTTCATGACAGGAGACCATTCTCATCACAGTAGTATCATCAGCAAACTTAAACATTGTTACAGAGTCACAGTGAGAGATACAATCATTTGTATACACAGTGAATACAGGAGAGGTGACACAACACATCCCTGTGAAGCACCAGTGTTTATGGTCAATGATTTTGAAACCCTGTTGTTGATTTTAACTACTTGTGTTCTGCCCTGCAGGAAGTCAAGGACCCAATAGCTCAAAGCCTGACTAACTCCAAGCTGCAGAAGCTTATCAAATACACTACAGTATGCGGACACCCTTATAATTAGTGGACACTCATTGCTAGTGTAGTGTATAAAATCAAGCACACAGCCATGCAATCTCCATAGACAAACTTTGGCAGCAGAATGGACCGTACTGAAGAGCTCAGTGACTTTCAACGTGGCACCGTCATGGGATGCCAACAAATCGGTTTGTCAAATTTCTGCCCTGCTAGAGCTGCACAAGCTACAAGTGCTGAAGCGCGCAAAAATTGCCTGTCCTCAGTTGCAACACTCACTACAGAGTTCCAAACTGCTCACACCTACACCTGAATGGTCAGGTAAATACAACTTATGTTCAATGGGAAACCACAGGCAAACAAAACCACCAGACAGACTATCACACACCACATCGCCATAGCATGGCAATGTGTTTAGCAAATACAGAAACTTGTGGTGAATGGAATGGTTTAACAACAATGTTTTAGCCTCAGTAGCGATTACTATTTGTGACCTGAAAATGTTATACAGGCCAATGCTTACATTTGAGTTAAAGGGTGATGAGGCAGACTTACGGTGTGGAAAGGGTTGTTGCAGCCGCTGCAGAACTGGTAGCGACACTGAGAGCAGCAGAAATGCATGCAGCCTCCTTTAGACAGTGCATACTGAAAACGACAGTTAGGACAAGCTGGGGGGATGAAGGGAGGGAAGGATGAATGAAAGAGTCACCAAGAGAATGCAAGACAGGCAGAGATAAGGAAAGAAAGGAAGAGAAGAAGGGAATGGTGAGGGTGCAGAAGGGAGAAAGAAAACAGAAGACAAAAGGAAGAGAAAGAGAGAGAGGGAGAACAACAGAATCAGTACATCATGGAAAGATTATTTCTGCACTGTATACTAGAAGACTATTGGCAAGGTACCCAAAGGCAGTTGGCACTGGCAGGACCACACTTATATTCTGATGCAAATGAAAATGATGCCGGTAATGTACCATAGTAGGACCAGTATGGTACTGTAGTGCTACTATTAACTCCATACCATTCAGATCCGCACAATGAGCCACGGCAAGGAAATTTGACTACTGAATCTGTGCCTGAGAATCTAGTGGAAAATGTCAATAACGTTTGCTTGGCCATTCGAGATGAAGTTGCTCCTCTTATAAGCAAACAAAACCACAGTTTTCAAATGGCTAAATGAGCATAAATTGAACACAAATGGAAAAGTAATAGACTTTTTCATTCACATACAAAGGAATTGATGACAGAGTTTAATATTGCACTTAAGGTTGTAAGAGAAAGTTATTTTTCAAATGTAATTGCTGAGAGCAACAATAACCCCAGGGTTTTATTTAATACCATTTATAGGGTGGTCATTGCATCTGTGACAACTACTATTGATCATTCCCCTGATAAATGTGAGAAGTTCTTGTGCTTCTTTACAAAGAAAATTGAGAACATAAGAAATCAAAAGACCTGGATGTTAAAAAGCCTGGTCTAAACTCCCATTTTTGTCTAAAATACTGGAGAAGGTTATACAGACAATACACAACTGTACTTGCCAGCAAATCCCAATGATATCAGTAGTGTTAAGATTATAATAATACCAGTAGTTTAAATATTACTGGTATCATTGAGATTGTGGAACATCTCAAAACTTTCTCCAACTTAACGATGACAAATCTGAAGTTATTTTCGGCACACAAATAATTTGGAGGAGCTGGGGAGGAAATGTGGAGATGTAAATTTAGCCTAAAGTTACATGGAGATTGGGTATTAATATGGTGAAAGAAAAGCTCTGCTTTCCTGATCTGATTTTATCGGGGCTGTAGAGCTTGAGCCCGGTGTCCAGATGATTTTTCTGACGTCTTGGGCTTGTCTTGGTCTCATGCCTACAGTACTTTGACTTATCTTGGTCTCAGACACTATTGGACAATGACCCTACTTTTCTATTATCTATAAAGATTTTCTAAGATATATTTTTCTCTGCAGAAATGTCCTTTCCTCCAGCACTGCAAACAATGTAAGGGATTACACCTGTGTATAGCATGTAATGGTCCTCAAACCTCAATGTATTGATTAGTTGGATGTTGAAGTGAAATGTACAGAGTTCGGCGGATAGCTCTAAATCTCTGTTGATCCTTAAAAAACTCCTAAAGCATTATTTTTTACAAGGAAAAATGTCCACTCTTTATTATTGCCTTGATTTGAATAGGACTCAATATGCTCTAGTCTCACTATTGACTTGGACTCCACTAAGCCGGTCTTGACTACAGCCCTGGGTTTTATATAGAATATTTTATCGCCCATTTGCTCTATGAGAGATCCCTACTTGTTGACTGAAACAAAGTCATCTCTGATGTTCGCTTTATGTGCATGTCTGCACCAAAACAGTCTGTTTGTAACTATCAAATGGCAGCTTGCCATGCAGGCTCTTTGTAGGCAAACAGCTCTTGCATTATGGAAACTAGTAGCTCCTCTCTGCTTTACTGTTCTTTAAATTGTTATTCACCCCTCATTTCTGAACACAAAATGACATACCCAAAATAAAACGGTAATTGCTCCTGAACCCCTTTGACTACATGCAGAATCATGGTCTCCCCTGAAAGGTAAGGGCTTGTAGTTTGTTCTCCAAGTGAATTACTGTAACTATTACTGAAGCAGAGTTACAGAAGCTAGAACAAAAAAGAACAACAAAAAAACATTGTATTGTGGTTGATTCTTCTCAACTCAGACACTATATTTTCCAATGTCTCATGATAATAGAAATGTATGTTGGGAAGATGCATGGGGAATTCCCACAATCTAGTCAATATGTGATTTAAAAACACTATACTGGCTCCCAGTCAGCCTCAGATTCAATTTTAAATTCTTTAATTCTTTTATTGGTTTTTAAATCTCTTATATCATCTGATGGCAGAGAAATACTGAAACTGGTTTTAAAAAATTAAAAGCACACCTTTTCACGCCTGCATAATTATAATAGTTCTTTTAACCATATTTTATACTTTCTTATACACTGTTTTATGGCCATATGTTTATACTCATGCTCAACATTTTTCTGTCTCTTTTTTGATGTTTTTTAAATCATATGTGTAAAGCACTTTTGCAGTCCCACCAGGAGTTTTTTTCTTTATTGCGGCCCAAAATGATTGAATTTGCAGTGGCTTTTATCAAAAATTGCGACGCAATTTGCGATATATTTTGTGTTATCTTATGGTAAAACAGCAGGAATTGATGAAAATTTCGAGCCCCCCATCCTCCCCAAAACATTGTAAACCGCTCACTCTGTTTTTTAAGTTGTTTTTTAAAGTAGTAGAGTAATCGTCACACATTAATACCTCCTGGGGCCACCGGCTGAAAACTTTACTACACATGATCTCTGTCTAGTGCCTTTCTTGGTCTTTCATTCCCTTTTAATCCTAGTTTTTGTTTGTTTTTTCCCTTTAGGCTGCAATGCAGCATATCTACAATTTGCCATCACATCATTAGTTGACCCGTCACATTCCCGTCTGTCAGGTCTGTCAGTGCTGCCAGTTTGACACAGAGAAAAGGAGAGAGAGGTCCGGACAGGAGAACGCACATCTAACTAGTCACCAGCCTGTTAGCAGCTAATCAACTTGAACAGTTTATAAAATGCAAAATTTTATGCTCTTGCAAGTATTGCAGCAATTAGTTGAACTTGTGTTAATTCTTGCAATCGCAAGATCGCAACATCATGGAGGGACTGACTTTGAGTTGCATCATTGTATGAAATGTACTAAATTTGACTTTACGTGCTGTCAGAAGCAAGCATACAATCACATTGTATTATATTTTAACTTTCTTGGTTTTCATTATTTTTAATGTTTAATTGCCTGCTGGGAAGTAATTTACTCAGCTAAAGGCCCCTATTGACAAAATAGATTAATTTGTGTACATCAAATACTTTTTTAATCAAATAGAATTTATCACCACAGTTCTACTCTAAGACATAAAAGAAAAAAAATGATAAAATCTAAATTTTTATTATCATTGAACATGCAAAAACTTTTAGTGCTACCTGTTCCATTGTAAAATGAAAAACTGGGATGTAGAACCATAAAGAATATTACCTTCAACGTCTGCTACCATAAAAGAATTACAGTGGAAATGCTGGTATGTGTGTGTGTGTTTACTGACTGATGCCATTGTCGCGGAGGTATCCGGCCAGGCCCTGCCGTTGGTACTCCGGATCATTTTCCCTTTTCCACGACTGGTACTGTTCACAAGACAGACCTGCATGCTGAGATTCCCACTGCAGAAAGATAATACAAATATATATGTATATATACATGAACACCATATTATTGCTCATAATCTTCTTATTGATAGTTTTGCAGTGGGTTGGTATCTCTGAGACTGCCCTGGACTGGTTTTCATCTTATGTGTCAAATTGAGAGTTTCCAATTAGCCACCTCCACTGCTATGCCTATGATACTCTGCTACATCTATCAGTAAATCCCAATGACTTAGGTAAGTTGGCTTTTTCACATCACTGTTTAGGTGTTTAGCTGTTCAGGACTGGATGTCTCATAAGAGTATACAGACACCCACTGAGTATCTCTCTTGCATGACTGAAGTGGAATTAACATGTGAAACAATGCCTGGATTCACTTGATCAGTCTATTTCATGGAAAGATCAAGTGATCTTTATGGTTTGCACAATCAGAATATATTTAATTGGCATTGTGCTTATGTTTTTGTCTTCTATTGAATTGTATGAATTTATGTTGCATCAAGAAAGGGGAAGAGAATTGGATTGCCTTGGAAACATTGGTTCTGGTTTCCCTGTCATGTCAATAAAGAAAGAGAGAGGGAGAAGATAAGGAAGAAAAAAAGAAAAGGGATGAGATAAAGACACAACACATAATCACACAAGCTGGGTTTCCATCCAAGCATTATTATGCAAATTATGAGGTATTCAATTGACAAAAGCTGAAGGAAACTGCAAAATTAAATAACATTTCCTCAATATAATATTTTATGCTCACTTGCATTGCATTATGCAATAAATAACAATGGAACCACATATGTTGAATAATGGCATGGTCTTGGCATGATTAGACTGATGAATGGTGCTGGATGTGTTGTTTTGACATGACAAGAAACCAATTTATTGGCTTTGACCTATCCTAATTATTCTTTAAAGACATTTCAAAAGTTTGTTGCAATGTTTCCTGTCCATCTGTTGAGGAAATTTCAAACAGAGAGAGAGACAGATAGAAAGATAGAGGGAGAGATAAAGTGAGTGGTCAAGACACACACTCAGTACTTACAGTTTTTTTGCATTGAGCACAGAAGCTGTTGCGACACTGAAAGCAGGTGACCTTCAGCTGGTCTCCATCATAGATGAACCCATATGAACACTGAGGAGGGGGAGAAGGTTCAACGGTTTTTATTTGTCACATACACAGCTATAGTGATACAAAAGTGCAGTAAAATGCATAGTGGTATACTTGATCACTATGCTAAGAGTTGAAAAGGAAAAGGGGGCTAAAACTAGGATATATACTAAAAAACTACTGCAAGAAATAAGAATTAACAATAAAATAAATATATAGACAATATGGCAATGTAAAAATAAGCAGTAGAGTCAGGGTGAACAGTGAACAGTCCATTGTTGGTATGGGTAGTGTCCTTAATACAGGTACTACGACTACTACTACTTCAAGTACTTCAACTATTACTACTATTTCAACTACTTCAAACACTACTACTACTTCAACTACATCACCTTGACAAGACTACATCTAAACTACTTCATACTGCCTACACAAGCACAGAACTTTTCTCCAGAAATTATTTCAACTTTTCTAGTTAAACTAGTAGGTTCCAGGCTTTGAATTAAGACCACATTTCCCATAAACCCTGTTGCTTCCTGTCACAAAGACGGTCCTAAGAGGCCAAATAGTGTAATTTTGTTTGTGTTTAGGGCCACACTGAGTGTGAATGTATGAGGTGGACATAACATCCAACCGAAAGTTAACATAGTGATGCACATAGGCTTCATCAGAGTGTCAGAGTGTGAACACAATCAACATTCCTCCACTTTACTTCAAATAAAATACTATTTCTGTTAACATCCCAATCAGTGTTTACAGTCATGTGATTTTGTATGATGACATTGCAGATGTAGATATGATAATTTTTTACAAAATAGTTTGAACTACGTTTTCTTTTAACTTTAACGTTAAGTAGTTGTGATGTAACTGGTAGCTTGGAAAACTAGACTTTCAAAGTAGCTTCCCTAACACTGCTTGTCATCACTATTTTTGTTTAACAACCAAATGTGATGCAAGGAAATTACATACTACCACAAAAAATATATTTTCACAGATAAATCAGTAATCAGCAATTTTGCTTCTTAAATATCAATATCTCTACCCATGATCACAGTAAGGAATGCACTCTTAGGGTTTATGAGTTTTATAAACGGGTTAAAAACATTCGGGTTAAAAACATTCGGAAACTATGTACAAATCTTGATCGTCATATTTTAGTCATCTACATATGGAGGTATATGCTCTCTCTGAAAAAAAAATATGAATGTACAACACCAGATTCATTGAAATGATAGTCCCCTAGTGAAAAATGTATTTTTACTTGTCACATTTTGTTTCACAAAAATGCTAAATGATTTTAGTCATATCTAGTCATTGTTATTGTTATATGAAGATTCAGCTGTCAGCAGTTTTTTTTCGAGTCTTAGTTGATAAATATTAAACTTAATATTTCTCACCATAATTTTTGTTGAGAAAACCAGCAGTGACTGGATGGATACTCACATGACTGCACCAGAGGAACTTGGGGTCCTTGATGAGAGCTTGTTCTGTCAGCTTCTTATGGAAGAGCTCATAGACCTCTGGCTCAAGGCACTCTCGCAGCTGAAATACACAGTTTAGTGTGCACCAAGACCATTTCTCACCACTGATACGAAACCAGAGAATTAAATTTCAATTGCATGCTTGGGCCCCAAATGGCAGTGAGAGACAATTTCTTCATATTATTTGTATAAGATTTTTATTTAGTTTTCAAGATATTGACCAAGGAACTTCAAAAGGGCGTGGCTCAGCACATAATTAGACCAAAGTCAACAACCGCTGCTCCAATCATCACAAAACTTGCCGGATATGTCCACATAAGTACCTGAAACATACCCTGAAAGTTTAATTGAAATCAACCACTACGGAGCGCTACAAATGCCACAAAATTGGCGTGGCATAACACAAATCAGACTATAAATTAGAAATTGTTTGTCCAATCGTTACAAAACTCGCATGATATGTCGACATAAGTACCAGAAACATACCCTGAAAGTTTAATTAAAATCGACCACTAGGGGGCGCTACAAATGCAAACAATGGGCATGGCATAACACAAATCAAACTATAAATCAGAAATTGTTTGTCCAATCATTATAAAACTTGCAGGATATGTTTGATAACAATGTTGAACCACGTGTGTAAAATTATTTTGAAATCGCTCATTAGGGGGCGCCACCAGTTCCAAACATGTGCATGGGGCTGGCGCAAATTTGGCCTTAAATCAATGACAGTTTGTCCAAACATCACCACACTTGGTAGATATTTATGTTGAACTAAGTTTGTAAAATTACCTTAAAAATGGCCAATAGGGGGCGCCACAAATCTTTTCCATATGGGCTTACAGTATAGTTTTTTTCTGGGGCTTTTATATTTAAACTGAACTTTGTTGTTTGAGAATGGAAGCCTCTTTCTTTGTGGCCTTGCTTACTTAAACATACAGTTAATTGCATATATTTTTTCATGGAATTTATCTTCTTCTGTCATTCTGCATGCAGTTTGCAGTAACAAAATGGTTTGAACCCGCGAATCGCCGCTTGCGGCTATATTGTTGAACTAAGTTTGTAAAATTATCTTTAAAATGGCAAAATGCAGGATATGTTTGATAACAATGTTGAACCACGTGTGTAAAATTATTTTGAAATCACTCAATAGGGGGCACCACCAGTTCCAAACATGTGCATGGGCCTGGCGCAAATTTGGCCTTAAATCAATGACAGTTTGTCCAAACATCACCAAACTTGGTGGACTTTATGTTGAACTAAGTTTGTAAAATTCTTAAAATTGTACAATAGGGAGCGCCGTTTGAAAAGTCCCCTGTTTAGATGTCATAACAGGCTACTGTTAGCATAATCCAACCCCTCTCAGAGCATGCCCACCACCTCGTCTCAAAACTGTTGCTTATGGTGAATTCCATTGTACTCGGAAATCTATACTTCCGAGTCGGTATTCTAAACTTCCAATCTAAATGTGTTTCATCTAGGCTAGTACCGCATGCTAGTAAAGACTTCTGTCTCATAACGTTGAGCTCAAATCAACTGAACTACATTACAAATGTAAACTACAAAGTTGTTTCAACATGTTTTCATAACTAAAACAACATATGAAGTAAAAATTGACTGTTCACGGTGTGCACGGTATTGACGTGTAGTAGTGACGTCAGGTATGTTTATATCGGCGAACTCGGGCCAGTTGGATCCGAGTTTCCGACAGGGAATTCCGACTTGAATGACTGTTCTATTGCACTTTTCCGTTTTGGAATGTGTTTTTTCCGAGTACAATGGAATGCACCATTACTTTGCGAACATTGGAGCTACAACAACAACATCTATGGCCCGATGCCAACTCTCCAGTTCTGTTGTAGGATGCAGGCAGCAACATAGATCCCTGCACAGTCTCCCAACACGCGAAAATGCCAGGACAGAGTGGATTAATTTTATTTTTAACGGCAACGTCCCGGCTACAGTTAGGTCATTTTTGTATGTGTGTGTTCACGTCGGACTGATTGAGCAAGGAGGGCCTGTTCACAGCAGGATTACCATCTAAATTGAAGCTTAAAAATGGAGCAATTCATACGGTACATGACCCATCTGCAAACTTGGAATCTGTAAGTGTCACCATGTTTTGATATTATTTGCAAGTTAGTCTGGTTAGTATATTCGACTGCTGGTTAGCTAATGAGCTAGCTACGGCCTTGTTGGGTGTGGAAGAAGTAAGAAAACTAGAGCTGGAGTCAGGACACATCTTTTAAAGTTATTGGTTGGAGTCAGGACTCATCTTAAAGTTATTTGTTGGGACCAGTGTCTGTTTTATAAGTCTGTCGAACGTGTCTGGCTCGGTAAACTTTAGCCACCATTAGTACAATCGCCTCTTATGATTATTTGCGCTGCGCTGTTTGGATGCAAATAGGTTGCATCCAGGGGTTAAAGTGGGCCGGAACGATGCGGCACCTTCGATTAATAAGTAAATAAATCTGGTTGGCAGTTTTCATACATAATAATGTCAAGCAAGTTAATTTTCGTGTGCTGCAGCTTGGCGTTCCTTCCAGTTGATGCCATCGAGATACTCACTCAACAAATCAGAAAGTGTAGCCTCCATGTAGCCTCCTCTCTGAGGCTACATCCACACTAATACGTTTTCGTTTTAAAACGGAGTTTTGAAACTAAAACGATCTCGGCCCACACAAGCGTTATAGCACCGTTTCAGAAATTATCTCCGTCCAAAAGAAGCATATCATGTTAGCGTTCACCTACACTGGGCATGCGCGTGCCGGGTAGCGCTGTAATTAAGGGCCAAAAACACGATTTTGCTTACTTAAACATAAAGTTAAGTGCATATATTTGTTTGTGGAATTTATCTTTTTCAGTCACTCTGCATGCAGTTTGCAGTAACAAAATGGTTTGAACCCGCAAATCGCCGCTTGCGGCTATATTTATATATTTCTTGTTTTATTATTATCCTAGTTTGCATTGGAGAGTTTTAGTATCCCATGATGGTCTAAATGCTGTTCCCGAGGCTTTTCCACCCTGTCAAGAATACATTTCTGGGGGAAACATTTTAAAATGTTGCATATCTACGTTAAGTACCAGCTTAACATCAGCTGAACCCTAGTTAGTATGTTATTGCCATGAATAAACCATGGGAGTGTATAAAGTCTGGACCTTCCTCCTTCCCTCAACCCTTCTTCCTTCCCTCCCCCTCTCCCTACCTACCTGGATGTCCAGGGTGGAGAAGTAGCTGTTGAGGTGTTCGGGATCGTTGATGTCGGGCTCCCAGCAGACCGGACACACCATGTCTCTGATGTGCTTGTCCCTCACAGCAATGGTGAAGTGCTGCTGGAAGCAACCACAACACACTGAACACTGGCAAGACGTCAGAGACTGCATCTGAGAAAAGAGGGAGTATGAGAACGTTCAGAGGGAAGAGGAGAATGGAGGTAGAATAGTTAAACGAGTGTTTCAGAGGCAAAATGGCCACATGTAGACAAATGATTTGTACTCATATAAACAGATACTGTACCAATACCTTATTATGGGGGAAGACAGAGAGGCAGATGGGACATTCTTTGGCCAGGACCCTCTTGATAAACTCCCTGTCATGGGACTCACTTACAGCCTGGACTACGTCCTCCAGACAGTAGGGGGCGCTCCGCTCCAGCAGCAGTGACAGTGCCAGCTCACAGCGACCCCAGCTAGGGAGGTCGTACACTGCTAGTAACCGCCGACATATACGCTGGAATGGAAGGAAGAATTACAAAGAAATTACATGCCAGTGGTGTCCAGTCCTGTGCCATGGAAGAGTCTAGCCGCGAATAGCAAATCCAATAATGCCAATTTGATATGTGTTGTTCTTGGAAAGAATGTTCTCGTACACACGTGAGCACAGAAAAGTATCTTTACAGTTTGAGATGGACCATGTGCTTGGCGTCACACAATTATTGCTTGCTCTGTTTATAATGAGACATGTCGGTAAAAAGTTGTGATGCCATCATGTCAACATGGACCAGAATTTCTTGTTGAATCCATGCCTTGAATAATTGAGGCTGTTTTCAGGGCAAAGGGGGGTCCTACCCAGTACTAGAAAGGTGTACCTAATAAAGTGTATACGTGTCATTACAGTGAGCGTCAATGTGTTGAAAAAGACATGCTTTGGGTGCTTTTGGGGTTGATTTTTGGTGAGGCCATTAGCCCCATTAGGACTGTGTTGGAGCGCCACACCCAGGAAAGCAAGAAGTCAGTAGCTCTATAGTGAAGGAATTGAGAATTTGGTTAGAATTGATTGGTGTGGTGGAAAAAGATGGGAAAATAGGGTCCAGGTCCATCAAGCTACTGAAGAGAGATGAAGAGAGTTTTATGTTTTGCGTAGGTCCTCAGGTCCTGCTGAGTTTTTAAAGTTGGATATCTCTATGTGTAGAGATGGGGCAGTAATCAATTCTGCCCATACGGAAATGTAATATATGACATATATGCCCCTATATCAGCGAGCGATATTGCCATATATGTTACATATAAGGCGATTTATTATTACCACATACATACATCCAGAGGATGTATGACGATATAGGTTTTTAACATATATGAAATATCCATAGTAAAATTTGTATATGTACATATATAAAAAATTTGTATTGTATGAATTTGTATATGGTATTATATGTTGCAACCATATATGTTAACAATATATGTTTAATTTATATATTTATATGTTTATTAAAACAACATATATACAACGTATATAATATAAACATATATTGTTAACATATATGTTTAATTTATATATTTATATATGTTTATTAAAACAACATATATAACATAAACATATGCCTCTCCTCGTTAGTACGGAGACCGGGGTTCAATTCCCCGACGGGGAGGACTCTCTGCTTATATGGGGTGGCTGCGGCTCAGGAGGTAGAGCGGGTCGGCCTCCAATCAGAAGATCGTAGGTTCAATCCCCAGCTCCTCCAGTCCACATGTCCCGATGGTCAGACCAGCACCTTGCATGGTAGCTCACTGCCGTGAGTGTGAATGGGTGAATGAGAGGCATATACTGTAAAGCGCTATATAAATGCAGTCCATTTACCATCCATTTGTATGGGCTAGACATATATGTACATAATATTCTATGCATATATGTGTTATTTGTATATTATACAAATAATTATATACGTGACATATATGTCACAAAATGCATTATACATATATATTTGTATGGGCTAGACATATATGTCATATATGAAATTGTTCCAATTTCTAATAGGTTTCATATATAGTTTGTACATACATGTACATATGTGTTTTTCCTTCATATGTACATATATTTCATATATGGAAATTTACTATATGTACATATATTACATTTCCGTATGGGTGGAGGGGACAAAATCATGAAGCAGTTTTTCTAAGTACAGGAAATGCCTAATCCTGGTGCTATTTTTAAGGTAATGAAATGCTTTTTAGGGTATTGTTTTGATTTGGTTATCAAAGGAGACAGGCCTGAATCAAAGATAACACCAAGATTCTTTGAAAATAACAGCCTATGAAAATAAGACAGGGGTCTTAACTCAGTTAAGAGTTTTCTGGAGTTTAGGCAGTAAACTATAGTACATAAATAAAACCCTTTATCTCATCACATGGAGAAGATAGGACACACAATGTCACTACTACTATTTAAAGAGTAGAACCCCCCTTAGAAGGGGTGTCCGCATACTTTTGGCCATGTAGTGAATCTCTTCTTACTTCATACCCCTCCCGTCCCCTTGAGCTACAGTAGCCTGGGCTTTTTAATCTTCATAGTTTAAATGTGTTGTAATTCCGGTAGCTCACTCAGAGCACCGCCCTCCATCATTGAACAGCTGAAAATGCGGAGGATTGGATGGGGCAGAGTTTTTGTTACAAAACAGAGTATGGGATGCAGTATTGAAAGCAAAAAATCTCAGTTGAGTCATCGGTATTGATAAACACGTCTACCAACTCCCACAGATTATTATGGTCATTCTTTACTTAATGCCCCTTTAACTAAAAGTTAAACAAACAGTGAAAATAGAAACATACACCAAACTAATTATTTCCATAGAACTCCAAATAATAAAATACATCAATTTTACCATGAGTTGTTAACCCGGCTTTCATGATCTCCATCTCTGTAAAAGTGACATCTTGGGAACTCAGAGATAATAGAAAATCCAGACTTTCCCTGTCATATTTACCACCTTGTTTGTATCGTTCATGAGCAACTTGTAATTATGATACTTCCAAAAGCACTTGATGGCAACAATATGCTGCTGCACATTGATGTAAACAGAACACTTGACACTTCCTGCTTCCTGTTTGCCACTCTCACTGTTTTCGCCGCCCGGTGTTTTGCAAACAGCTACGCTAAACTTCGCTCCATCTAAAACTTTAGATCACCGAATCCCACCAGACAACTACAGATTCGGTTTATTTTATTTTACTTATATATTATTTTTCTTCATCCGACCGTGTCAATTTTTCCACCAGCGTATTTTTTGATCTCAGCCGCCGGCTTCCCCGTACAAACCGACATAGTCTCCCAACTATACCGGCAAGGGTAAGCATGGCTTCTTGTTCTCCGTGCTCCTCTTGTGTGCTCGTTTTAAAGAGGTTGTCTCTGTTAGAGAGACAGTAGAGAGAGAGTTTGTCCCGGTCTCTGGACGTCGGAGAGCCCGCCGGCTCCAGCCGCCAGTTGTGCGGCCCGATTCGCCACCGGTGCTACCGATGGCTAATCGTTTTACTGTTCTTGCTAGTCCGTGTGGACGGCCCGTCTCCCCTGCTACCCGGACCCGCCAACTGTCTCACACCCTAGTTATTGGCGATTCCATCACCCGTAATGTTAGACTTGAGTCGCCGGCCGAGGTTTTCTGTTTACCCGGGGCCAGAGCTACCGACATTGAGGCTAACTTAAGGGTGCTGGCGAACAATAGGTTCAGACACAAGGGTAAGAAAGAGGCAAACGGTCCACCCAGTGAGTATAGCAACATCATAGTACACGTCGGCGCCAATGACATCAGGATGAGGCAATCGGAGGTCACCAAGCTCAACATAGCCAGGACATGTGACCTCGCTAGGAAGATGTGTCGGCATCGATTAATTGTCTCTGGCCCCTTACCTTTCGCGAGGGGCAATGATGAGAGTTATAGCAGATTAGTCTCCCTCAACCTCTGGCTGGCGAAGTTCTGTGAAGAAAAGGGATTAGTCTTCTTAGATAACTGACCCTCCTTCTCGGGCAAACCCGGCTTGCTTAAAGCTGACGGCCTCCACCCTAATGGGGTAGGCGCTGCTTTATTATCTAGCAACATAGATAGATGTTTAAGGGAAAGCTGACATCTGTCCGCAGAGCTCGCCGGGATGCAGGCGATTAGAGAGCCTGCTAGGCCTAGAAAGGGTGTGGAGTCTGCCAGGTTAGAGCTTACAGCAGAACAGACTGAGACTGTGCCCCCCCCCTCGCCATTTTCTCCCCATATCTGCCGAGTTTAACCAGTCTGCATTTACTTTATCCTCTGGCAGCAGCACCTCTCGATCTGAAAATTACAGTAGTCCTTCCAATTAAGACTGTATCTTTCTCCCACCGCGCCCGTCAAATTTCCTACCGACCCACAGTAAATTACAGCAACTTAATTGAAATTAGACCCACGCATACTGCCATTAACATTGATAAAAATTCTGGCAGTATTGAACCCCTCACTGTGGGCTTCATCAATATAAGATCATTGTCAACAAAAGCGCTGCTGATCAATGATTTGATTATTGAACATAATCTAGACATGATGAGTCTCTGTGAAACCTGGCTAAAGCCAAATGATTTTCTGCTTCTAATTGAAGCCTCTCCCCCAAACTTTCTTAGTTCTCAGGTTGCCCGGGAGACGAAAAAAAGGAGGGGGTGTTGCCCTGATATTTAACCCTATCCTTAGTCTTACTCCCAACACGAACAACAAATTTACATCCTTCGAAGTCCTGATTCTGCGCCCTACAGCTACAAATCTCCCGTCATTCTACTTAGCAGTACTTTATTGCCCACCTGGGCCCTATTCGCTCTTCTTAGAAGAGTTCTCCAATTTCATTTCGGACTTAGTGACCCGAGCCGATAATATTCTCATTATCGGTGATTTTAACATTCACCTGAATAATCCCACCGATCCTCTCAGTAAGGCCTTCCTAGATCTTATTGATACTTGCGGCCTCACTCAAATTGTTAATGAACCAACCCACCATGGCGGCAACACCCTTGACCTGGTTCTGACCCGTGGCATTCCTGTTTCTGCTTTAGTGGTCTCCTCTTATGTGCCCGCCCTATCTGATCACTATCTCATTAAATTTGAAATCGAATTGATCTTCCCACGCCAAAAGTGTGAAGATACATATATTAGCCGTCGCATTAATTGCCACTACGGCCTCGTTACTATCTGAAAAACTGCCCAGTTTTCTCGCACCACTCTCTGGTCATGTTGGCTCACTCGACAATTTCGCCAACGAACTAAACGCTAGCCTTACCAACGCGCTTGACTCAATCGCCCCGTTAGTCACTAGAAAACACCACGCTAGGAAGTTTGCACCGTGGTTTACTCACGACACTCGTGCACTTAAACAAGCCTGTAGAAAACTAGAACGTAAATGGCGATTGACCAAACTTGAAGTCTTCCGGCTTGCCTGGAATGACAGCTTGCTAAATTATAAATGTGCACTCTCGTCAGCCAAAACTGCACACTTCTCTAGGTTAATCAGTGCAAATAAAAATAACCCAAAGTTTCTATTCGACACTGTTGCTAAGCTAACACGGAATCCCTCCCCCTCTGATAGCTTTCTGTTTTCTCCGAATGATTTCATGTCCTTTTTTAGTCAGAAAATCACGCTGATTAGAGATGAGATCACCAGTACACTCTCTACTGGTGGTGCCGTCTCACCCCTGAAAAGTCCACTTGATGTTTCCCGGGCTGAATGTCTTTTCTCACAGTTTGATTTAGTTTCCTTAGACTCTCTCACCAAGCTAACTCTGTCTTCGAAACCCACGACCTGCATGCTTGACCCTCTGCCTGCTAAACTGCTTAAAGAAGTTTTCCCTTCCCTAGGACCCTCCATTCTCTATATGATCAATCGGTCGCTGTCCACTGGCACTGTGCCCTCCGCCTTTAAAACGGCCGTGATCAAGCCACTACTGAAAAAACCGAACCTTGACCCCGAAGTACTTCAGAACTGTAGACCAATCTCAAATCTGCCGTTCCTCTCCAAATTACTCCGACAACGACGAGAAGGCCTACCTGGAGGAAGTTGCTGATCTGTCACTCTGGTGCCAGGACAACAGCCTCCTCTTGAATGTCACCAAAACTAAGGAGCTGATTGTGGACTTTAGGAGGACACAACAACAGAGGACGTACTCACCACTGTGGATTAATGGGACGACTGTGGAGAGGGTGAGCAGGTATAAATACCTGGGAGTCCACATCACCGAAGACCTGACATGGACAATACACACAGACACTCTGGTGAGAAAGGCAAGGCAGCGCCTTTACCACCTCAGGCAGCTGAGGAAATTTAAAGTCTCTCGGAGGATCCTTCAGTCCTTCTACTCTGGAGCTGTAGAGAGCATCCTGACAGGAAGCATCACTGCCTGGTTTGGCAACAGCTCCGCTCAGGACAGGAAGGCTCTGCAGAGAGTAGTGCGTTCGGCTGAACGCACTATTGGAACTACACTCCCCACCCTGCAGGACTTGTACACCAGGAGGTGCAGAACCAGAGCCTGCAGGATCATGAAGGATCCTCACCACCCCAACAACGGACTGTTTCAGCTGCTGCGGTCAGGCAAGCGCCTACGTAGTCACGCTGCGGAGTTTCTTTCCTCAGGCCATCAGGACTGTGAACTCACCAGGGCCCCACCAAGACCCACACACTGCCCCTCTTATGCACACACACACACACACACACAAACACACACACAGGTAACGACTACACATAATTTATATTATATTACATACATACAATTTCTCATATTTCTCATATTACTATAATTCTATAGTGCTCTTACTGTAAATATTGTGTTGTTTTTGTATATAAGAGCTCTTACTGTAATACTGTAAATATTGTGTTGGTTTTTTATTGTAAATACTGTGTACTGTTGCCCTTTGCACATTCCCGTTGAGCATTGCCACTTTTTCATTTCACTGCACACCCCGTGTGTGTATGTGACAAATAAAGTTCTTGAATCTTGAATCTTGAACGAACAGTAGCCAGTCAACTTACAGATTTTTTGTCAAAAAATAACCTACTTGATCCCTTCCAATCTGGCTTTAGATCCTTTCACTCGACCGAAACTGCACTCACGAGAGTGGTCAATGACCTTTTGTTAGCTATTGACTCCAACTCAGCCTCAGCACTATTGCTACTTGACCTGAGTGCAGCCTTCGACACAATTGATCATACGATACTTTTGAACCGTCTTGAACATTATATTGGTATCCGGGGATCAGCCCTTTCTTGGTTTAGGTCTTATTTACTCGATAGATCACATCGCGTCTTTTACAACAACATGACCTCAGAGTGTTGCAATATGGACTTTGGTGTCCCACAACGCTCTGTCCTAGGACCACTGCTATTCTCTATCTATATGCTACCACTTGGTGGCATCATTCGCAAATTTGGCATTAACTTCCATTGCTACGCCGATGACATACCAGTCAAACCAACCGATAACACCCAATTCGAAAAACTAGAGGCCTGCCTATCGAAGGTCAAAATATTGGATGTCCCTAAACTTCCTACTTCTTAATGGCAGCAAAACTGAGATGCTGATTGTGGGACCAGCTAGACAGACACTTATTTGAGAATACTACTCTCAACTTTGATAGTTGTGTAATCTCCCAGAGCCCATACATTAAAAACCTTGGGGTAAAATTCGACCCTACCCTCTCATTTGAGTTGCACATTAAGGAGACCACTAAAACAGTGTTTTATCATCTTCGCAATATTGCCAAAATTCGACCCATGCTAACAGAGGCAGACGCAGAAATTTTAGTACATGCCTTTGTATCATCCGGAATCGATTATTGTAATGTAATAAAAAACTACAACTGGTCCAGAATGCTGCTGCCAGAATCCTGACAAAAACTAGGAAATTCGACCATATAACTCCCATTCTATCCTCATTACACTGGCTACCAATTCAGGCCAGGTGTGACTTTAAGGTGCTTTTACTTACATATAAATCATTACATGGGATGGCACCATCCTATCTATCCGATTTGATTAAACCATATAAACCGCCACGCGCCCTCAGATCTCAGGACGCTGGCTACCTGTCTATCCCAGCAGTCAAAAAGAAAACTGCAGGTAATAGAGCCTTTTCTTACCGGGCTCCTCAATCAGAGAGGCAGGCTCTATCGAAGTCTTTAAATCAAGGCTAAAAACCCATTTATTCTCTCTGTCATTTGACCAGCCTTGAGGGAGTGGCTCAGTCTCTTCTCAGAGTAAGGCTAGACCAGTTAGCTTATCCTAGCTCAGGGTCCTGCCGATGGATACTAGCATCCTGCATGCCCTATTCTCCTGGTCTACCTGCTCCTGTCCACTGACGCTGGTCATGTTTGTCTGTGTGAGTGAGAGTGCGTGTATGGGTGGGGGTGGGTGTGTCTCCTATCTGTTCCAGGCTGCAGCCCGGCAGAGCTGGCGTCTGCGTGGTCCCCCACTCCTAGGACGATGCTGACTGAGCAGACGTTGCGGTCTCCTATCTGGGCAGTGTTGGCGCCTGCATGGTCCCCTAGTCCTATGATGACGCTGACTGAGTTGCCGTTGCTGTGATGCCGCCCCATCAGATCTGGATGTCCCACCAAAATAAACTTCTATGCATTGTGTATACGCTGCCTGCCCAAACTCGACATCTATTGCACGCCCAACCGTCCTGGTAGGGGGATCCCTCTCTGAGTAGCCCCTCCCAAGGTTTCTCCCAATTTTCCCTATAAGGTTTTGTGGGAGTTTTTCCTTGTCCTCTGTGAGGGTCTAAGGCTAGGGGATGTCGTGTACTAATCATTTATTATTTTCACATGTTGGGCACTGTGAAGCCCTTAGAGACTGTAACGGTGATTAAGGGCTATACAAATAAATGTGATTTGATTTGATTTGTTGCTGCAATGATGTTAGGGCTGGGGCTACCAAATACATGAGTCAATGTGTGGCATTTGGTTGCATCTTCCTCCAAAGAATTTCTTAAGTAGACTCAATATACATATAGAGGTATAAGGTATAGGTTTGTCAACACAATCAGTGTCACTGCCAGCCCAGAATACCAACAATGTTGGATGAAAACCTCCCAATTGTAGTAATTTACATGTTTTAACTTAAATTGAGGGATCACATGGTCCCCTATAGAATGCCAAGATTCTACAACCTTTGGGCTAATGAAACCCCTTCACCCTTTTTTTTGGAAATTGTTTACCTGACAGCCGTGATATAAGGTAGAATGTAACAAAGTAAAATTGGCAGGGAAAGAAAGTGATGCAGTCTACAGGATACCCAACAGCCTGGGACTTATTTTAATCTTTTCATATTGCTGTTGCTTGGCTATCTATAAGAATACAGAGTGGAGAGAGAAATGTGTAGTCCTGCTCTTCCTTCACTTATACACTACTACAGTGCTTCTATTATGTCACTTATGACCTACTGTCTGGCAGGCAGTACAGGAGCATCCAGGCTCGAACCAGCAGGTTCAGAGACAGTTTTTACCCGCAAGCCATAAGGCTACTGAACTGCTGACACTAACACTTACACACACACCATACAGTAACACAATGGCATACACTCACCACAATGATTGAACCCTTACCCTATACACCTTAAGGAAAACTACTGTTTACAGTGTTTACCACTAGTCACTTTAATTTATTCCTACATCTTAGTATTACACCGCAGTGTTTTAGTCCTGTAAATATCTCTATTATTATTCTTTTTTATTATACTTTATTCTTCTTAGGTAAATACTCTTATATTATTTATACTACACTGCTTCTTTGCACCTTATTACCATTTGAATACTGTTTTATTTTATTCTTCTTTAATCACTTATCTACTTATTTGTACTCATTTACTTATCTACTTATTTACTTATTCACTTATTTGTCTTATTTTACTTACCATGTAAAGTTGAGCTGGCTGAGACAAAGAATTTCATTACTATTAATGATGTTTACATTGTTGTCAAGTATATGACAATAAACTTGAAACTTGAAAACTTCTCTTCCTCATCGCTAACAAAAAGTTAAAATGCTTTTAAGTGTTGAGAGCTGGCATTGAGGTACCAATACTGGTACTGAAGATTTTCAGAGAGATTTTCTTACCTAAGAATATTTCACACAAGATCAGGCGCAATTAGGTCCAAGTCCAGGAGAAGTCCCAGACTTTCAAAATGAAGTTTTGAGATTGGACCCAACACTACATTTATGGTCTCACCTGTTTGTCAGGGTGGTGGACGTCTATGGGCGGCTCTGGCTTGTCGCTCCACATGCGCTGGTGGAATGGCTCCAGGAGGGGGCGCTGCAGCAGGGCCAGGGCCCCCCTCACCTCACCACCACTCTGCCTCAACACTTCATGACACTGAGTCTCATCCCCAAACCCCAGCGAACACAACTCCTTCACCTAGGGGGTTGATAGACAAACTTCTAGTACTATAATACAATGTAGTGCTTTTCAAACACATCTAATGGGGGTATGGGGTTACTTTTGTGTCTTTATTATGCAATCAAACAGAATAGGTTTGAGAGCAAAACTTTCCACACTGCAATCAAAAAATAGATTTGAGAGCAAAACTATCGACACTGCAATCAAAAAATAGATTTAGAATAGATTTATCAATGGATAAAATTGGATACAAATGGATAATAGATAAAATTGCAATGATTTAGTTGTTGACAAGGGCTTTGATTAAACTATGTGCAAGAAGATCGTGATGAAAAGTGTAGCAGGGTTGTAAGGGTTAGTTGCAGTAAATCTGCCAGAAATGGTCAACATAGGAAGGCCTTGCAATGTTAAAATAGCACCCACACAAACACAAAATTGTGATTATTGGGCTGTGTCCATTCCTCCCTCTGTCTGTCCCTCTGTCCATCCTTTCAAACGTGATATCTCAGGTGACACCAGATAGCTTTAAAAAATTACAGTGATGGGGGCGCTATAATTAAAGGTCAAATTTCTAATTTGAAAGGCCTTGCACCACAAGTCCGATTGACATGAAACTTGCTACACACATCCAGTTGTCCTTCCAAATTATGCCTATTGAGGGTACTATAATTCAAAGGTCAAAATTTTAAACTCAAATGAGTCACACACCACTGGTGCTTGGAGTGGATGGCACTGTGCGTCAGGCCCGGTTCTAGACTGCTTTGATTGGGGGGGCAATCAAAGCTTTTGGGTGGGCAACTTTTTATTCATATCACAGTATGTTGTACTGCAGACTACATGCATCTAGTTTTGTAGAGTATTCCAGCCACAGCAGTGACTGATAACAGCTTGGAGCAAGCAGAACCGCTAAACATTTGTTTAGGAAATTATTTTAGAATTAGTTGAGATGGTGCATTATTATTTAAATCACTAGGGTCAGATTCAGCAGCAGTACCGCTGACTGCCCGGTGTTGGGGCGAGGTGGGCGGGGAAGGAGTGCTGCTTGAACCTTGAGACTTGATGCGAGGAAGTCGGCGGTGAACTAACAGCAGCTGCAACAGCATTGGTGGTACTTGGTTTTGGTTTAGGAATCAAAAATCGCTGCATGATAATTATTCACTTTAAACACAGTAACATTACCTAACCTGGTAATGCTATCTATAAGAAAGAGGTTGAAATTAACCAACTGTCTGACTGCTACTCATAAAGAGCAGTTGTGCTTCAGTGTGTTTGATAGCTAACGTAACGTTAAGTAACGTTAACCTAAAACCACCACCAGCAAAGCTCCTAAGGCAGTGCAACACTACAACAAACAATATCAAACTGATAATAACAAATAGACACGGAATTAATAATAAATCTTGAATCAAATTATTTACAGAGAATGTCTAACTATTTACAGTTGGACGATGAAGGAAAGAGGGAGAGCTTGTCCTCTGTCTCCTCCGATGAATGAATGAATCCAAAAGCTAGTCACTTTTTGATAAAGTCGCCAAATGTAGCGACAAAGTCGCCATGTTGGCAACACTACATGTTGATGACGATGCGGCTCCTCGGAATAGAACGCAAAGTTGTTCTCCAATCATGGCCCCCGCTTATTTTCTTAGCGAATACCAGACGGTTTGAGTGTCAGCGGTTTCAGACTGTTTCGATAGTGGAGCAAGGAACACTGCGGAGCCCACAAACAGGATGATACTCTATAGGCCATAAAGTGTACTCTCAAGTTTTTCTCTACAAGCTAATCTCTCAAGTGTGACAGGCTGTGACAAACGCAATGTAAAAAAACAACAAACTTTTGTTGTCTCTGATTTTCACTGTCAACCTAACCAATCAGAAATCAAGACGATTTGAAATTGTTGATGCTCCTACAGCACACAGTTACGGCCGAAGACACTACAGGTGTGATTTGTACTGAATTAATGTGATTGCTGGTTTCAAAACTTGCAGAACACAACAAACCATTGGGTGGGCAGAGCTAAAATTTGGGTAGGCAATGCCCACCTCTGCCCACTTCTAGATCCGGGCCTGCAGAAAAATTATTTTAAATGTAAAAATAATTATTATTATTCAGTTCTTATTATTCTATTCTGAGAAATATCAGTATAATAGTTTTTGATACGATACAACAAAAAATATTGGCACTGGACTCACTGTATACATATATACACACACTTTAAATTTTTTTTTGACTTTTTTATATTTGTATTCTTACTGTTTGATCATGTGCTGTTGTAAATCAATAGATAAATGTGTGAATACCGAAAGTTGTTTCAATTTCCAATTATTTCAGAAGGTATTGTACTTTATCTGCAGAAAATTCAAGGGTGCCAATAATCTTGGTCAGAACTGTATACATATATATATATATATATATATATTTGTCTAACTCTATATGGCTACACTTAACAATACTGGACATCAATTCAACATTGCAGATCAATTTCAACAGGCCACGTTCAGGGGCCAAAAAATAATTTGTAAAAATGTCAGATCTGCTGCACTGCAGGCTCTACCCCAATCAGTGAAATACTTAAGATTTATGGGTAGTATGAGCTGAGTGAGCAGAAATGTTAAAAAATGTTTTTTCCCCCGACTGGAGATTGGCAGATACATTGAGGAGAGAAATCCTCCACCTCAAAAGACCCCTCCGTCAAGAAAGTGCCCTGAGATTCTGCGTCACTCTTTATTTAAATTTAAAAAGTTGAATGAACTTTAATTGTCACATACACATACATGCAGTGAAATTCTTTTTCTGCACACCCCTGACTAGATGTACACACAACATATCACCCCACACACATGCACATGCATTTTCAGATCAGGGGGCAGAGCACAGCCATTGAACGGCCTCTCTAACCGCTAGGCCAACATGCCGCCTATTGTGTAATGTTAGCTAGTAGCTTCTGTTAGCAGGGCTTGACATTCCCCAAAATTGCAACTTGCCCCCAGCTGTCAGGCACTTGCCCACCACTTTGCGCGTAGCGGACAAGTGGGGCGTGAAAAGCCCCACAGCGACGATGGAAAGGCGGCGCGGGGAGAGTGCGGGAGGGGATACCGGGAGGGCCTCCCCCAAAGAAAATTTTAGTTTTTCAGGTTACCTAGATGCTCTCTCGTGCATTTTGACACAAAAAATGCACTTTTCCCATTGTGGTAAGTTTTTGCTGCAATTTTTTTTGCATGGCTCGGTTTGTAGAAATTTTAAGTTTTGCATGCATTGTTTCATTTCTGTATTACTCACATGTTTCACGTTGGTCATGACACTGCTCCATCTAATGAGTGCTTTATAGCATTCCCAGATATATAGTTAAGACTTTGAAAATATCTGGGAGACCTCCAGTGTATGAGGACCTGCTTCATAACATTAGAATGATAAGATTGCCAGAGGTTGAAACCACCCTGAAATCCTTGAATAAAATCTTTGCACTATTTTCAAATGCTTTCACTAATTCATTTATAAATATGGCTTGAATGGTAGCACTTCTCATGGTAATTCAGGGTGGTAATGGAGTCTGAAAAAAGTAAACAAATAATTATGTAAATAATAAACATTTATTGCTACAACACATGACGGCGACCCCCGACGGTTGTCGCCGCGGAGGGAGACGCGCGCTCTCCCACTCCGTCCTCTGCAGCTCGCGCCCTCGCCTCCGTCCCGGCACTCCGGCCGCGGACCCGCTCACGCCGGGGACACACTGGACGCGGAACGGCGACGAATGCCGACGAAAATTCTTTCGGCGCCCATGTTAACCAATGTGGCCGTGCACACCGGACGCGGAAGGGCGCCGAATGCGGCCTGCAGCGACCGTTTCGGCGTCAGGTCTAAGATTTTCTCGATTCGTGAGCGAATGTGTCAAGCTGGGCAGGAAGTCAGACACAGGAACGGCATAGAGCATCCGGTCAATTTCCAAAATATAACAAATTTAAAAATAAAAACACCCTGATTGATGGTATTTCTGAGTTGTGTCTAAACTTTTATCGTCTGTGTCTAAACAGAGAGAGAGAGAGAGAGAGAGAGAGAGAGAGAGAGAGAGAGGGAGAGAACAAACAAACCATCGGCGCCGTTCGGTGTGAACAACCAAACTCCTTCTTGCTCATTCGGCGCCGATCGCGGCGCTTCCTTTTCTTTCCGCGTCCAGTGTGTCGCCGGCGTTAATTAGCCGCAGCCGCTGAGACCAGCCGAACCTACCACCCTCCCTCCCCCCAGTCCGCCACAGGCGGCCTCCTTGGAGAAGTTGTTGCTTCGGTTTTCTCGTCTTCATAACAATTAGCGAATTAGGTTAGTTTTAAACATTATTTCGCATTAAAATCGACTTGCCCTGAGCGGACAAGCCTTCAGAAATGGTAGCCAGCCCGACTTGATGAGTAGACAGCCTCGGGCAAGCGGGCTATAGGGAATGTCGAGCCCTGGTTAGCCACACTTAATACTACTTCAAAACACAGGCCCTGATGTAAAATTCCATGACTTTTCCATGATTTTCCATAACTAAGTTGGAGGGCTTTCATAACCTAAAAACTTACTCCCCTGGTTTGTTAATGTTGTTTTCCAGTCTGGTTTCCACTCCTGTTGGGCTGAAAACCACCAGCTAATGCAATGTAAAAAGTGACTAATTTGTAAAATTCATTGATATTCCCAGACTTCCCCAGAGAATTGATCAAATTCCTTGACTTTTGTCTGGAATACACAATTTTTTCAGAGAGTCCATGACCAGTGGGAACCCTGAACAGACCCAAAAAAACTACAATAATACAATCCATCTAAATATAATATTTGTCTATGAAATCATACATCATACCTTGGCGTGTCTGTTTCGGAGAGCTTGTCTAGCAGCTCTCTCAGTGTCGCCACCTGCTGTCAACCAGGCCTGCTTAGCCTCTGCTCTGGACAGTTGTACCACGCCTCCTTTTTGTCCAGCATCGACCTCCTTATGAGCATCCTCGGTAGGACATTCACACAGCCTGTTCTGTGATAGAGGACAATGAGTCACTGAGAGGACCAATATTACTGAAATGAATGATAAAGTGGCATCCAGTTTAAGATGGATGCCACTTATCTTGAAATTTGAGCATTTAAACTTGTTCATTCATGGGATTGAAAACTTTGATTTGTAAATCTTTTTAAAACTTTTTTAGCCTTCGACAGCTCAAAATGTAGGCCTGGATTACAAAAATTACAAATATAAACTTTGTAAAAACAAAAAAATTCCAGCAGGCTAAACATACATATATTCAGGTTAAAAGGGCAAAGTAAGAATTTGACTGGCCTGTAGCACAAAATCAGGTCACAAATACAGTCTGATCTGATCTGAAATAATGGTCTGATCTTCATCTAAGTCAGAACAATACATAAACACAATGGGCCTCATTCACAAAACTTGCGTAAAATCAGATTTGTTCGTAAAGCGTTTGTACGAACGTTTGTACGAACATAGTCTGATTCATAATTTTGTTCGTATCTGAATTTGTTCGTTGGTACGATCAAAAACTATGTGTGTTTGGCGCCACAGTGCGCTGCCGTCCTCCAGTGGCTAATGAGATGCGCCTACTTCTTATTCTTTTTTGCAATGTAGTTTCATGTCGAACCGTTCCTTTTTTACCTCAGCAGCGATGTGTGTTTCTGCTGAAACAGCATTGACAGCATTAATAATTTCTTGCTATGCTTTACTTTTATCAGTTCTTGTGACTCCACTGCTTATGCTTCTGAAAACGTTTTCTCATGCACGCGTGCGCGGAACACTTCAAAGATTTAAAAAATATACAGGTTAGTGCATACTAGAGGCAATAAATTAGCTTTAGTTTAGTTGTGCAATTCTGAGTAGCGGGTCAAACAGCAGCAGGCTCAGCGGGACACTGGAGGTACGTGCACTTAGGTTGGATGAGACGATAGCTGAAGGTGCTTCGTAGCCCACTCATCTCTTCATAGAGGGGCTGGGATAAGATGGATTGAAGATGTATCTGATTTTAGACCTCATCCTCCCCTCCACAACTGAGCCAGCTTTCTTGACCAGCTTATTGACCAGTTTCCTCTTGGCATCCTTTGCGTTGATGCCGCCTCCCCAACATACAACAGCAAAGAAGAGTGCACTAGCCAACACTGTCTGATAGAACATGCGGAGCAGCCTGAATGACCTGAGCAACCTCAGGAATTACAGTCTACTCTGACCTTTCCTGTAGAGGGCATCAGTGTTGTCCGACCAGGAACTTGTAAGATTCCACCATCTTCACCCCTTGCCCTGGAGGATGACCGGTGGTGGGCACTTCTTGTTCCGATGCAAGTCCACCACCAGCTCTCGTCTTGCTGACATTGAAGTAGTTGTAGTAGTAGTTGTCGTTGCACCATCCGATGAACCTCTCCACCAGACTCCAGTACTCATCCTCGTTGTCCTCATTCTGAAGATGAGTAGACCCAGAATTTAATCTAAAGTCTGAGGTGTAGAGGGTGAACAGTACGTTCCTTGAGGTACACCCATGTTGCTCACCAGCATATCAGACAGGCTGGTCTGTACGAGAAAAAACTGTGGCCTGCCGGTAAGGTATTCTGTGTGCCATGGCGTGTTCTATCTGCATGGCTGAAAGCTTCTCTGCAAGCAGGAGTGGCTGGATGGTGTTGAATGCACTGTAGAAGTCAAAAAACATGATTCTCACAGTGCTCCCAGGCCTCTCCAGGTTATGAGTTAGAGTATGCCTTATGCAGCATGTAGATGATGGCATCGTTGACTCCAAGGTGTATCTAGTATGCGAACTGCAGGGGGTCCAGAGAGACTGCCACAAGGGGCTTGAGGTGCTGCAGGACCAGCCTCTCAAAGGTCCTCATAATATGAGAGGTCAGTGCCACTGGTCTGAAGTCATTGAGGGCACTGGAGCAATCTTTTCTGGAGCAATTCTTGGGCACAGGGACGATGCATGATGTTTTCCACAGGGGTGGCACTGTAGGTCCAAGGAGATGTTGAGGATGTGCCGGAAGACACCAGCCAGTTGGCCAAGTGATCACTCAGAATCACTTTGTATTGATTTGCAGTGACCAAAAGTGGACCCAAACCATGACAGAAAAATGCCCCCAACAGTATAACAGAGCGACCGGACCCTCTCACTGTAGGGGTCAAGCATTCAGGCATGTACCATTCTCTTGGTGTACACCACACATGCACTCGCCCACTTGTCGAGAATATGGTGAAGGATGACTCATCAGACCATATCACTTTTTTTCCACATCTCTGTAGACCAGTGCCTATGGTTTTTGCACCATTGAACTCTCAAATGTGCATTCATCTTTGAAATGAGGGGTTTATGCACTGCAACCCTACTATAATATCCATCTATGTAGTTGTCAACGGACAGTCTGATCACGTCCTGCATTGACATTCTCGGTCACCTGAGGAAGAGTTGCTTTTCTGTTTTCCTTACATATTGCACTAATGCATGAGCATCATGGTCATCGAATGTGCGCTTTCGACCACAATTTTCTATTTACTGATGTCTTTCCCATAGATCTAAATGCAGATGTCACTTTAGTCACTGTTCCTATTGAACCACTACTACACTACTACACTAGCCACTTGAGTTGTCTTTGTGACTGAAGCTCCTGGCATCCGTGCCCCAATAATGAACCCTCTTTCAAAGTCATTTAGACAACCGGGCCTCCTCAGTATTTTTATACATGCCACAGAGCATGATAGGATGTTACTTGCTTAATTGTATCATGCAGTACACCTGTATGGAAGCATCTGCATTTGTTATGTTTCTCCACTCGTTTAACCCCTGAACATGCAGGTCTCTCTCTTCCAGGAGAACTGCGGTGTGGTTCATTAGGAGTGAGAACGTACCAACTACTTTAATACAAGTGTATTAAAGTTTTCTTCCACAGAACCAAATACAAAAATGCAGCAAAGTAAACTTTTCCGCTATTGTTTGGACCAAAGAAAACCAACTGTAGGTGTGATTGCACCCTGAATTAAGCTTTTGGTACTTACTGTATGCTCTGTTGTGGTCTTGTTGTCAATTACAGAATGTACTGAGGAAGATGCCACCAACATACAGATCTGGTCTAATAGCAGAGGCAGCTCTGCTTTCAACCATTCGCAAGGCAGAGTACTGGCATCTCCGGCTACCCGCATGCCTGTGTACACCTCCTCTGGGCTAACTCCTTTCTTCTCCCCATCCTGACAGAGAAACAAGGGACAAATATATATGGAACAATACAATATAGATGCAAAATAAACTGAAGCAGTCTTACAAGTCTATGTATATGAACTGAAGTCTATTACTACTGAAAATTGATCTCAGATGTCATCAAAGGTTGTTGTAAGTCATTGAAAAAACACCTCACATGACATCCAAAGATCTGGAGAGATCTGGGGTAATGGCTTCAGCCCGTACCCTATGCCGGAAACTAAGCCAAGAAGGGCTTTACATCAGAGGCCAAAGACCCCACTGCTGAAAGAGAAACACAAGAGAGGCCTGATTGATCTTTGCCAAGAGCCACCTGGACAAACCTAAATCCTGGGAAAATGTCCTGTTGACTGATGAAACCAAAGTAGAGCTCTTTGGCAATGCAGATCAGAGAAAACGTTGGACTGTTCTGGAGTGGTCAGTGATGAGTCCTGATCTCAATCCCATTGATAACCTATGCGAGACCTGAAATGTGCAGTTGATCAAAAGATGTCGCATAGCATAGGGTAGAAGTGTAGGGTGCCGATCACCCATTTGATGGTGAGGCACTCCTGCTTCATGATTCTGTACATTGTCTCCCGCTCGGAGAGTTTCCGACTCAAAACGGTTGTTAAACGCCGGTCGCTGGAATTTCGGCGAAAGGCGATGAGTTTTCAGGTCTGTTTATATTTATTATAAAGCTAGAAAGTTCAAGAGATGCCTGCAGAGCCTTAGCTGCTATCTTAGGGTTCTTTTTCACCTCAACCATTGCACAGCTTGATCTTTGCTGGACACCCACTCCTAGTGAGAGTAGCAATGACACTGAATTTTCTCCATTTATATACAATCTGCCTGACTGTAGACTGATGTCCCAAGTGTTTGCTTTTGTAGCTTTTTCCAGCCTTATGAGCCTCAACAACTCAATTCAAAATGTATTTTGATCAGGACATATTCCACTTTAAATGATCTCTTTTTTGGAGAGCAGACTTTGTTAGTAACCAAACATTTTGGGGTTTTGGCACTTGGCAAAGATTCCTGTGTTTCGCTTTCACCTGTGGGGTCTTCTGTGGCCTCCGATCGTAAAGCCCTTCTTGGTTTCCTCTTACTACCGCATTCTTGGAGATTCTTAACAATTCCATGAGCAGCAAATTTCTTAATAACACACTGTGGAAACCAAGGTCTCTAGAGATGTGAGATGTGAAAAATTATGTTTGAGGATGTCAGAAAAACGTATGATCACCAGCCAGCTCTTTTATCTTCATTCATTCATTTATACCATGTGGGCACCTGCAACCTGTCACAGGTGAGCTGAATTACACTGCAAATAAGAATATATTTCCTCCAAAAAAATGTATTTTGAATTGTACTAAAGGGTGCTAATAATCATTGCCATGGCCACATTTTTTTTTTTAATTGTTTGACCATGTGCTGTTGTAAGTCGATAGATGAATGTATGAAGACCGAAAGTTGTTTCAATTTCCAATTATTTCACAAGATATTTTACATTATCTGCATAAAGAACTGGCCAGAACTAGAATAGACTGTCTATTGTAAGTCTTGCAATGTCCCTTTACAATGTATGTGAGGTCTGTTGTCCTGTACCTTGTGTATCAGTATGCACAGTGAAACTCCAAGTTGTCAATATGCCTCATAACCAATGTCACTAAGACAAATGCCTGGTCATGTATTGTACTTAGCAATTACACAGACTG
This sequence comes from Hoplostethus atlanticus, assembly GCA_034670405.1. NCBI lineage: Eukaryota > Metazoa > Chordata > Actinopteri > Trachichthyiformes > Trachichthyidae > Hoplostethus > Hoplostethus atlanticus. The sequence continues at coordinate 434,020 of JAXDDX010000238.1, forward strand.
TGATTCTGATTAAACAATACTTGTTAAAACTATCACAAAAGCTTGGGACTTTCAAACACAAAGTTGTCTAAATTCACACACAGATGCATTGATGCTGGAGATTGCACTGGAGCTGAAACATCCGGGGCAGGGATGGGCAATCATGTGACATGGAGGGCCAAGAGTCTGCAGGTTTTCAGTCCAACCAAAAACTGCAGCAGCTCATTTCACTGATTAGTTCCTCCTCTCTGGTTGAAGTGGTACTAATTAGTGAAATGAGCTACTGTAGTGTTGGGATGGACTGAAAACCTGCATGTGGGCTTCCATGGACCTTATTCAGGTTTCATGGTGGCCAGATTTGATTTATATCATACTCGGGATGGGAAACACTACCCAGAAGGCAGTGACTTTGGACAAAAAAATAAATAAAATATACACCAAAATTATCCTTCAATATTATCAAGGGATGAGCACAGTTGGAGGCTATATTACCAAAGAAGGTCCAATCAAAGACTAAAGCAACATCCATGATGTTAATTCATAATGTTAGCAGTCAACTATTTCCAAACCAACTAGGTCTAATTGTCTAAGTTGTAGCTTCCAACAAGTCACCCAACGCTAGCATTGGCTAACAGACACAGCTAGTATAAACAATTTGACTTTCAAAGAAGCACCACTAAGCATATGAAGCATATTATTAACAATAAAGGCTGCTTAGGCTGTCGGAATTATTAACCGGCAGCCTTAGCCAGTGACCATCGTAACAGACAAAAATATTGTGTAGTCAACACATGCAATCTAGACAAGAGGATGATGAAGGCAGCTCACCCTAATCAGCTGAATCAACTTCAGCCCGTCCTCCTTCATCAGCCTCTGCCTTCGCAAATCAGTATCCTCTGGGGGCGGGTCTTTGGATTTGATTGGCAGGGCTGGGACCCGTCTGACAGGGGAGGGAGGGCGCAGCTTGGCAGGCAGGGGGGCGGGCTCTGGACGAGCCAGGTCACACATCTCACACACTGTAGCTGGAGAATAGTTCAGATAGGTACAGAACTGACACACCCACTGGGGGGGGAGAGAGAGAGAGATTTTGAGTTTGCCTTTCTTTCATTTTTCTTGATGAGCACTATCAGCAAACATTTACTTTTGCAACATTGTTACAGAACAGTCATGTCAATAAAGCTTGTTGAATTGAGTGAAACAGACAGGCATAGAGAGAGAGAATTATTCCAACTGGATATTCTCTATTCTCTAGGGAGCCGAAGTTGACATCACTTCTGCCCGCCTCTGGATCAGTTCTGCCTATTCTAATACATTACAGATTACTTGATATATAAACTACTAACCGTACCATTCCGATTCTGAAATATGTTGTAGAATGAGGTGATATTCATTGACAACCTTATATGTACACACTTTTGCACCCAAAATTTCTTGAACAGAAATTATAGAAATGTGTAAATCTTATGATTACTATTATGATTATGATTATTAACGGAGAGTGCTGCCAGGTGATTTTCAACAAAATATATTGCTTTGCTTAGTTGTTGTAAGACATGTCCACCCGTGTTTATGGAATAACACGCTAGCCACCTAGCTGCTAGTAAACCAGTGGTTTATCTTGGTTAACTTCCGCTTTGGCTCCGTATTATTTAATAAGGTATTTTCCTGAGAATTGGAATAATGGACTACCTTTATTCAAAAGTGGAGACCAATTCCACCCTCAAAATTGCAGAGGGATATATGGCAACAGTGCCATGGGAAAGGTGCTTTTCGGTATCTTTAGCTCCCGAATTGTTGACTTTCTAATTGATCACAATGTCCTACATAAAAGCCAGATTGGACTCATACCCAACAATCAAACAGTGGATCATATTTTCACCCTTGCAACTCTAACCAACACTCATGCACCAAAATAAAAGTAAAATTTATTTGATTTGATTATTTGATTTAATTGATTTCAAGAATGACTTTCATTGTGTTTGGTACCAGGGGCTCCTCTATAAATTATTGGAGAGTGGTATAGAGGGGAAAAGCTAGTAATTAAATCAAGTAAGACTTAATTCAATCAATGTATAGTAATAATCAATGTGCAATTACATTTGGAAACAAAATCAAATACTTAAAACAGTGCAAGGGAGTGACGCAGGGCTGCAGCATGACCCTCTTTAACATCTATATAACTAAATTGGCTGAACAACTACAAACTCCACAGCCTCTGTCAGTCGGCTGCACGCAGAGGTCAAATGCCTGATTTATGCTGACATCCGTGTTCTCCTTTACTCCTCTAATGAGGGTCTACAACAGAGTTTGGATATCCATGACAAATTTAGCAAGAGATGGGCACTAACAGTAAATCTGAAAAAGGCCAAAATCTTAACCTGCCCAGAAACATCCAATTCCTTGCAACATAAATTAACACTTTGACACATAGAAATTGAGCACACCAAAAGTTACACACATTTAGGTTTGATTATCAATTCCACAGGACATTTCAGTACGGCTGTGACTGAACTCAAAGATAACTATCGTACTGGTGTACTGGTCTGGTGCACTGGTGAGATTAGTCACGTTGACAAAGTACAGACTCAGCGAACACAGCCATTGAAGTGTAATGAAGCTGCACTGCGGCCCGGCGAGTGTGTCAAGCCGGGCAGGAAGTCAGACACAGGAACGGCATAGAGCATCTGGTCAATTTTCAAAATAAAACAAATTGATGATTGATTGATTGACACTCTGATTGATGATGGCGATGGATTGAGGGAGAGAGAAAGAGAGAGAGAGAGAGAGAGAACCCTGGCGTAATGTTAGTCAGAGCTAACAAAATGTCAGCAATTTGGCAATTTTTTACACTTTTTTTTTAAGGTACTGGTATCGGAATCGGTATCGGGTAGGAAAAAATCGGGACATCTCTAGAAGGCACGGTAGAAACAGAGCTGCACTTCCTTACAGACTGCAAGAAATACAACACACACAAGTTCTGTTAGGACAAATTGTAGTCTGTGCATTATCAGCAGCACAGTATGTATCTGCTTGTCATAAGTTGAGGAGCAGCGAGTCGCTCAAACAGAAAACAGCTCTGTATGTTTCTTGCTTTGGATTGTTCTTCTAAGATCATTACAGTTGTGCATATATGTGTGTGCACAGACATGTGTGTGTATGAGTTATGTGGCAGACTGGGGCATCTGCCACTGAGAAACTGTGGGAAAGGACTACATTCCCCAGCAGACAACAGCCAGTCAGCCATCTTGCCCAAGGGGAAGGGGGTTACTAATCAGCCAGGTGAGAGCTGATTACCTCACCAAAAACTTGTGAGTGGAATCTACAGTCCACAGGAGGAAGACCATCCAGGGAGGCTGCTGAAGGTTCTCCTGACCAATTTGATTTCTGGAGATAAGTTTAAACTGTCATTTGAGTAGTGATGGTGAAATGAAGCTTCTTGAAGCGTTGAAGCTTTCCAGCCAATTGGGTTGAAAATAGGTTCATTTCTCGAGGCTTCAAGTGCACACTAGGGACACCTGCTGGTCAAAAGAATAGAGCAGACAGTCTATTGTAGATGAAGACAGCGCTGTGATGTGTGTAATAGTTGGGCCATAAATTAAACTCCTGATGTGAATAATGAAATGAATACATATGTATTGGTGTTAAGACCTAATATAAAACCAAAATCGAATTGAGACGATGACCTCAATATTGAAGTAGATAAATGCACACTGCGATGTGCATGTGTCAGCTATTCGGTAGCAAAGTGGGTGACATTGCTGCAAAGATTGATAATGTGGCTGAAGGGGTGGGGTGCCCAGGTTCGAAACCTGATGTGAATGTGTTTAGTCCATGAGTTATTTCTCTTACTGTAGTATACGATCATAATACAGCTTATTATTATAATACTCTCATGAGTAATGCGTAATTGTCAAATGTGCCTGTTCATATACAGTACAAACTACAATCCACGTTGTGAGGGGCTCTTTCCTTATATCCATAATTCAAAACTGCCCACCAACCCTGAATCCATTCCTGAAGCACTCTGTGGATGAGGCTTCAAACGTCATCGATGACATAATGATGTTAAAATGATACAAGCCTCGATACAGGGCCTCAGCGGAAACTGCCCTACGTTCTCGACACTCGCTTCGAAGCTTCGGTATCAAGTGTAACATCACTACATTTGAGTTAAAGATTAAAGGTGAGCATTCTGTTTGAATCCTGCCTTTAGCATGAACTGTGCCAGGAAACTGCCCTGGTGACACCTGGCTTTTCCCTGAGGTGCCACAGTATTAGTGTATGAGTATGTGTGTTATAAATCGCAGTGGTTCTTGAAAAGTTCTGTCCATTTTCATCTTCAATCTGAATGCATTGTTGCTACGTGTAAGTACATGTAACCCCCCATCCATACACACACAATAACAGGACAGATGTATAGAATCCTGAGAGACCTGCGGTGTTCAGCTCCTCTAACTCTATTAGGAAAACCTGACGGTCCAACCCTAAACCACCAGCTCTCCACAGCATGGCCCACAATGGTTCTCTCCAGCAGATGTTGGTTCTGTACAACAGTTTCTTAGCTGCCTGGAGCAACCCTGCTCTCCAATTCAACAAAGCCTTGCCCCGGTTTGGTGCATGTTAGGCTATATTATTTTTTTCCCCCACATTGAGGTAAACCCTTCACCCATGGATTAACTGAATGCAATGTTTTGAGAAGTTCTCTTCAAAAGGACACTTCTACTAGAGGGAAATATCAAAGAAAATATCAAACTTTTTAATGTTAAATTCAGAGGAGAAACTAGGGAGGGACAACGGCTCCTCTGGCAGCTAAATATGTATCTACCTGCCACAGCCTGAGGGACTCACAATGACCACTGCAGCCATCATTTGTATGGAGACTGATTAAATCCACAAAAGTATAGATACAGTATGTATTGGTTTGTACATGTAATAACCAAAGAATGTACTGTATCAGCATAAAATAACACCTGTATATATGACACCTGTAAAAGCCTGTTTCTGTGTTTTAAATGTTTTCTATATCTGATTATTCTGTAAATTGCTTAGGCAACATGTTTTTATTCATGTCAATTAAATTATTTGAATTGAAAGAGAGATAGAGACATACACATAGGGAGAGAGAAAGACAAAGAGAGAGGGCGAGAGGTCAAACAATATCTGTAAATACTTTAATAGTAGGTCTTTAATAGTAATATGTAATAAAATGATAAATAGTAGTAATCAAATAGTAATATGATACAGTAAAGAAAAATCTGATATCAATAAGAATAGAGAAAATAGGCATTACCATTTGTTTCCTCTTAAGGGGCTTTCAGCAGGTTGAAACAAATGCAAAAACAAAAGAATTATGTGAAACTATTCTGTGGCCCATGTCTGCTCACATATCCCACAATGACACATTAAGAAAATAATGGTAGTGTTGAGTTACCAGTTAAATATGGAGGGTACTTACATCCACGCACGTCTGCAAATCTCCACCTCTGTTATCTCAATCTGAAAAATGTACTCAATTTGTACATTTGTATGGCCTCCTGTAGATCCGCTATTGTGAATACCATCCTGTTTACGCGCTGTAATCTTTCATATAGTTTTTCTCATACTCTCATATTCTTATTTTATAAAGTACACATCTCACACTATGTCTCTGTCTCAGTAAATTCTGCGTCGTGTTTAAAATACCCATGTGCACTATTCTTATTTATATCCTATTCTTATTTAATGTATCCTATTACTATCTGCTGCTAAAACGGCCCAATTTCTCCACAGGGATCAATAAAGTTTAATCTAATTTCATCTTTCTTTCATCTTTCTAGCAAATCTAAAGGCTCTGGCACTTGAATACACTGCTTTAACTTTTAGAGGAGGAGGTATCACACACACACACACACAAGGTAACTGACCTGGCTGTCGGGGTCACCAGGCATGCCCATTACAGGTGCCGGAGGTCTCGGGGGGGTGGTGGGTGGGTGTGTCGGGGTCACGGGAGGTCGTGTGGCCAAACGAGGCCGTTCACACACCTCACACAGAATACTGTTGGCTGCATTCACCACAGTACAGCTCTTACACTGCCACTCTGACCAACGAATAACACACACACACACACACACACACACACACACAAACAAACACACACACACCAGAAAAGTCAATTCACTCTGTATTCACATTACAAAGTAAAAGACAGAGAATTCATTCTCTGTTAAAGGAAAATTCCACCCTCAGATACTCTTATGTATCATCAATCTACGATGTTCAATGCATTCCAAGAGTTATTTTGTAATTAAATGTTGTAATTTAACGGATAATGTCTATTCTGTGAATATGTGTTATTCCACCTTCAATAACTTGTAAAGCAAACAAGTAAAAGCAAATTAATGAATTTATTTATGATTACTGGAAGAGAGAACAATTTACAACCGCTTTTTTCAATATTGACATTCAAAAGTATCCACAGACTATCCAATATCAAGGTAACTTTTTACGTGCAGACAGAGAAAGCAAAGCGGGAGCACTAGCATTGCCGGCAGAGAAAAAGTCCCACCCCTTACTCAAAATGTAACATGTCTTGTGGCTACATTGTATTATGGTCTATTGAGGCTACAGTCGGTGAAGAAATTGTTGTGTACGATTTCTCCCTGGCGGTTACTGTTGGTGTTTTAGATTGTTGAAATATCTTGACGTGATGTCACGTCATCTCAGTTTGACCAATTAATCATGTGAATCAGAAAAATACACCACCAAACAACAAAATGGACCCAGTGTAGCATCACAAGGGGGTGTGTAGTGGGTGGCTGGTATGTCCCCATCCGGTGGCAGCAGCGGGAAGTGCAAAATGGCCACCTTTGCCAGAACTACCCTGTCAGGGGACAGGTGTGAGTGTTTAAGCCACTTGATTGCAGCAGGCTGCACTTAAGGGCCCAATCCCATTTCTTATCTTTTCGAGTGCACCTCGCTTTTCGACTTCACCTCTTCAGGAAACACTACCCTGACCCTTCCTCTTAGCCTTGCCTATTTGTCGTCAATTATATGTATGAGCTCTTGTTTATTGGCTCTTGTTTATTTGATACACTTATTTGTCTTAGCTCTTGCTCAATTGATTTTCTTATTTGTCTCATTTGTTTAAGAAAAAGTAGGTAGCTAACTTATTGCACTTTTACCTTAGCACTAGTTATGCTCTTAGTTGCTTGTTTAGGAAGGAAATGCACTTACGATTTCTGGTGACTAGTAGTTTTCTTGCCTACCTATGTTGAATGCACTTACTACTTCAGCACATTCAAAACCGTGGCTAGTTCCAGCACATTTATGTGAGCAGAGGGAGGAGTCTTCCACCGAGCGTCGACAAAGTGGGGGAGACAAGTCCCCCCCCACCCCGTCAGAGAAGCATCTGTGAACACAACAACGTGAGATGCTACTCTGCCCAGAGGAACCCCTGTGGACATGGTAATGGGGTCTCTCCAATGGTTCAGGTCTGGTGTCACTGAGAGCGGAATGGACAACATTCTGTGCTTGTGACACCTGGGGTCTAATTTCTAGGGGGCAAACCGACCCAGGGGAACCACTGGGTGAGCTGCTGCCATAAGCCCTAGGAGACGCATAATCGACAGGGCCGTCACGACCCTGTGGGCTTGGAATGCAGTTAGTGCGGTTGAAATGGCTACTTGCATCTGGGGCGAGAGCTTTGCTGTCATAGATGTTGAACCTAGGGATAAACCTAGATACACCAGTTGACGGCTGGGGAACAGCGTGCTTTTCTCCCAATTGATGGCAAAGGCCAGAAGGGAGAGATGCACCACTAGTGACCTCGTGTTTTCCCTGGCTTCCTCCTCCGATGGGCTCAGAACCAGGATATCGTCGAGGTAAAATTGAATTCTTATCCCTCATTGACGAAGGGGGTCCAGCGCCACCTCGACGCACTTTGAGAAAGTGCGCGGGGTAGAGAATAGCCGAAAGGGAAAGGCATTGATACTCGGACGCTCTGCCCTGAAAGGCGAAGCGGAGGAACTTCCTGTGTGATTGGAGAATGGGGACATGAAAGTAAGCGTCCTTGAGATTGATGGACGTTAACCGGTCGCCCTTTCTCACACACCTTAGCAGTGCTCTGGTGGTGAGCATTCTGAACTTTCTGAGCTTGCCGCAGGGTCGCTCAGCCTCGTCTTTATACCTATAAAGACGTCTATTATACCCTTGAAAAGTGGCAGACGGTGTTTGGACATGAGAGGGTGCCCCCCCTTCAATGTACCGTTCAACCACTTGGGAACCGCGCATTTCTCTAGCCAGAACGCATAGCGTTCGGAGAGAGGGTGGTTGGGGAGCGTTGTTTATGAACGTCCTGTATTCTCTGGCCCCTACCGCCATCACATGTGATGGTGGGCCCCTCGGGGGGCTATGACCAGCCCTGCTGTCAGACTGTTGGGAAGAGAAGTGCAGGTTTAGCCACTCCCGGGCCTGGGGGACGAGCCTCCTTTTGGCCGGTATGGCCAGGGCTACGTCCGGCCCTGGCCTCTTACTTTTCCCCAGACAGCTGTCAGACTGTTGGGAAGAGAAGCGCAGGTTTAAAGGGGGCACCCCTCGAAAAGGGCACTCTTGCCCCAAAATGGCACTCTAGGTGGGTGCGGTCCTCATCCATGGCCTGGATGAAGGCCAAAACATCATCTAGCCTGGGGCCGAACAAGCCATCTGGCCACAGAGGCCCGTGGAGCAGGCAGAGCTTCTCCTGCTCCGCCATGGAAGCATGGGAGAGCCACATGGCTCTCTGTGCCATAGTAGACCAGGCCATGCACGGTTCAACTCCCACTGCCACCTGTCAATGATGACAGGGCAGAAGCCAACAGAGCGATGTTGTTGACAGCGGCTGCGCTATGGGCCGAACAGAAATATGTCTAGTCCGCCAGAGCGGCCAGCTGCCTATGGAGACGGGAGGGAGGCAGCCGTTTCTCGTCTGGACGCCATCCAGCGCCCAGACAGAAAAGTGCCGCCAGGGGAGACTCTAGGCGGGGTATCCCCCTCGCCTGTTGAGCGCTCCAACCCTGGCCGCTCCATTCAGGTAGGGTTGGACCGGTGGGAAGAGCGGGCAGATAGCGAGAGGACGAGACAAGGGCGGGGGCTTAAAAAAGTCCTCTTATGCATTAACTTTTAAGTGCTGTTCATGTTTTGTGAGTGAGCCACTACATGGTATATCCTAAATAATATTATCATTAGATTTGGTGGGTTGGTGACCTACAAAGTCACAGGAAGTGTTTAACAGTTTCAATTTATTGACTTTACTTGTGTATATTATATGGTGAGAGAAGCACTATAATAGTCATTTTCTAATTTGTGTGTGTGAGAGGTTAATTGTTATTTGCAGAGCTTGGACTCATCTGCAGTGAGATTTGACTTGCTTGAGACTTGACCTGACTTGACAGCAGTAACTTCACCCCGGCAAAACCCAGAGCAATAGCTTTTTATTCATAAATAAGTAACAGTAACTGTTAAATAGGCTATTTCCCAATCGCAAGCCTAGTTCATTACACACTGCTCTGCCTTTCTGCAGTGTTGGAAGGTAATAGGCACTGCCACACTGGTGTGTGTTATCCGATGGAAACAATCAATAAATAACCCTGGTATAAATGTTGCGTTTCCTATGACTGACCAAGCACAACTACGCCGCCAAGCCTTTATCTAGTTTAACTCCTCCTGCTAGAAGGAGTCGCTCTGCTGCAAATAATGTTATTTGACCTGATTTGAGACTGCAGTGCAAATAACAACGTTGCTGAACAATAAAAGAGAGAAACTGTTTAGCTACTCATCTTCTTTCATGAACTGCTTCATATTCTCTGATGCACAGCCTACAAGAAGTTAGGTAAGCAAGCTTCTCCGATTAACCTGTGTGCAGCTTTCCCCCAGTGCACTTCAATTCTTTATGTAGCTAGGCTAAAACAGTAGACCAAGCCTAGACCTACTTTTCATTATTGATATTTTTTGTTTCTATAAATATTTAACATTATTACTGAGGCCTCTTCAGTGTATTATACCTGTAATTATGCAAACTTCTGAATCATTAATTATGCAGTTTGATCTGCAGAGATCTAGTGTGCCCCCAGAATTATTGTCAACACAAGTTATGAGCTATGTTCTGTGTTCTGAAGACTCAAACAACAATCATTTTACAAAAGAAAAATCTATTTTCAGTGTGTGCTTGTCTTATTCTGAGAAGATGGCTGATTATTGGCACCCAAAGCTCAAGGCCTATATTCAAGAGTAGACTACCATTTTAATAATTGATGTAGCCTATCTGCATTCTTCTGGTTTGACTGCTCCTTAAATGGGGTGTGGCTGCACACTTTCATAGAGTACAACTCAGAGATAGGTAACAAATACTTCTAGAAATGCAGAAAGAGGGGTACAAATATAGTAGTCGTACTAGTTGGCCAGCATGACTGTTTTTCATGAGGTTTCTGGGGCCACAGTGCAAAAGGAAAATTAAGAATGCAGTTTTTACTTATCTAGATTGCTGTATCTGTGTTATGTTTTATTTTTGATACATTTCTAATTTGCAGTCTCATACTACAGGCGATTTTGGTAATTGACAACTCAAGTCAGCAGTTTTATGAGTAGATAAGCAAAAAGTGAGCAGAGTATATAACTAGAGCCCGACCGATATATCGGTTTGGCCGATACATCGGCCATTTTTTGACTTTTTTGATGACATCGGGATCGGTAGTTATACAACTGATGTGTCCCGATTTTTAAATAAGTAAACAAAAAAATAAACAAAAAAACATTGATTATTTATCCTGTACTTGTCTGTTTGAACGTTGTAATTGCTATTTACTAGAATTATCCAGTAGAGGGAGCTCTAATACAAGTGTGAGCAGCTGACGCGCTACTTCTGTAATACGATCTTTTACATTTTTTATCTATCAAAAGTTCTTTGTGTTTATTTTTATTTATTTGTTTGCTTATAAGTTCAATGTTCTCAAATATAGAAAATTTAATAAAATATAAGTTTTTCAAATTGATTTGAAAATGTTGCACTTTTTGACAAAATATCGGTCAAAACATCGGTAATCGGTGGGCTAGGACTCTCCTAAAACGGGATCGGCATCGGACCCAAAAATCTGGCATCGGTCAGGCTCTATATATAACAGGTTATAGAATTTATGTCAGGATAAAGTATATTATCCATTGCAGTGGCAAAGTGTGCCTTGGAGGTGTTTCAAATCTTGCAACTTTAGTACACAATGACAAATGACAGCTATTAACACTACTAGTACTAAAACTGGTCCTGGGAATAGGACTGGGTACAAACTAGCTGCACTGACATTACTGCTACACTGCAACCAAAATACTAGCGCATACAGTGCACATGGATGCACATGGATGCACACACACACACACACACACACACACACACACACACACACACACACACAGTATACAGACCAGTGGTGGTGGCAGGCTGAGCTTCATCTACAGAAGAGCTGGCTGAGGCCAAGCGGGGGTGCTCACACACTTCACACAGCACATCCTGGATTGAGTTGACTTTAGTGCAGTGAAGGCAATGCCAGGAAGATGAACTGAAAGACAAGGGTACATATGCAAAAAAAAGAAAACAATGAAACACAAACTTATATATTCAAAAGAGGCTTGTTCGGAGGTGAGAACTAGACATTTTGGGTTTTTTTTATTTATTTTTTATTTAATTGCTACTACTCATGCAAGCACCCAATGCAAACACTTTTCAGGTATTTTTTTTTTTTAACTATTTCAGGTGAGCACGTTGTTTAGTACTGCAACTCCGCCCGGATGGTTCTTGGTCCCCCGAAAAGTACTACCTCGCTAGCAGGAACTTATTTTGGGCCAGGAACTATCCAAGAGGAACCTTTTTGTGGCTTGTTCCCCCGGTCGGAAAGGTCAAAGTTTCTGGAACTAAGTACCAATAGAACAAAATCCATGGATAGTTCCTGCGGTCGGAAAACGCCTATAGAATACTTGAGTGGTGAAGTGGCCTGGTTATTCTGGTTATGGACTGACTACTTAAGCACGGTATATGGGCACACAGTCTTTATTCACTTTTCTATGATTTATAGATGCTATAAATGTGGTACAGACCCACGCAAATTCATGTTTCTGCTATTGACTTTACAATGTGATCTATGGGGAAAGACATGGAAGCGTATAGGCTTAATTCAGATAATGCAAATTGGAAAATAAATGCTAGCATTTTCATTTTCCACTTTTCCATGCATTATCTGAGTCAATATGAACATTTAAATGCAATAATCTGATTTGAATTTTCATGTACTGGTATGCACAGTAGCTGAAAATATTAAAATGTAAAATTATTACAAACTAATTTTTCATATATTCATAATTTAGATTAAAAATCAATAACCCCTTTGTATTTTTTATGCTCTTACCTTTTGCAATCTGACAATTTGAAAATGAATTGACATTGCATTTGAAATTAGCATTATTTCATATGGTCACAACACAGTGAAATTATTTCTTGTCCATAGCAACATGGCAGTCTTCTACACCAAATTAGTGCTCATTTCAACATTATAAAATTACTTAAGTCTTTCAATTCAGATTTTGTGGTTTCAAGCAGGAATGCACTAATCATGATATTAGTTTTGGGCATTGGGCTGATATCATGCTAAAAAGGTATTTATATCTGAGCATTCCCCAATACTGAATACTGCTAAATGCCTATAACTACCTACAATGTAAATGTCAAAAATGTAATAAAATGACATGTAATAAATGCACCAATTTGTATATTATTTGTACTTTTTGTATATTTTTTGTAATTTTGCTAATTGTATAGTGCTGTGTGCCTCTCTCTTGCTTTGTACACCCTCTGCTGCATAACTGCAATTTCCCCTCAGGGACAATAAAGAGCCATCTAAAGCCTATAACATAATAAAAAGCAAATGTGATTAAAATCTTGAAATGATAAAATCATAAACATAAAATCATAAAATCAAAAAAACTAAAAAACATAAAATCTCTGTACCAATACCTTGTTATTGACTGGTTATTACATTGCTGACGCTGAATCTAATAACATCAATAAGTAATAACCCTTTGGAAACCCTTTTCCCCATAAAGTCAGAATAACACTAACAGCAAAATTAAATTTGACTAAATTTAGTTGTATTACATTATTGACAGCTATGTTACAGGCCTTGAAATATGTCAGATGTTTGACCATTGAGGTATATATTGGATTTTTCACACATATGTCTAAGTCTACATTGTTCAGTAAATAATGGATTGGACTGATATTGGCTGATACTTTCAGATGAGTACTCTGAATCAGTACTTTGAACCAGTGGAATCAGAGCATCCCGAGTTTCAAATGTCAGATCATTATTCATCCAGACCTGTGACTCTTCCTGCTTTTAGATGTCACAGTGGTTCGATGATGACCAGCTCTTTCAGGGTAGGAGTGGTACAGTCTGTCACATTCTAAGCACAGCCATTGGGCACAGTTGGGACAGTGGGCGGAGACAGGAAATATTCCACAGATGGTGCAGTTCTCTGGAAGATTTAAAAAAATAAAAAAATAAAAATCTATCAAAATCAATACATAGTACAAATACACTATCAATACAATGTAAAATACACTGTGCAATGCAGTATACAGTACACTGTACAAATATACTGTACAATACAGTGTACAACTACACTGTGCCATTTAGTGTACAAATACACTTTCCGTGCCACAATAACCCATTTAATGAGAGTAAGCCAGGCATCTTAACCAGGTTTCTCATAAATGGAGTATGTGCTTACCTGGGCTGTTATGACATTTATATGTGTCAAACCAAAACCAGGGCCCCGTTCCTCCTACATGGATAACTGAGTTAGCCGAATAAGTTTGTTTACAATTTGACATAAACAAAGGCCCACTCTTCAAGCTCAAGCCTGCAAAATCATAGGCTTAGTCAGAGTTAGCTGGATTATGACCTGAGGGGTGTTCCACAAAGCGAGTTTACCACTTATCCAGGCTTATTTCACTTAGTCTGGCTCATTTTCAGGTTTATTCGGTTCCACAAAGCAAGCTCAGCATAGTTCAAGCTAAGTTGCTGTGGCAATTTATGCTTCGAAACTAGCCTGCCTCGGGACAGGCTAGATATTAGGCTAAACCACAGTTGAAGCTTAATCGGTACTCCCGTAACACTGATCCGACTGAAACGCAATGATTTTCAAACAAGGTTCCGCCATCCTAATGTTCAACACTATTACCCTAGACCCTACACTATCAGACATAAAATGTAACGTTAATAGAAAATAAAAAATATAAAATGATCTAGGCTGTATCGGGGATACAGTCACGGTTCAGAGCGTTGTTAGGCAACCCCATTGCGTGTCCAGCGAGACCTCAAGTGCTGTATTGCTTTTAGAAAATGGTTACAACTTTTAGAAAAAATTATTTGATGACACAATATTATTTTATTTTCTAAATTATTTTTATTTAAAAAATTCATTGAAATAATAAAGTATCTTGAATATCTTGAATATATGTCAAGATGTTTCCACGGTTGCTAGGAGACGCATTCACTGTTACTGTATGGGATTTACAGTCACTGTAGAACACACTTTCAGCCGATCAATTTCCAGGATGGAAACAACCGATTTCATAAAAATATAATAAAAGTAACAACCAGCCCGAACAGCTCAGTCAGTAGAGCATGAGACTCTCAGTCTTAAGGTTGTGAGTTCGATCCCCATATAGGGTCCAGTACTGTACGATGACTGTAATGTAGTAAAATGAAACGTTACGTACAGCCTTTACTACATCATTTATGGCGATATATAGTACATTTACAGTCTTGAGGTTTCATATATGGCATGGTTTCATTTATAATATTTTTAGCACAGCTTTTCAGTTCTTTAATATTGTTGGAACACATGATATTTAATAAGGTCTATACAATTTGTTCGTTTTTAATTCAACAATTACTTACGCATTCAATCTAGCAGCAATTCGTTGCCAATCTTTCTCTCTCCCTTTATTTATGGCAATCGTATTTCCCTTTTCATTGTAATATGGCTGAATTCTCCATAGACCTCCACTAAAAGTTGCTGTTCAGTGGCCGTGAACATTGCGGCTCTGTCTTTACCGTCATTTTTCGCCATGATGAATCGATCAGATCCATGATCGACCTCTCGGGCTGCTTAAATAAACTGTGTATAAATGTGCACGCACAATTATCTGGATTGCTTGAGCCTGGCTCGGTTTAGCCAGATCACGGTAGCTTGACTTGGGCTTCGTGGAACCGCTTTAGCCCCGATTGATTTGTTAGGTTAACTCAAACCAGGCTTGCGAGGTTAATCGCCGCTTTTCTAAGCCTGCTTTGTGGAACAGCCCCCAGGCCTTTTTAAATTTGCACCATCCATTTCCTGACAAGGCTGTACCTTTACAAAGAGAGGCACCAATAGATCAAGGTGCTACTATAATTACACCTGCTTTTGAGTTTGGCAAAATCCTTTCAGCTGAATAGATAAGATGAGCTAGATAAGACACAGTGGCGAGAGAAGTTTGAATTTCCTGCATAAATGGCTCCTAAAATATGGATCTTCATCTGATTCAGAACATAATGTGATTTAACAAATAACACACCATACATTTAGTTTTACGTGTTTTTATTGAACATATTGTTTAAACATGAACAACCTGTGAGCTGGAGCTAAAACCTTGGAGTGGGTGTCCAGCAAAGATCACAGCAAGAGCACACCACACAATGGTCAAGGAGGTGACAAAGAAGGTAATAGCTAAGTATCTGCAGGCATGTCTTGAACATCTGTGTCCACAATAAGAAAACCACTAAACAAGAGTTCATCGGAGGAAACCACAGCTCTCTACAAAAAACATTGCTTCCCATTTCAAGTTTGCCAAAGACCACCTGGATATTCCACAAAGCTACTGGAATATGTTCTGTGAATGTTCTGTGGATAGATGAGACAAATTGAACCTTTTGGCGAAAGGCACAACACTATATTTGGAAGACGAAAACCTAATCGTGAAACATGGTGGAGGGAGCATCATGGTTTGGGGCTGCTTTGCTGCCTCAGGGTCTGGACGGCTTCAATCATTGAGGGAACGTTGAATTCTAAATTTTATCAGGAAATTCTGCAGGAGAATATCAGGGTAACGGTCTGTGATCTGAAGCTTAACTGAAGTTTGGTCATGCAGCATGGCAATGACCCCAAGCACAACAGCAAATCTACAACAGAATGGCTTAAACAGAGAAAACATTAACATTTTGGAATGACCAAGTCAGAGTCCTGACCTTAACCCTATTGAAATGTTGTGGCATGACCTGAAGCAAGCCATTCATGCAAGGCATCAATGGAATGATCCAAAATACTTAACCGCTGTGCAGGTTTGATCAGTAAGTACAGGAAATGTTTGGTTGAGGTTATTGCTGCTGCTGTTTTTATGACTTGGATAAAGATCAGACCATATTTTAGGAGCCATTTATACAGGATTTATGCAGGTAATTTAAAAGGGGTCACAAACTTTTTATTGCAACTGTAGATAAGATATGTGCGTGTATATAAGAGATATTTTGTTTAGATTTGTTCCCACATGCTCTTTGGGCCATAGGCTGTGGGCTTGTTACAGGCAATACACTTCATATCCTGCCATTTTGAAATAAGGAAAGTGCTAAATACAAATCTAGGTAACTACAATGATGCAATATGGGCTAGATGAAATTGTAAATAGCCTACTTTAATTTAGCTAGAATTTTCTGCAGCGATTGCACTCTCATTTTAGAGGCTTTGGCAGTATTGCATTTCATAGTTGAAATATGTTTTTAGATATGGTATGTTCCTCCATAGCCTTCAGTTATTAACTTTGAGTCTCAGTAAAAAAAAAAAAGGTGCTGTCTCTTTAACCATGGTGCTGGGCCAGCCCAGTGACTCTCCACTCATGTTCCCTTTATTTCAAAACAGGAGCGTGCAATTATCGAGTATAACTACATCCAAGTTTGACAAATCAATCTGCGATCTGCATTCAAGGAATGGTGTTAGCTGGATACAGATTAGAGAGATCACTTAAACCAGCTGTCATCATATTAGCCTGGATTAATTCAACACCATATGAGGAACAGGGCCCAGGTTGACAATGGAAGGGAATTCTCCATGCATGTAAACATAGCCAGTGTTTCAACAGTCAGCAATTAAAGTCTGTTCATCAACAAATATACACATACAAGGCAAGAATAAACAAGTCGTCCCCCATGAATGATGCAAGCACACCTTAGGCTAATCAGTAACAAGTTATGGTCCCTCTGAGTTTTGTCAAAATCAGACCAGTGGTATTGCAGTTATGGCCTTTAATTACAGCACCCCCATCAGGCCAATCAGTGTAATTTTTAAAAAGTGGCAAAATGCATCATCCCTACAAGTTTCGTCAAAATCAGACCAATGGTGTCTGAAATATCACGTTTGAAGGCTGGATGCAATCAGATCCATAGCTCCACCCCCAAATTCATTGCATGGGAGACAACAAATAAATAAAGTAACCAAAGCAGTCAATGCATGGCTGCTCTCCTCACCTGGGTGTTTGGTTGAAGAGGGGGAGGTGGAGACCTGGATGGACCTGGGACTCTTGTGGGCTGAGGACAGGGAGCGACCATGGCTGCTCTCCCTGGAGGAGTGCTGGTGGAGGGAGAAGGCTAGAGACTTTGCCTGGCCCTCCCTATGGCCTGCGGAAGAGGAGGAGGAAGAGGAGGACGAAGGATAGACCACAGCATCTGTGTTGAGACCGACATCCTAAAAGCGAGAGAAGAGTGTGTATGAGCTGACTGTGATGCCTATGATGCCCATAGGCATCATGAACATGCTTGAATTAATTATTTTCTTTTCATTCAACTCTTATTTAGTATTCGGAAAACACAGGTATAGGGTGGGGGCGCGAGTACGAACACAAACAAGAGAAAAATGCTAACAATATTAACAATCATCAGATATAACATTCACATATCAATCAAATTTCTTCATTCACATTTCAAGTTAATCAGGCTCATTATCAAAATTATAATAAAGTACAGAATTGTAATCATTATAAACAGAATACGATGGAAAATGCTGTAATATACCACATGTGAAAACAATCAGAGGCATTTTACAGTGACAGAAACTGGTATAACAATCTCATGCCAGATTGGAATAGCAGTCAACTAACAGGTGTGAGCTTGTGACTGGAAGGCTGCTAGTTTGAATCCCTGTACCAGCTGGGAAATGTGGATGGACGAAATAAACAAGACACATTCTCTTCTCCATCAGTAGCTATCATCTAGGTGCCCTTGTGCAAGGCGCATAACCCCACACTGCTCCTGGGAAGCTGCTCTGTTGCAAAGAGTAGAAGACTGTGGCTTACAATGGGTGTTGTTGACTGTTATCCCTAGTGTGTTTCACCATTCCTCAACCATCATCTATTCCTCTAGAACAGTGGTTCCCAACCCAGTCCTCATGTACCCCCTTGTCCTGCAGGTTTTAGCTCCAGCTCTACTCAGGCACACCTGAACCAATTAGAGGCTTCATGTTTTCATGATACCTGTTGGGGTATGTAGTCCTTCCCCACAGTTCCTCAGTGGCAAATACCCCAGTCTGCCACAGCGGTTATTTGATGTGCACTTGAGTTCGAACTGCATTGTTCTCACCTGCCCAAACGAACCAAACTAAAGGAGTAAACACTTCAGACTTTGATTAAACCGTTCCGAACATGCTTGGTGTGAAAGCACCCTTTGGTTCAAGTTGACAATTTGAGTTCACTTATTTGTCTCATTTGTTTAAAAGTAGGTAGCTAACTTGTTTTGAAGTGGCTTGATAGCACGACAAAATGTGCAAAAGGCCAAGGGGTTTGAATACTTTTGTGTATTTATGTGTCACATTTACACAGGATATATGGGATAAAAAAAAAATTGGCATTAACTTTCATTGCTTCGTCGATGACACCCAAATTTACATACCAGTCAAACCAACCGATAACACCCAATTCCAAAAACTAGAGGCCTGCCTATCGGAGGTCAAATGTTGGATGTCCCTAAACTTCCTACTTCTTAATGGCAACAAAACTGAGATGCTGATTGTGGGACCAGCTAGACATAGACACTTATTTGAGAATAGTACTCTTAACTTTGATAGTTGTGTAATCTCCCAGAGCCCATACGTTAAAAACCTTGGGGTAAAATTCGACCCTACCCTCTCATTTGAGTTGCATATTAAGGAGACCACTAAAACAGCGTTTTATCATCTTCGCAATATTGCCAAAATTCGACCCACGCTAACAGAGGCAGACGCAGAAATTTTAGTACATGCCTTTGTATCATCCAGAATCGATTATTGCAATGTCCTTTTTTCGGGCTTATCTACTGGGCGCATTAAAAAACTACAACTGTTCCAGAATGCTGCTGCCAGAATCCTGACGAAAACTAGGAAATTCGACCATATAACTCCCATTCTATCCTCATTACACTGGCTACCAATTCAGGCCAGGTGTGACTTTAAGGTGCTTTTACTTACATATAAATCATTACATGGGATGGCAGCGTCCTATTTATCCGATTTGATTAAACCATATAAACCGCCACGCGCCCTCAGATCACAGGACGCTGGCTACCTGTCTATCCCAGCAGTCAAAAAGAAAACTGCAGGTAACAGAGCCTTTTCTTACCGGGCTCCTTATCTGTGGAACAGTCTGCCTGCCTCAATTGGAGAGGCAGGCTCTATCGAAGTCTTTAAGTCAAGGCTAAAAACCCATTTATTCTCTCTGTCATTTGACCAGCCTTGAGGGAGTGCCTCAGTCTCTTCTCAGAGTAAGGCTAGACCAGTTAGCTCATCCTAGCTCAGGGTCCTGCCGATGGATACTAGCATCCTATCTACATGTCCTATTCTCCTGGTCTACCTGCTCCTGTCCACTGACGCTGGTCATGTTTGTCTGTGTGAGTGAGAGTGCGTGTATGGGTGGGGGTGGGTGTGTCTCCTATCTGTTCCAGGCTGCAGCCCGGCAGAGTTGGCATCTGCAAGTTTTTCCTTGTCCTCTGTGAGGGTCTAAGGCTGGGGGATGTTGTGTACTAACCATTTATTGTTTTCGCATGTTGGGCACTGTGAAGCCCTTAGAGACTGTAACGGTGATTAAGGCTATACAAATAGATGTGATTTGATTTGATTTAAAGCAGTTTGGGTATGCTTTTATGGTAAAAAGAAATAAAAATTTAAAAATGTAAAAAGTGTCTGCTAAATGACTGTAATGTAATGTAATGAGTCGCACGTACGTCACAATTGACTTTAGAGTCAACTTGAACCTTGTCCTCCAGCCTCGTCTCATGACATTTCATGAAATGTAATAATGCGCTGCATGCACAAAATGTAAGAGAAATATATTTCCCCACAAGGAAAGGATTGGGTGGAGGAAACACGACTAGAAACGAGTAGAAAACAAGTAGTTTGCCATGGAAATAGTACAGTGGAAAGTAATTGTGTGGCAGTCAGTGTTTACCTTCAACTTCACTTGCCACATATTGACAAAAAGTAACTTCTCAGGCTTGTATGAACTGGGCGAATCTGAAAATCAGGATGCCCTCCAAATTTAGTCCTCTAAAGTAACTTATTCAAATACTGCAAACTATGCCATCAGTGGCGTATACCTTACTTTTGTTTGAGCTATACTTGCCCTCACAAGCTGAGAGAAATACCTTCAGTTTCAATGAATGGCTTATAAAATATTTACCAAACTATGAACAATGAATGGACAAATAGATTGACTAGTATACTATATATTAACAGATTAAATAATTTTAATAATTGAAAAAACCCTGAATGGATAGGTAACCATGTTGATGAGCAGTATGTGCAATACACAAGTCTGTCTATATATGAAAAAGATTGAGCTGTTCCCACATTACTGCCAACAATCCTTTGCTTCATTAAAATTGTTCATTCTATTGAAGGTGGCAAATCACACACTGTGCACTTCATACCAAAGTAAGTATTGGCAAGCCAAAGGCTGACCGATATAAAGGAAGCAATGATAGGCTAAGCAGCTAAAGAGGGCTTCATAAACATATTGTAGTAAAGACCGCTATTTTCTGCACAGTTTTACCTGTGTGTCTAGTATTTATTTATTTAATTGTGTTGCATGCTAACACTTGTATACTTTTGTTTTGTGTTACTACAGCAAAATAAATGTGTATTTATTTCAAACAATAATTGCTATGAATACTTAAGGTGTTGGACATCCTGGCACTTGAGTTTGGCAAAACTTCCCAGGGCCAGTGGCATATTTTATCTCACAGCCACCATTTTGACAAATTTCTTCACACAGCAACTCTAGCATTATGACCTCATACTATACCTCATACATGCTGTAACATAGCTCTCTTGCCACATTCTTCAAGTGCTTCCCTCCATCACAGACTCATGGAAATTAATTAGTCTTCCTAAATCTGTGATGACACGACACATTTTGGGTGTGGCTGCCTGGACACCCCATTCTCCCCCTAGGTTTAGTGGATGGTCCAATAATGAGTTGTATCATCTCAAAAACTACATTGCACACTAAATATTGTCACTTTGTTAATAAAATCACAGCAGCTAATCCTGTCATGGAGCAAAAATGTCAGCGTATTACTTAAAATAAAGGTTGAATTGAAAGATATTATGGTAACCTGACAGACTGCTACCTTGTGTCTCAGTGTAGGAATGATTCTCTCATAAAACTCAGGGTGGGGGTGTGCCTCCTGGAACAGAAACCAAAATACAAGTTAAGTTAATACTTATTTTACAATTGATTACCAAGTCAAAATGGATTACAGCATCAACACCTAAAATATGTGTAAGAATAATTCTGTCATATAACAGGGTGGGGATGGCTCCCTTCTGACCCTATATATCCTGTACATAGAGCCTGGTTGTTATATATTTAGCCAGTTATTCAATGGACCTCCATGATGGCGCCAGATGTAGTTGACAGGAGAGTTGTGACACAAATGCAAAGCCTCTACTAGACTGGGAACAAACTCGTAGTACTGATTTACCACCTGACTCCACACTGCAACACAAAATACTAGAGGAAACTGTGTGTACTCGCACACACACACACCTTGATGAGCATATCTAGCTCCATCCTCAGGCTCATAACCTCCAGTGTTACCGTGGCAACCTGTCCCACATCAGGCTCCATGACATCATCTGGGAAGCTGAGCCCATCTGGCTGCTGATTGGAGTAACCGTAGAGACAGAGCACTGCCCTTCCTCCCTGGGAGGGAAATGAAGAGGAAGACAAGAGGAAGTCTGGATGTGATCAGGAAAAAGGCAGGAAAACTGCACTCTTGATTAGAATCAGGTATATACTTAGTATATACTTTGAATTTACATATACCTTATATGCATAGTTTTTCATATTTCACATTTTCATTTGAAATACTCTGCACCCATTTCTTTGTTGCCTCAATAAATCCTATTTCTGTTATTCTACACATGCTGTAATCAATACTTTTTCCCATAATTCCGATACATACATTTGATTTAATGTGTTGAAATTATCGGGTTTATTGTTTTTGAATAAGTCCTATTTGTTATATACTTGTTTATTACTACTTGCTTATGCAATGACCCAGTTTCCCCATCAAGATCAATAAAGGTTTGCCATATCAATTATTATCTTATTAGTGACGTAGAAGATAGGGCAAAAAAGTAGCCTCAACATTTTTAGATGTTTAGATTTGAACTTTTAAAGCATCTCTACAATTATAGCATCTTTGCATTGATTGCTGGGAAGTTTTAAAATTGATTTTAGCATTTTACTGGTGAATTTAAAAGCTCCGCAAGGTCTGGCCTGCTATGTTGCAGACATTTTTAACTCCCTGTGATCCTGAGCCTCAGTCTAGATTAAAGACTAAAGGTAATTTGATTCTGAATGTCCACAGTCTACACTCAAAACAAAAGGGATTGATCCTGACTGTTCCAAAGTCAAGACTCTTATCAGGACTTTTCAAGATTTCAAGATTCAAGATTCAAGAAGTTTATTTGTCACATACACACACGAGGTGTGCAGTGAAATGTAAAGTGGCAATGCTCAGCAGAAATGTGCAAAGGGCAAAATAACAGGTCACACTATTTACAATAATTGACTTGAGGTGATTTATTCTGAACCTCCCTCAGTCTAAACACAAGACTAACACTGAATGATTCTGACTGTTCGTCAGTCTAGACTCAAGACTCGGCTAGCTAAATCGGTATAATCTTTTAAGACTTCAGACTTGCTTTCATGATTTTATGTTAACCTGTTATTTATGTTAACCTTTTATTCTTTTATTCTTTCTTTGGTTTTAACAGGCAATTTTTTTTGAAAGCACTAAACTGTGTTTTCTGATAAGTGAAATATAACTAAAATTTATTCCAATTATACTATTACGCTAAGCCCCCCTGGTACCTGAATCGCATCAACGGTGGCCCTGAACACTGGGTTGTTGTGTTTGACTGTCCTCCAGTACTTCGGCCTGTTGGGGTTGGTCAGGTTACAGCCGTACTTCTCTAGAATGTTCAACGCTGTAGACAAGCGCTGGAGAGACGCAAGAGTCTGGAGGAGAACAGAAGGACAGGAGGAAGAGAGGAGGAGAAGATGGCATGAGAAAATAACAAATTTGTAAATTGTCAGCGGGCAGCACACATAGAAGAACCATAGTCTAGAACAACCTAGTCTAGATTGCCTGCAAGTTGAAACATTTCTGCAAGTTTCATCTGGTTAAATCGAAAACTTTTTAATGGCAGTTAGAATGAAATATGCTCTTCATGCATGCACCCTACAACTCTCTGGCTTGCTACTGTAGGGTGCTCATGACCAGGCACGTGATTGTTGGCACGTCCTAGAACAAAGCATCGCCAGCGAGGAAAATATACAAAATAATGAGGTACATTGGACTTTTGGACCCACAGTCCAATCATTTGGCTGTTGCTTGTTTGGAGAAATTTGATGGACATGTTCTGCTTTTTTTTAAGCTGTAAAATCATGGCCCTAGAACTACTATTGAATCCCATCAGTAGTTCAGGAATCAGGCTTCCTTCTAGGGCTGTCAACATTGGCCAAAAATTACGTTTGAATATTCCTCCTGAACAAACACATAAGTTTGAATATATTCGAATATCTATTACAAAAAAGAGTTACATGTCAAAATTTTACCAACTTTCGGGCTGTGTTATTGCACGTTATGTCCACAAGAGGGCAAACCAATACAACGAGAGACATAACTAGTATAGGTAAATTTTATTTGAACAAACATGAACACACGCAGTCAAGTTGAAAAAAAACGTTAGCATTAACAAGGCTGTGGCTGTTTGGATGGAGTTACTCCGGACATCTGGCCAAACTAGCAGTCTATTGTTAGCTGCTAGTTGGTCAGTTTCTCTTTGTGTCATAGCCCCTATTGAAGGTAGTTTCACCAAGCTAGGCCAATTGCCTTGTTAATTGTCTGGGAGGGGCCTGCACTCCTGGCAGACAATTAGCAATCAGTGGAAGCAGTCTTAAACCACTGCTGCTTTGAAAGCGCCAGTTTTCAAGCGTCAGGCAAACGAAGGCTTGGTGAACAAAGGCAACAGGCGACTTTTTCAAGCCCGACTTCTTCGAAGATTAGGTGCTTCTTCTCTTCATAAACCGTATCATTGTATTGTGACCTACCATGTGTTTGCTTCCTATTCCTGTCCTCTCCTCTTTCCGGTGGTCGCACAGACGCTGGGTCACACCCAGACGCCGCGACCCCACTAATCTCATCTATCCTACTCTCTCAACTCGCGTTGAGCAAGTGGTGGCAGGGGGGCTGTGGAACTGCCAGTCGGCTGTGCCGAAAGCTGAGTTCATCTCAGGCTACGCATCCCTGCTCTCCCTCAACTTTCTTGCTCTAACCGAGACTTGGATCACCCCAGAAAACACTGCCACGCCCGCTGCTCTGTCAGATGTGTACTCTTTCTCTCACACTCCCAGAGCTGCGAGGCGAGGCGGTGGTACTGGCCTGCTAATTTCCAGCAAATGGAAATACTCTCTTTTTTCTCTGCCACAGTTCTCTCCTTCCTCCTTTGAATTTCATGCTGTCACTGTTTCTCATCCAGTCAAGCTCACCATCGCGGTTGTGTACCGCCCACCAGGCCCTGCTGGTGAGTTCCTGGAGGAGCTTGACACACTAGTCTCCCACTTCCCTGACGATGGCTCTGGACTCATCCTTCTCGGTGACTTCAACATCCAGACTGAGAAGCTTGACCTTCTTCTTTCGTTCCTCGCCTCCTTCGACCTAGCCCTCTCCCCATCTCCTCCTACCCACAAGGCTGGCAACCAACTGGACCTAATCTTCACCAGACACTGTTCTACTGCCAACCTCTCCGTCACTCCTCTTCATCTCTCTGACCACTACTTCATGTCCTACACTCTCTCTCTCTCCTCTCCCCCCTCACATCCTCTCCCTACCCACATGGTTTCTTCTCGTCGCAATCTCCGTTCGCTCTCTCCCACTGATCTTTCCTCTTCTGTTCTCTCTGCTCTCCCTGCCCCTGAATCTTTTTCTCTTCTATCCCGATACTGCCACTGATCTTCTTCTCTCTACTCTGTCCTCTTCTCTGGACCATCTCTGTCCCCTCACCTCCAGGCCTGCACGCCAAACTCCACCTGCCCCTTGGTTGTCGGACTCAGTGCGTACTGAGAGACGGAGCCTGAGAGTGGCTGAGCGCAAATGGAGAAATGGCAACCTCCTTCTTACCTTCTTACCTTCCAATCTCTCCTTTCCACTTTTTCCTCCTCTCTATCTGCTGCTAAAGCTGCTTTCTTCTGCACTAAAATTCAAACTTCTGCTTCCAACCCTAAAAAACTCTTTGAAACTTTCTCTGATACTCCTGGACCTGTCTGCAGCGTTTGACACGGTGAACCACCAGATCCTCCTCTCCACCCTTGAGGGGATGGGTGTCTCAGGCTCTGCACTCTCCATGTTTGCATCCTACCTAACAGATCGCTCCTACCAGGTGACGCTGAGAGGGTCTGTGTCAGAACCACGCAGGCTCACTACTGGGGTTCCGCAAGGCTCGGTTCTAGGCCCTCTCCTCTTTTCCCTCTACACAACATCTCTTGGTTCTGTTATCCATTCACACGACTTTTCCTACCACTGCTATGCAGATGACACCCAGCTGATCCTGTCATTTCCCCCCTCTGACACACAAGTGGAGGCACGCATTGCTGCGTGTCTGGCAGACATCTCGGAGTGGATGTCGATGCACCACCTGAAGCTCAACCTGGACAAAACTGAGCTGATGTTCCTCCCGGGGAAGGGCTGTCCGCACCGAGACCTGGCCATCACCATTGATAATGCTGTGGTGAGTCAACTCGGACTGCGAGGAATCTGGGTGTGACCCTGGACGACCAACTGTCGTTCTCGGCAAACATCGCATCAGTGACGCGCTCCTGCAGATTCCTCCTCTACAACATCAGGAGGATTCGCCCCTTCCTCACTGACAAGGCAGCGCAGGTGCTCATCCAGGCTCTTGTCATCTCCCGCCTGGACTACTGCAACTCCCTCCTTGCTGGTGCCCCGGCGTTTGCCATCAGACCTCTGGAGCTTGTTCAGAAAGCTGCAGCTCGTCTGGTGTTCAACCGCCCCAAGTTCTCCCATACAACTACCCTTCTCCGTTCTCTACACTGGCTCCCTGTAGCGGCTCGCATCCAGTTCAAGACCCTGGTGCTAGCCTATAGGGCAGTGAAAGGAACAGCTCCTTCTTACCTCCAGGCTATGGTCAAGCCTTACACCCCCGCCCGACCACTTCGCTCTGCTGCCTCGAGGCAACTGGTTGCCCCGTCGCTCAGAGGGCCCTGCGGCCGATCTACACGGTCACGGCTCTTCTCTGTCCTGGCCCCGCAGTGGTGGAATGAACTCCCCACTGATGTCAGGACAGCAGAGTCGCTGCCCATCTTTCGCCGCAGGCTGAAAACCCACCTCTTCAGGAAACACTACCCTGACTCTTCCTCTTAGCCTTGCCTATTTGTCGTCAATTATGTGTCTGAGCTCTTGTTTATTGGCTCTTGTTCATTTGATACACTTATTTGTCTTAGCTCTTGTTTATTTGGTTCACTTATTTGTCTTAGCTCTTGTTTATTTGGTTCACTTATTTGTCTTAGCTCTTGTTTATTTGATTCTCTTATTTGTCTCATTTGTTTAAGATAAAGTAGGTTGCTAACTTATTGCACTCTTACCTTAACACTAGTTATGCTCTTAGTTGCTTGTTTAGGAAGGAAATGCACTTACGATTTCTGGTGACTAGTAGTTTTCTTGCCTACCTATGTTGAATGCACTTATTGTAAGTCGCTTTGGATAAAAGCGTCTGCTAAATGACTGTAATGTAATGTAATGTAAACTCACTTGGATGCATGTTTTCAAGATGTGCCCTCATGTTGCTTGTGGTGGAATGGTAGGCCATCTGTAGCTTACATAGCTTGCATACAACTTTGTCTCAAGGTTCCACAATTGTGCCATTCACTGACCAAAAACCGAAGTACTTCCAAATGGGGCTTTTCAGATTACTCGGCGTGCTAATCACTCTCTCCGCGGCTGAGCTTGTTCCCGAACTCTCTGCCATTCTGTTATTGAATTATTGGCTCTTTTCAGCTCAAAGAATATGGCTACATTTTATTTTCAATCCGCTATTAAATGAACGTGCCGTCACGTGTCCGTCCAGTACAAGCAAAGCAACGACCCATATGCAGCGACTTCATTTTCAACAGAGGAGACGCTAAAATGCGAGATTTATTTTTGGTTTAACACAACCCAAGTTGAAAGGAAGAAAATACACTTTTATCTGCGATAAAGAGACGCTGCATTTTTTTTTCCAATCTTAATTTTCAGATTCGAATGTCTTTTTTTTTTACAATTTGAATAGCATTCGAATATCGAACCATCGTTTGACAGCCCTACTTCCTTCTTGACTCAGAAAAGCCTTGAAGGAACTATAGACTATTAATCAGCCTGTAATGAAGTTGGAAAACATGAGTGCAAACCAGCATTGGAGCGAGCACACTATAACGTGACCTAATATAATGCACAGGAACAATACCGTATCTTTATAATTAGTGTGCATTGCTTTTTAGGGTCTAATTCTAATTCAATTAAGCTACCTAGTCAGCTAGCAGTGGAGCAAGTGGCAGCGAGAGGTAACTATTTGTATTTTTGCGGTCTGTATTTTTTATCTAACACACCTGATTCAGTTAATCATGGTCAGGTTGAGTAGATTAGGGTTGGAGTGAAACTGACGGTGGTAGCTCTCCAGGAGCAGGATTGGGCAGCCCTGCTTTAGGCCCTAATTTACAATCCAACACACATTCAGCTGGTGCAACAGGCAGCCAATTTCCCTGACTTCAGTGCCCAACATGGGGGGGTATGTTGAAGCAGTACATCATGGGAAAGATGTATAACTTATAAGCCTGAGAGCACACTTATTCTATCTGCCTCTCACCTCTTTCCTGTTGCTCCCAAAGCTGTTTTCTATGACCATGTTCTCAGCAGTGATGTGGCGGTACTTGGAGCAGGGCGGTAATGGCACGTTAGCCATGGCCACCACGCCAGCCCGGACCTCCACGACCGTACCACCGGAGTACAGACACACTTCAGCCCGACTCCGAACCTCTTGCAGCTGCTCTGATAACGACGCCATCCTACACAGACACACACAAAGTCAGTGAGTGCATGACTTTAGCCTGTGTACACTTGGGCTGACAACTAAAAGGTAACATTATTGCCTATGTGAGAGTCTGTGTGGCAGTAGATGTGAGCATGACTGAATGAGAGAAACACTACTGTTCCCTCAACACAGGTACAAGGTCTTTTTCATCTCTTACCATCATGGGCTTCATCAGTTTTGTCATTCTTTATGGTAAAAATGTTGGCAATAAGGTCAAGATGATAAGGATAATTAAATGTTACTGTGCTATGTTTATGTTTTAATACTTGTTTTAAAACTTGAGCTGCTTAACTTTCATGACTACTTTCAGGAAAACTAATATGTTTCGTGCACAACCAATACAATACAAACAGCCAGTTGTGTCAGTCATATTTAAAGAGAGTATATAAAACATGTTTGTGTAAAGTCTTCTGAACATGCAAAAATTTGATGTGCAGTTTTTTGTTGTTTTTCTTAACAATCATATTTCTCTCCCATTGATTTCATGTGTTCTGTGTAGCTTTTCTCACTAACTAAGTGCGTTAGCTAAACTATGTCTGTTTTAAAATAGCAGTAAACATATCAGTACATTTTTATTTTCAAAATGCCTCTTTATTTCTAGCAGCCTCATGCAGTTTCACCTGGAATTCTTCAGGGCAAAAAGAGTTGAGCTTTGACTCTTAATGATAGAACAGTGCAACTTGTTAATGTCTAAATATATCAACAATCAGACTAGAAGAGACATGGCTGAAAAAGATTGTTGTGGTGTGTCTGTAGATACATTCAGTATCGTTCTAAGTAAACATGAATAGTGTGATAAGGTACATTTGTTATCCAAATGTAGGTTACTGTGACACAGTAAACTGTCTTGTCTTTAGCCCTAGTCTCTACTCCAAAGTCATATCTTGAGAAGAGTCAGCTAAGTTAACCTGAACAAACTGTTAGCTAGCAGGCTACAGCTCAATCAGCGGACGTGTTAGCAGCACTTATTGCCATTGCAAGTTGGGTGGCCTATTTAAGCTGTCAAACTCACTCCCTAAAAAAAATAACTAGATTGCCTGGAATACCTAACTTGTTTAACTGAATTGATATTAGCATGCTACTACTAACCCTCGCTAGTGTGTAAATCAGAGCATTTTTTAGGTGCCCAAACATCATATATATATATATATATATATAAAAAACTACCCTTATCCACAAGCAATTAGTTGGGAGCCCAAACATCAAAGAATGTGTTTACCTGTCTAATTACTTTTGGAGCTTATAGGCCTATAAAAACTATTAAGGTAACATAATATAGAAAGCATCCAGTGTGTCCCATATATAGGCTCATTTGTGGCGCACCGCCACAATCGCCACAAAATAAAACGTTGGTCAATATATAGAAATTGATCTAAGTAGATCTTTAACACCGCATCACGATATGTTCTCTGTCACACCAGAGACTAATCTCGCGAGGCTGGGGCGCTCACTCAGCTGTTGCTTGTAAACATAACGCATGCACGCGCCTTTTTTTCTCTCATCCACTTGTCCGTCTAGTAGGTGATGTCTGTCTCAAACAAGGGACAATCATACATCAAGGTGTGGAAAAATAAAATTTCTCCGGTGCATGATTAGCTCTGAAAAGTAACGTTACTTCACAATGAAAAAGCCTCGGAGAGACAGAAAGCCAAAGGGAGTCCTTACCTGAGGTACATGCAGATTAAACCTAACAGCAAAAGCCCTAAACCGCAGCAGTTGAAATTCATTCAATTATTATCACATTGGAAAGGGAATGCATTGAATTAAAATGCTGAAGCCATGATAGAATCAAGCTGTTCATTTAATAGTAGTGTCAAAAGATGTCAGTAGAAGTCAATGGTGTCTGTAGATGTCAGTAGATGTAGCCTACCTCTGGTCTGCAGGAACACAGCAGTCAAATCACGAGTCAGCATTTATCTTTCAACGCCTCCATCAAGTAACGTATATCTTTCAGTAACGAATATCCTCCGGTAACGACCCACTGTTGCTGCAGTGTTCATGGACAGATCCGAAGGGAAATAGAGAGAGCTGAGTTCAGAGAGGCAGCAGGGATTAGCTGAGCAGACATGTTGACAACAACACTGCACACCACTGCCGGATTCTGACCCTGGCGGAGTGCGAGAAGTGTCGCAAAGTGTCGTAAAGCTTCTGAAAAGTGCCATACAATTAAAGGGACATACAAATAACAGGAACATTAGCATTCCACGATTAGTTATGAATTGTTTAGTTATTCAGTATTAACAAGTATACTTGCTGGTATCATTATGATCATAAATTAAATTGCATCAATGACAGATTGTACACAAAAGAAGTAGCAATAATGCACATTTTATATAATAGGCCTAAATATAATGTTGCATTTCCAGTGTGTAATAGCCTACTACAACAATGACATTATAATTTAATAGCCACATAGACACCTAAACATCCTGTTCTTCAGATAATATTCTAAACATAAAGTAAAAACAGAAGCACAATCTCATTACCATATCAGCTTCAGGCGATACCTGTGGTGGCAGAAATTCTGAATTTGCTGGTGGACTGCATTGTACTATGGCTGTTTCCTGAAGTATGTTGCTTAATGTCAAATATTCCTCTACAGGCAGCAGAAAATATCCTCCATCAATTTGCAATATTCATTCCCTCTCCCTCTCTTGCATTTCATAGGGGGGCATGGATAGGAGGAAGGGGCCATGGTTTTACTTTAATGTTTGTGTGTATTAGTGTAGATGTAGCTGAGTATGTCTGAAAGTTTTCAAATGCTTACCACTTATGAGAGACAGAAAAAGTGGAAGAATGTTTGCCATTGCATTCAATTCATTTTGAAGTAGATCAGAGATGCAACACGTCAGGGGTCAAAAAGGTCACAAAACCCCAGAGACATTATAGCTGAGGGAGTCTGGGGGATTTTTCTTCTTCCACTTTCCTTCCCCCTCTTGAGCCAAACTAGCAAGCTAACGCCCTCATCTGCCTGCAAAAAGCAGCTCTTCTATTGCCCACACAATCGCTGTAACATGACAAATAGTTTACAATAATAGAAAACAATCAAAACAGTCATTCTAAACATTCTAAAAAATCTGTCTGCTTTTTGCACACAGCACCCTTTGTGGACCAGACTGAGCAGACTGTAAAAGAGTTTTTAAATGTGAAAACTATGTTAATCGTAGCTCACACACCCTGATGAAGGCTTTGTGCTGAAACATTGGTGGCAACTTTACACATTGAATCACTACAAATAGAGAATAGTGTGCGACTTTCATTTATTTTTGTCATAGTTTATTCTCCGTCAGTCAGCACCTCATCATAGGGTGTGCGTTCTTTTCTAGTTGTTTCTTCAATCGTAGCTTACATCCAAAAAACATACCTTTCACCACACCATTTAGCAAGGGTTGACTATATTTCAATAAATTTAATTTGCATCTAATTTTGCCACATGTGCACGGCAACATGCGTGTTATGGATCGTAATAAATGCACTTAGACTTAATGTCATAATTATGAGAGAGTTTCTCACAATTACAACTTAGAACAAGTGTGCTAAGGTTAGACTGGAAATGACTCTGACCCAGTCAAAGGATCTAATGGTTAGGAGCGTAGCGCCCACAGTTAAAACAGGGAGTGAGTGGAACCCAAAATAGGCGGTGCAGCAAGCACAGGCAGCACTTAGACATAGGGACATTGTAGGCCAGGTACAGCATGGGCGTGGGGGCTTAGGGCTGTGTGCAGGAAAACCTGTGTGGAGTAAGGCGACAGGAGTAGAAAAACGAAAGCTGGTAGTTGAAGAAGTACATTGTCAAGAGGAGGTAATAAGATGTACTAAGGCAGTGTCGCAGGCAAAACAAGGGCAGTGGGTGAATTGGGAGAGTGTAGAAAAGAGAAATTTGAAGTGGAGAGAGTTGTGGAGCATAGAGGCAAGTAGAATTAGATTAATTATAGGGGCTACTTATGATGTGCTGCCATCTCCCCAAAATCGTAGTCAGTGGATGGGTGAGAATGCTGCCTGCCCATTGTGTTCCAGCGTATGTACACTTAGGCATATGCTGTCAGGGGTGTAAAGTTAGTCTTTCCCTCAATATTTATATTTAATTTTTATGAATGAGGAACCGGGGCCTCATTAACATTCTTAAACATTGCGTACTCACAAACCTCAGAACACAAGAAAATATTCAGATCTATAAAACCGGGCGGCGCACACCTGTACACAGTCTTCTCTTTATAAATACCCACCTGCGGTGAATTGTGCGTGCGTGTACTCCTCCCAGTGTCCTCCCACTACTCTTCCCAGTGTCGTCCCACAATCATCCATAAATGGTCAATGCTAAATAGCTCATGAATATGCCGACATTTTTAAGGAGCCTTTGTTGGACTATCAATGAGGGAAAGACGGCAACTACAAGAAAAGTGAAATTTGCGGAGTGCGAGATCGAGGTGCTTATTACAGAGGTTGAGCACCGTAAAGGTGTACTATTTGGGGGGCTCAGTAGAGGCATCTCAAACAAACACAAACAACATGAACATATTGCCGCTTATCGGCAGTGGGTACCACTGGTGGTGGTCAGGGAGTATGGATAGCCCTGAGGTCCAAAACGTGTAGTTCAACGTTCGCATTAATACGTAAAATTTGGACGTCTTAAGACGACAGAAAATACCCTGTTAAAGCCCCAGGAAACTTGGCTTGAAATAGTAAAAATGAATATATGATATCAAAGTTTAGTGTCTAATTAAGCATCCACAAAACTCTGAGTGAAAATAAACTTTCAGAAATATTAGAAAACCTAGTTCAAAAACAGCTAATTTAGCTGTTTGGACCATTTCTCAGGACTGTGTAGGCGTGTCAGATCAGGATTTGATTGACATCCTGACATGATGGATAGCTCCGCCCATGTCAAACTGTCAAGCTGTTGCACCTGTTGGGGGAGGGACAACTGACGTGCATTTTTTAATGATTGGATTAATGAATTCTCTGCGTCATAAATCTCAGAAAATACCACGCCCAATTCAACCCCACTGTTCTGAACCCCCTCATTTGAACTAGGTTTTGTAATATTTCTCAACGTTTATTTTCACTCAGATTTTTGTGGATGCTTAATTAGACACTAAACTTTGATATCATATATTCATTTTTACTATTTCAAGCCAAGTTTCCTGGGGCTTTAAGACGTACATTTTGAACGTCTTAAGGCGTTGTACCATGTTAACACATCCATTTTGAACGTCTTAAGGCGTTGTACCGTGTTAACACGTCCATTTTGAACGTCTTAAGGCATTTAAAATTGGGTGCTACCACTTCATCAGTTTATGAGGGGAAACCCTACATACAATCATTGCAAGAGAGAAAACAATTCCAATTACTCAACCTACCCACTAGATGGCAGTATTAGAGCACAAATGGCAACCTGTTGAGTTTTGAGTAGATTGAGGGGAAAAAGAAAGAATTTTATTATTAGTATTTTTTAATGTAATGGTGTGAATTATATTTTACATTCTGACTATTATGTTAAAAAAAATAAAAATCAAATTTAACTTTTGTCCTTTCAGGAACAGACTGTTGATTAGGAATTACAGTTTTCCTGTTTAAAACACCACATTTGTGTTTAGAAATAAATTCTTATATAATTGAGACTGGATGAAAACACATATATGGTCTGTTGTTCACCTTCTGGATAGGAATGAAAACCTAGAGTACAGTGGCTATCAGAGCATGTGAGTGGAGAAGGGAGCAGAGCGCCATTAATTTAACCTGAGCGAGGAGCACACTTGAACCATTGACATATATAAGAACAGATACTTGAACTTGAACAGATATCACTCAAACCCGCTCAAGCTCGCTCAAATTCGCTCCGTGCAGCTCACGATGTTGTATTGCCTAAGCAGCACCCTTGCCCAGATAGCTAGCTATATCTGGCATATTCCTTGGTATTTGGTATTAAATGTTCAAATCCCCACTTTGACCACCTGTTGTGATTTTATTAATTAACACTAGGACCGCCAGGTTTATAGCACTACCTTCAACCGCCCCAACGGTCTCCCAGACCGTTAGGTGTGGCATCAATGGTGTTCACAGTCACAGTAACAATGCATTTATTTGATAAAGTTGGGTGTAAATTATCAATTAACCCTAAACCTAATAAATTAAAAATCCAAAATACAATGATCAATTAAGCTATAGGGTCCCGGTAGATGGTAGTCTATAGGCTATTACGACAGCCGATATAGCCAATGCAAGTGTGGAAATCAATGCTATATTTCCTAAACCAACCATGTATTTAGGTCTTGATATAGGCAACAAAGGAAACAACTTATGCAAAGTCAGCTAAAGTGTATAGGCTACAACTAGAAGCAGGCTGGATCTCACGGCTTTGCTCTATGTGCACCGTATAGGCTGCTTTCACGGTGTGCAGTAGCCTTTCAGGGCACGGGCCAAAGCTGAACAATTTGTAGTATTGACAATGCTAAAATAGAATATTTTACACTATTCTATCAGATAGAACAATTATTAGGATGTACGTATTTCGATACAGACATGATACAATAAACAAAATAAAAACATTTATTGGCTGCAGGAATCAGTGTCCTGACACAAAATAGTACACAATAAAAAGAAAATAAAAAAATAAC
This sequence comes from Hoplostethus atlanticus, assembly GCA_034670405.1. Classification (NCBI taxonomy): domain Eukaryota; kingdom Metazoa; phylum Chordata; class Actinopteri; order Trachichthyiformes; family Trachichthyidae; genus Hoplostethus; species Hoplostethus atlanticus. Next base: position 469,326 of record JAXDDX010000238.1, read on the forward strand.
TAAATGAATTGTAATAATAAATAAACATTAGAAAATAGACAAACACAATAATAACCATTTAGACTACATAGAGTAAACAAAATGCAATATAATTAGGCTAATTTTATTATTATGAACAATATAATGAACATATAATCACTGAATGAAATTAAATTTTAAAATGAGAGAAAATAGCCAGAGCATTTGCAATAGGCTTACTTGCATGTGAAGAAGCGGTGCGTGCTCTCTCTGGCACGGGCACTCTCTGGCACGGGCTCGGGTGTGGATGGCACATTTTGCACAGCTACCTGCTCTCCTCCCACTATTGACATTCATAACATTGTTATATGTTTGTGGCAGCTGGGAGGAGGGTGGGGTGAGGCTTAGCTTGGATCCAGGGGAGAGTTGAGTCGAGAGTGAATGGAGTTCGGCAGGAGATGGAGTCAAGTCGGACTGTGTGTGGGGGAGACGAGCCAGCAGCTGCCGCGTCCGAGCGAGGTCCACGGGAAGGAGTGGTGGTGAGCGAGTGGTGAGAACGACGGAGTGGGAGAGCGGGCGTCTAACGCCGGGGACACACTGGACGCGGAAAGAAAAGGAAGCGCCGCGATCGGCGCCGAATGAGCAAGAAGGAGTTTGGTTGTTTACACCGGCACCGAACGGCGCCGATCTCCGCTGGTTTTCTCAATGTCTCTCTCTCTCTCTCTCTCTCTCTCTGCTTGTGCGTGTGCCTGCTCGTGTCTCTCTCTCTCTGCGTGTGCCTGCTCCTCAGTGTATCTGTCTCTCTCTATCTCTTGCTTTCTCTCCCCATCTCTCCCTTTTTACCTCTCCCTTTCCCTGTCTCTCTCCCATTCTCTCTGTCTTCCTCCCTCTGTCTCTCTCTTTGTGTATCTGTCTGTCTCTTTTCCTCCCCCTCTCTATTCATCTCTCTCTCTCTCTCTCTCTCTCGCTCTGCTTGTACGTGTGCTTGTCTCTCTCTCTCTCTCTCTCTCTCTCTCTGCTTGTGCCTGCTCGTCTCTCTCTCTCTGCGTGTGCCTGCTCCTCAGTGTATCTCTCTCTCCATCTCTTGCTTTCTCTCCCCATCTCTCCCTTTTTACCTCTCCCTTTCCCTGTCTCTCTCCCATTCTCTCTCTCTCTCTCTGCTTGTACGTGTGCCTGCTCGTCTCTCTCTCTCTCTCTCTCTCTCTCTCTCTCTGCGTGTGCCTGCTCGTCTCTCTCTCTCTCGCTCTCTCTCTCTCGCTCTCGCTCTCTCGCTCTCTTCAATTTCAATTTGAAGCTTTAGTGACATGAAAAGTGAACAGTGCTTATATTGCCAAAGCAAACGTATATGAACAGACAAAGAACAACATTTACAACAATATGAAAGTACATGCCACAAGTAACAGGGCAACACAAGTAAGAACAGCAATGAATGAAAAATTATTAAGCATTATGTATACTTGAGTAGTATGGTGTCTATTAAAATGCACATGCATATATATACTGTGGCAAGGTGCCACATTACCGGGGTCCGTGACAGACAGGTCAGCCGCGGTCAGCCGCGGAACCCCAAAGCCGGCCAGCCTGCCAGGCTTCCAGGAGCGTCCCGCTCCAACCCCGACTGTCACCAGCTCTTGCAGGCGGCTCCCGACTGCACCCCCGAGGACCTCCGTCGGTTGTCGCCGCGGAGGGAGACGCGCGCTCTCCCACTCCGTCCTCCAGCTCGCGCCCTCGCTCCGTCCCGGCACTCCAGCCGCGAACCCCGCTCAGACGCGACTGTTGCTGGCTCGCTCTCCGCTCCTCCAGTCTGCCGGCCCTCGATCCTCCCGATCGCTGCCGGCTCCTGCATACACGCCGCCAGCCTCTCACACTGGCGCGTCCCTCCCGCTCACACATCCACACACAGGTTAAAAAGGCCCGGCTGCAATCAGCTTTAATTGGCCGCAACCGCTGAGTCCAGCCGAACCTACCACCCTCCCTCCCCCCAGTCCGCCACATATACATATACATCTCTCTCTTTCTGCTTGTGTGCGTGTGCCTGCTCGTCTCTCTCGCTCTCTGTTTAGACACAGACGGTAAAATTTCAGACACAACTCAGAAATACCATCAATCAGGGTGTTTTATTTTGAAATTTGTTATATTTTGGAAATTGACCGGATGCTCTATGCCGTTCCTGTGTCTGACTTCCTGCCCAGCTTGACACATTCGCTCACGAATCGAGAAAATCTTAGACCTGACGCCGAAACGGTCGCTGCAGGATGCGGCCATTCGGCGCCATTCGGCGCCCTTCCGCGGCCGGTGTGCACGGCCATATTGGTTAACATGGGCGCGGAAAGAATTTTCGTCGCCATTCGTCGCCATTCTTCGCCGTTCCGCGTCCAGTGTGTTCCCAGCGTAAGGCGGCGACGACCTGCCGAGCTCCATTCACTCTGCCAGCAATGTTCTCCCTTTAATTAATCACAATGAATAGTTTGGCATGCTCGGCTTGTCTTGTCGGCTGGAAGAACAAATGTTATGTGTTAATTAAATCCCTGACTAGAGCCACTTCTATGTATATGCGCAAAGTTTACGTTCTTTGTGAAATGCCCAATGTAGTTGGCCAATGTTGATAATACACTAACCCAAAAGGACTGGAGCACTGTACATTTAAATATAAGCAGTGGTTCTCTGCCTTTTTCAGAGACCGAACACACCACACAGGAATAGAGCAAAACATATACTTTGAGTATTTGTACCAGGCACATAGCCAGAAATCGGATTGTGGATGGGCACAGACAAAAGTCAGATCGGCACAGTCCGTATGTGCATGGTACGATTCAACCCCCCTTTCTATATATCCTTGCCTCTGCTGAATTATTTTTATCCCCGTTGGAGACAAAATCCCCCCCCCCCCCCCCCCCAAAAAAAAAACAAGTGCAAACAACAATAAAATCAGAAATGGACTTTCACTGTCAGCGCTGTCTAGGCTAAAAGTATTGCTGCTGCTGCTGCTGACTAGTCATGCATTTCTTTTTTCAGGATTTAAATGTGCCGACTGTTTGATTAATTTATTAATCCGTCAGAAAATTAGCAATGTTTGCATACAATCATCACAAAAACACATAACATGTCATACATTAATACTTCACTGCAATTCATTCAGTCTATTCGAAATCGGGTACATCACAAGCGGTAATAATAACACTGTAACCCTTCCTTTTACAGTCCCCTAATTACCAAGTATTTACCTGGTAAATATATGGTAATTACAGTATATTATGGGTAATTACCACGGGTAACAAGTAGGTAAATACAGAGAAACTACAGCTGAAATACTAAGAAAAACCTCCACTATTACCCATCAACTCAACTAAGTACCATGTAGTTGTAACCGGTTTAGGTTGGTAATAATTCAGAAATAATCACGTAGGCTACTTCCTAGGAAAGTAGGCAACCAATTCTTAGAAACACCTCCTCTATTACTCATCTATTCAAGTCACAATTGTAGTTATCCAAGGTTTATGTTGGCAACAGCTAAAGTTTAATTATGTACTATCTAGAAATTAAGATAGTACTTTCCAATAAATTACTTTTTCTTACATAGCCATTATTCATGGCTACACCCATTTATAAAGGGTTTATTTAATTTACCTTATACTTACCTGGTAACTACCCCCACCCGCAGGAACAGTTTTCCTCTAGGGTCATGGTACATCTTCTTAAATACTGGGTACGTTCTTGCAGATGTTTTTACAATTTACACAGTAAGTAAGCTGAAACTGTACTGTAAAAGAAAGCAATCTTTAATCACATGGTATTACAAAGAATTTACATTTAAAAAAAATTTAAAAAATAAAAATATTGTTGTTACCATGGAAATATATCTTACAACTATCATAAACCCTTAATAAAAACTGGGTTCAAAGACAAACTGAGCCCTTCGATTTAAATAGAAGGAAAAAAACTATGCAGCCCTACATAGGCAAAGTGCAATGCAGTAATGTGGCCCCTCACTTTCGGAATTTATATTTAATGGGGAGCAGCTCTGAGTCGTTTTTCATTTTTTAAATTTTTTCCCCGAGAGGTTTGTTGCCCTCTAAGAAGGCCTTGCAGGTTTTAGTATAATTGCCTATAGTGTCCTCTTCGCTGAACACTGGCAGTGGCCCGAAGTCTTCACCCTCTGCAGCTATCACAATTTCAGCAACGATAGCCGTCAATGCGATCGTGTTCCTGTCCACGTTGAGATTTTTGCAGCTGATGCTCATGCTCCTGGTGCGCCTGAACTCTTTCAGGACAGCACGATATCTGTGCACCACATCCTCTGGACTCTGAACTAGAAGACAGATCATAAATGAAATATAGATTAACATTTATCATAATTACCCAATATATTGATAGTCCTGATTATACATAACAGGACATTTAGGAATTAAGACAGGTAAATAAACTGAAGTAATCTAGTTTCATCACTAGTGATTACACTAAAATACATAACTGATTCATAATAGGCCCAGCCTTGAACATGGTAAATGTATATGAAATTGTGGATTGTGTGTGTCTGTTGGCACTGACCTTAGCCTGATGCCTAATAAAATCTATCAATACATGAGGGCGCTACATTGAAACTAGAATGGAAATGTGTCAAACTGCAGTGACATAAAAGATCTTTGCACTAAGAAAATGTTCCATAGACTGTGTATGGTCCATTTTTCTGACACCTACAATTTTAAAAATCACCACCCCAAAAATTTTTTCCCCCAACCCCTAAAACCTTTCCCCCCAAATAATTCCTTTAATTCCCCTTCCAAACACCGTCCCAAAAAAAACCGCACTATAAAAAAACCCAAAATAAAATCCTTTCCTTCCCACAAAAAAATTTTTTCATACTACCTTCCCCCAATCTTTCAACCCCCCCACCCCCTTAATTAACTAAAACATAAAAAAAAAAAAAATTTATTAATTACCCAATATTTATACCCTAAACAAAAACAAATTTTAAATTTGGGGGAAATAAACTTTATTTTCCCAATATATACATTAAAAAATAACATTCTTTAAACCCCCTTTTAAAACGGGTTTTAATAAATTTGGGATTTTGGTTCTTTAAAAAACCCCCCTTTTCCTTTTTCTATCTTTTAAAAAATTTAATTGAAACAGAATGGAAATTTAAACCTTCCAAAAAGTTTTTACAAAAAAATTTCCAAGACTTTAAAGGTTTTTTTTAAACCCTAATTTTCTATTAAATTAAAAAGGAAACAAAACATTATAAATTTTTTATACAAATTCGGGGGGGGGGTTTTTCACAAAAAAATTTTTTTCCCAAAAAGAAGTTTAATTTGGTTTTTTTCCCAAAAATTAAATTTCCCTTTTTCCCCAAAGCCTTTTTTTATCCTTTTTTCCTTTTTTTCCTTTTCCCCCCTGGGGGTCTTGGTCAAAAACTTCCCCTTTTTTTGGGGAGAAAAAAAATAAAAAATTTTTAAAATTTATTTTTTTAAGACATTTTTATTTTGTATACAAAAATTTTTTCATTTTTGTTTTAAAAAAAATTTAAAAAAAACCCTCTTTTTAATGGAAAAGCCCTTTTTGGGGGGGAAAAAAAAATTTTCCCTTTTAATTGGGGGGGGTTTTCCATTTAATTTTTCTAAAAAAATTTGCCCCTTTTAAAGGGCCCCCCCTTTTTTCTTTTTTTCCCTTTCCCGAACTTTTTCCTTTTTTGCGGGGTTTGGGGTTGAATCTTTCAATATGAAGAAAAAGAAATGTATTTATATCTTTTTAAAAATTTTTTTTTTCATTTTCCCTGTTTCTTCCAATTTGGGGTCGCATAACCCGTTCAATTATATGCTAAACTTTGTATAACCAACCCCCGGGCAGAGAAAAAGCAGGGGGGACATGCCTTTTTATGACACTTTACCCCCGCCCCCGATTGTAATTTTGGTGCCTGCAAAAGGTTTTCTTTTGTCAAAAAGACCCCGCGGAGACACACCCGAACCAACCCCTGGAAAAGCGGCCCAATGTGCTGCTCCCTCGGGCCTACGACCATACTCTGATCTGGCAAGACCTGCGCATGAACCCAGGTAGATCCTTATCACTGCACCTCCGCACTGCCTTTATCATCCTTATTGGACACATGAAATCTTACCAGGGTTTTTCCAACATAGGGAATTTTTTGGCAGCCACCAAAGCCAAATCTATGGCTGCGTATTGCTGCCACACCAGAAAAGGATAAAACGGATCAGTATCACGTTATAACATGAAAAGTTTGTTATAACAAGATGTTTTTTTACACAAGATATTTTCACATTATTACGACATACAAACGTATCATGTTATAACAAGAAACGTTTCTTGTAATGTCTTCTTTTAATGTGATAAACATCTTGTTTAGGGACTTTAGGAAGAATCTGCAAACCGTCCACTGACAGTAGGCCTAATATAGGGGCTGTAGGTGTTATCAGAACTGAGGTTTTATTTGAAATGCGAAAAAAATATATCTGTAAGAGGTGAATAAAAATAAAGCAGAAAGCAGTCAATACAAATCAAAGTTAATTTTATTGTTGATTTGTCCTTCTGCTTTTTTTTTTTTAACCTGTGACATTCGAAGCATTGGAATGACTGCACTTGCAGTAGGCCTACGAATTTTATTGACCACATGTCGAGATAGAGGAGCATGTCAAAAGCTTCGAAGCTCCAAACCACTTTTACTATGAAAGCGTCAGTTTCAAAAGCTTCACTCGGCACATCCCTACCAACGTCCCCTTTAAAGCCAGGAAAAACCCGTCTTACAATCAAAAGCTACACATAAAACACATTTTTTTAAACGATAATTACATCCTTAACTATGTAACATTAAGTTAACGTTACCGTCATTATCAGACTGCACTGGGTCCTCATCTGGTGGGTTTTTGCTCTTGTTGGTTCGTCTGGTGGTGACTCGTGTCCTTGGCATGACTAATACAATTCAACAATAAATTATGTCAAAGCCAAGTCACAGGTTAATTGTTTTAATGAGCAACCTCGTCGTGTTGGTAAGTTAGTGTAATGAAGGACCATTAAACAGAGCCATCCAAACATTTTACTGCTCGTCTGCTGTAATTTTTAAATAAATTAAGATACCACCAACAATGCAGATTAACAGACAAGGTAATGTCTATGATAAATAACTACTCGTTAACTAGCTAGCATAGCTTGTAAGCAGTGTTAGCCAACAGCTAACGTTAGCTAACTTACATTGCAGATGGAGATTTATCCGGACCGTTTAAATAAAAGATTATAGAGCGCGAACCTCGCCAATAACTCTGCGAATTTCTGTATAACAGGCAACTGCAGAAACATTCAACCGCCCTCTTTAAAATGTATGCAGTGACAAACTGAATATGCTCTGTGGGGTTAAGTTAACGTTAAATTTCGTTATGGATGAGAGAAGTGGGAAAAGCTGTGGCTCCTGTAAACGCGTAACGTTAGTGTCCAACTCAGCAGCAATAGTGTCCTTTTTCTGACTCCGGCTCGGAGGGCTAACCTCTTATACGAAGCATACTAACTAGCATACCGCTAATTGGTGAGTTAGCGCCGGCGTCCGCTAGCTAGCGCTTGCCGGCGGTCCGCTAAATTACTCGGCACTTGGGGGTGGTTCCGCCTCACATACAGGCTGTAGACTAGCTCGGTTTGGTTCTCCACTGTATTATTAACCGGAGGTGTTTCCGCTTCTGAAGGTGGTTAAATTGGGCGCTCGCCTCTACACGTCGGCGAGCTAGTCACGCAGGAGGGTGGGCTTTCCCACTCCCATTATTAACCGGAGGTGCTTCCGCTTCTGATGGTACAACTGCACGCCCGTACGCCATTACGGTGAGCTAGCCCTCTGCTCTCGGAGAGGCTAGCCGCACATGCATAACCTTAGTAAGGCTAGTTAAGCGTGCATGTTAATACTGGTTGCTGTAGGCCTACAGTACAGTTATTAGTTGGAGGCGTGTAGTGTTTTCGCTGGCTACGCCATCTTATTGTTGACAGGCATTGTGTTATAATGTTGGGGTCACATGCTTGCGGCACTTGTATGGCCCTCCTCCAAGCGGAGGACGGCCATGATCAGTGTTCCGCCTGTCTAGGCGCGGAACACCTGAGAGAAGGGTTGTCTGACAACCCATGCATGAACTGCAGTTTCATGCCGCGGGCATTAAAGCTTGCCAGACTGGCGGAGGTGGAGGGCACCAGTTTGGGGAGCAGTCGGTTGCCCCCATCCGGTGTAGCATCAGCACCCAGGAACCCCAAACGCCACAGGGCGGAGTCGGGGGCCCCCCCTAAGAAGAGACTCAACTCTCTGGCCCTTAAGGTGGACACCCTATCATCCGAGTTTGCTCAGATTAAGGCCCTCTTGCTGAACCTCCAGCCCGCTGATGGCATAGCAGCCCCGGCAGTTACCACCGCCGCTAGGAGCTCCCCTGATCGGGAGGAGGATGTGTTGTCCACGGCAGCTTCCTGCAGCCTATTCAATGAGGAAGAGGGAGTGGAGGAGGATGCAACCTCCCATACCTCTAACGTTTTCTCCCTGGGGACCGAAGGGGGTTCTGCGAATGAGGCAGAGGCTGGCCGGGTCACGGTAAAGCTCGCCATACGTATGGCCTTAGCACGCTTGGGGCTGGACGAAGCCCCTGTGGCCACTGCGCAGACAAGCGCATTCTTCAGGCAGGTTCCCCAGCCCTCAGCCTTCACTGTGCCCCCCTCAAAGCCTTACATTGAGGAGCTCCAGAAGTGCTGGCCAGATGCAAGGTCCCTCGTCCATCACACTAGTGACAGTAGGGCTTTGGCCGCTATGCAGGATGCAGGTAGCTATGGATTGGATCGGATGCCCCCGGTAGAGCCATCTGTGGCCTCCCTCATAGTATCTCCTGACGAAGCTCTCAGACCCGATGCTCGCTGTCCCCGGCTGCAGTGCCGCATGACGGATGACCTCCTTACAAGGAGTTATGACATAGCTGCCCATATGGGCCGCATTGGGAATTCATTGTCACACCTCATACTGGCCTTGTCGCAGACCCTGCAGCAGTCGGGCGCGGACGCCTCAGCCCAGACCCTCAGCGATGCATCTCTGCAGTCCTTTGCCTTCATGTCTAGGGAGCTTGGTAGGTTGATGTCGACAGTGACCCTGGCAAGGCGCCAGGTCTGGCTGGCCCAGTCTCCCCTGTCGGAGGCATATTGTCGGACCCTCCGCTCTCTCCCGGTGGTCCCGGGCGAGATGTTTGGTCCAGCAGCGCAGCAGGCCCTGGAGTGCAGTGTGCAAGTGGGCCAAGCTAGGCAGCAGTTTGCTGGATTACATAGAGGGCCCTCGCCAGCTCAGAGGCAGAGACCCTCTCCAGTGTCGAATCCCAGCCACGCTCAGCCACCTGCTTGCCTAGGCGCAGCAAGGGGCCAGCGCTATCAGGCACGAGGTGACCAACGTGCCCCTGCACGGCCGACATTTCAGGTGCCAAGGGGACCACCGCCTGGTCGTCGTCGCCCCCCCCACGGCCCCTAAGGGCTGGGGGGGTAGGACCTGATACTCCCGGGCCGGCGGTCGGACGCTTCTCTCAGCAGCACCTCAGCTACTGGGGGAAGCACACCTCAGACCCTTAGGTGGTCTCAACACTATCCAGGGGGTACAAACTACAATTCCGACGCTGGCCCCCAGCCTTCAGCGGGGTCAAAGAATCTGTGGTCAGAGACCCCGCAAAAGCCCTGGCCCTCGGCCAGGAGGTCAGCGCCCTGCTACAAAAAGACGCCATCGAAGAGGTAGGTCTACAGACACGGCTCGGTGGGTTCTACTCAATTTATTTTCTGATTCCCAAGAGGGATGGCGGGTTTCGCCCTATCCTCGACTTGAGAGGGCTGAACTGTTTCCTGAAGGTCTTGCCTTTCCATATGTTGCGCACGGCAGAGGTCCTCCAGGCCGTGGCACAGGGCGATTGGTTTGTCTCCATAGACCTGAAGGATGCATACTTTCATGTACCCATTGCTCCACACCACAGGCGATTTCTTCACTTCGCCTTCAAGGGTCAGGCTTACCAGTTCAAGGTTCTTCCTTTCGGGCTTTCCCTAGCCCCTCGGGTATTTACCAGATGCGTTGCAGCAGCCCTGGCACCAATACAAGCCAGAGGTATGAGGGTCCTACCATATCTGGACGACTGGTTAGTCATCTCCCCGACCCGGGAGGGTGCGCTCAGAGACACGTCCACGCTCCTCTCCCATGTGAACCAACTGGGCCTTGTGGTAAACTACGGCAAGAGCAACATTACACCCAGTCAGAGCATCGTCTACCTTGGGGTAACTCTCGACTCTCAGTCAATGAGAGCCACCCCTTCCCCGAAGCGGGTGGAAGCCATATTGCACCTCCTATGTCGCTTTCGACAGGGCCAGGTGTTAGAATACAGGCTCTTCCTCCGGCTACTGGGCATGCTGACGGCAGCATCCGCAGTGGTACCATTGGGCCTACTCTCCTTGCGTCCCCTTCAAATGTGGGTGAATGGCCTCCACTTGGACCCCAAGTGGCACAGACGCAGGAGGGTCAGAGTGGCGAGGCGGTGCCTCTTCACCCTGAAACCATGGAGGAGGGCATATTTAACCAGAGGTGTTCCCTTGGGAGTCATACCCTCCCGTCGGGAAGTGGTAGAGACAGACTCCTCCCTGTTAGGGTGGGGAGCTGTCTGGCAGCACAGGACGGCCAGAGGGCTATGGAACACGCAGCAGACGTTGGAGCACATAAATGTGCTGGAGCTCCGCGCCGTATATGGGGCACTCAAAGCCTTTCTTCCTGCCCTGAGGAACTGTCATGTACTCATCCGGACGGACAACAACTCAACGGTTTACCAGATAAACCATCAAGGGGGCACCAAGTCCAGACAGTGTCTGCGGGTGTCACAACAACTTCTCACTTGGGCCTTTCCCCGCTTCTTGAGCCTCAGGGCCATGCATCTCCCAGGGGTGCAGAACTGCGCAGCAGATCTGCTTTCCCGCCGGAGGCCACCCTCGGGGGAGTGGAAGCTCCACCCAGAGGTGATAGGCAGGATTTGGGGCAAATACAGCAGAGCAGAGGTGGACCTCTTCGCCTCGGAGGCATCGACACACTGCCCCCTTTGGTTCTCCTTGACGGAGAAGACCAGCCCACTGGGACGGGACGCTCTGGCTCATGCTTGGCCAGACTGCCTTCTCTATGCCTTTCCCCCGATTCCCCTGATACTCGTGACGTTGGACAGAGTCCAACGAGACTGCCACAGGCTACTCCTAGTGGCCCCAAATTGGCCAGGCCGACCATGGTTTCCGGCGCTACTAAGGCTCCTCGACGGAGTGCCATGGCACCTCCCGAGGAGGCCAGACCTCCTGTCACAACTGGAAGGTCGCATATGGCACCCGGACCCGGGTCGCCTACAGCTGTGTGTCTGGCCCTTGAGGGCCAAGACCCGCTTCTAATGGCTTGTGACCAATCAGTTGTTCAGACTATTCTGAACTCAAGGGCACCTTCCACCAGGGTTCAGTATGCTAACCGATGGAAGCTGTTCTCCGAGTGGTGCAGGGCACATAATGAGGTGCCGGAGAGTTGCTCAGTGGCTGTGATACTGCGCTTCCTGCAGTCCCTGCTAGATGGCAGTAGACGTGCCTCCACCTTAAAGGTCTACGTGGCTGCTATTTCAGCAGGGCATATTCAAATAGGCAACCAGTCAGTGGGGTCTCACTATCTGGTTACGCGTTTTTTGAGGGCAGCCGACAGGCTGGACCCACGGGCCATCAAAATGCCCTCATGGGATCTGCACCTGGTGCTAGACACCCTTCGTCAGCCCCCATATGAGCCATTGGGGCAGGCTGAACTGAGGTGGCTGTCTGGTAAGACAGCGTTCCTACTGGCCATCGCTTCAGCAAAGCGGGTGGGCGAGCTCCATGCCTTGTCAGTAAGCCAGTCATGCATGCGCTGGAATGCAGATGGTTCAGGGGTGACACTCTGGCCCAATCCATCCTTTCTTCCCAAAAGGCTGTCTCTCTCTCATGTCAACCAGGTGCTCGAGCTAGCGGCATTTAACCCCCCAGATGCACTGAGGGGGAATAATGAGATATTGGATCCACTGTGCCCGGTGCGGGCGCTCAAGGCTTATGTGGAAGCGACAGCTAGCTTGCGTACGACTGACAGTCTCTTCATTTGCCATGGGGGGCACAGGAGAGGAGAGGCCCTGTCAAAGCAGAGGCTCTCTAATTGGATTGTTGATGTGATCTTGAGTGCTTACAGATCACAGGGGCTACCCGTACCCATAAACGTTCACTGCCACTCTACAAGGAGTATATCTACATCCTGGGCGGCCCTGAAGGGGGTGCCGCTAAAGGAAATTTGTGCGGCTGCTACCTGGGCTTCGCCATGCACCTTTGCCCGCTTCTACAGGGTCAACGTGGCCGCCCCCCACGCTGTTGCAGCAGCGGTTTTACCTTCGCCTTCGGCCCCTTAGTGTGGTAAGGCCTTCCTCGTGACCTTGTTGGTATGAGTCATCCAGTGCTTAAGCACCGCCTCTGGCGGTCAGGAAGAATGAAATAGAACGAGGGTTACGAATGTAACCACGGTTCTATGAATTCTGGATGACCGCCAGAGTTCTCTGTCACTCGGAATCATGGCGAGAAGATTCTGTGGGAACAGATTACTGGATGATGGGGGATTTTATACTGGGGGCGTGCCCTACGTCATCCCAGGTCACAGGTGACTTTGTTGGTATAATTACTCGACCTGCGCTTGCGAGATGGACAAGATCCAGTGCTTAAGCACCGCCTCTGGCAGTCATCCAGAATTCATAGAACCGTGGTTACATTCGTAACCCTCGAATTACGCCCAGGGAAATAGTTCAGCTCGTGTGTGCTTGGGCCCGCTCAGGCCTCCAATCAAATGAAGTACACAGACCGTCGTTCAAGTGTAAATCATAACAGGGTTTTTATTGATCAACTTAAATTTAAGACAAAGTAGTATCAAATAATATCAATAACAACAGGGAGGAGAATAATAATAAAACAACGGCAAGGGCAGGACCGCAACTGCAGGGGAGATACTTACGGAGCTAGTCTCCCCCCTCTGGGAATCACACCACACGTGATGCGCTAAATACAAAACACTGCAAAAAAAACGTGAAACACAAGTAAATAAGTAAAGGTGAATAAAATTAAACCTTACCACACCACATGCAGTGAAAAGAGAAAAGGACAGCACTAGTCCCATACTACTACCCCCGCAGCTGACAGGCCTCCCTTGAAAGCAAAGAAACAAAAGAAACACTTAAATGACCAGTTGGGATCAAAAGATAAGAAATTAAACAGTAATCATAACAAAAGATGGCAAAAACAGCAACCAACAGTGCCCTGCAAAAAGAGGACACTGGTTACAAAAACAACTTTATTACATATAATTAAAACAATTAGGCTACAGCCACGTTAAAAACAATATAAAACGCACCTCTTAGGACGCCAACCCTGTCCTACCTCGAGGCTCTATGGCGAAGGCTAGGGAAACGGAGAAACCCAGGGCACCTACACCACCGACCAGAGCATAGATAAGCGTAATGAAGTTAAAACATTAATTTAAAAAGGGAATGTGGTCCTACCTGCACAGCTGGTTGCCAAAACCCAAGGCGAAACCGAATGGCTTGTCGGTTCCGGCAACACAGCTGCTTTTAAAGGCCACCTGCCTCTGATTGGTCACTACCCCTTAAAGGGGTAGTACCTGCTACACTAATCTAGATTTTTTTTTATTTTAGCTATTATTTTGTGTTGATCCTCTTGTGCTCAATTATTGTGCTTATAATATGTGACGTGCTCTCACAAAATGAGTCGGAAGTCGCAATGGACAATTTACGTAGAAACGCCTTTTAAGGTCAAAAGTCTATTTTTTACCATTTTGGTATTTTGACTAATTTTAATAAAACAAAGCCTTGGCTTTCATAATCTGTATGAATTACTTCCTATTTTGGAGAGGAAATATAACTTTGAAGCATAAAAGCAAGATATGGTATTTGGTGAAGTTGATCGCGGCAGCGGCATTTGGCGACTAGCCAGCTGCATCCGCACCTGTTGGTTGTCAAGTTAGCAAGCTAGTATCGTAATCATCAAGACTTTCAATGGCGTCTCGGAAATAAGAAGAAATCGCTCGGCAATCCAGTGTTGTCTGTGGATTCCGGCGATCGGTGGCGAGAGTTTATTGACGACTATTTTTTGGCACCGAGATCTGACCGAGAGACGGCTGAGGAGAGCGGCTCGGACGACACGGGAACGGACAACAGTGAAACCTCCGGCGACACTTCGGACTCTGACAGGCCCATTTCAGACACCGACAACGATGAAGATGTTGACATGGAGCCACTTGTTTTAACAGACCCAATATCTGCCGTCCTTGAATCGGATGAATGGGATGAATATGTGAGCTACGGATCTGGAGGGGATATCGAGAAGGCTCGTAGCTTCAAGTGTGGCTGCAATGTCATCAGGGAAAGCCTTGCCACATCCTCTTCTCTATGGTGGAAAAACGAGAGAGATGAGATGTGACTGCTGGTAAGCACTTTTCCACTTATCCCATAGAGCTAGCCAACATTAGTAAACACAAGTGTGTTTATCTTATCTTCTTTAAACCTTGTTCTCAGTAATAATGAACACTGTAGGTAATGTTTTGAGTAGTTCTAGCTAGCTAGCTGGTCAACAGGACCCTGTAGTTGTATTTAACTACAGATGAGTGGTCTCACACTGAAATGACAAAATTAGTTCTGTTAATTTATTTTAATTGTCACAAATTGAATGTAGGCCTAAGATGTTTTTTTGTTTCCTAGGTGAGAAACACATGATCCTGTCAGCAGCACTATGAACTGATCCAAAGAAACTGCTTGTTCCAAAGGAAGCAGCAAAAAGAAAGGATGCACCAGAGGACCTCTTACTTTATTGATGGTGATCACATATGCAGAGATGATGAATGTCTAGATGAATTATTGAATCATTTAAGGATTTAATTAGTGATATGTGTAATATGGTTATATCTTTTCTTGCAATATAACTTTGGGGTTTAAATCAAATCAAATCACATGTATCTGTACAGCCCTTAATCACCGTTACAGTCTCTAAGGCTTCACAGTGCCCAACATGTGAAACAATAAATGGTTACTACACAACATCCCCCAGTCTTAGACCCTCAACAGAGGACAAGGAAAAACTCCCCAAAAAAACCTTTTTAGAGAAAATTGGAAGAAACCTCTGGAGGGGCTACTCAGAGAGGGATCCCCCTACCAGGACGGTTGGGCGTGCAATAGATTTGAGATTTGATAGAGTTTGGGCAAGCAGCGTATACACAATGCATAAAAGTTTATTATGGTGGGACGTCCGGATCTGATGTGTTTAATATTTTGGCACTTGGCATTTATACCAATCTATAGATTTATACCAATCTATAGCAATGTATAGGTCAAAGGGACACTTTGACCTAGACATTGCTATAGATTGATATAAATCTTCTACACTGTATAGGCTACTGTATACAATTAAGCATATATTTACAAATAAAGAATGTGTTTACATAAACACTAACATATATCAGTATGTTTGTCTTTCTTTTTACGCAATTGAATTATGTGTAACCATAATTGTTGGGGAGGGGAGTCACAGATTTTTCACAACGTCTTCAAGGTGCTTTTGAAAGATTCATTAATAGTGGATAAATAGTGAAAGTGTACTGTGTGTAATATAACCTTAAAGAGCAATTTCTCCTCATTACATAGATGCCTAAATGTTATATCTGTTATTTAAAATAATCACTTAAGCATTTGTTTGAGATGTCAAAGCGGCAGCCCCCCACAAATGGAATGTTCAGAGTCATAATGGAAAGGTTTTTTTAAAGGCCTTTTTCTCAAAACCACACTTTTGTGTGTCTCGTTGTATAACGCCACATAACTTTATCATTTTTTGGAGGAGTGACATGGTTTTGGTCTCATTGGAAAGCCTACATTCTCCTCTTTCAAGTAATATGAAAACCCCACAATGTGTTTTGGGGTCAATGTGACTCATTTTGTGAGAGCAGGTCACGGGGAGACGGGCCGAACACAGGGACTAGCAAGAACAGTACAACAATTAGCCATCGGTAGCACCGGTGGCGAATCGGGCCGCACAACTGGCGGCTGGAACCGGCAGGCTCTCCGATGTCCGGAGACCGGGACAAACTCATCACCCACTGCCGATGGAGCTACGCTATCTTCGCTAACACTCGGGCTACTGCTAGCGCTCGTGAGCCGGCTAGATGGCCATGTATCTAGACTGTCTGGGGTGCCCGTCTCGTCTAAGGTAATCAGCCTATCCGCTTCTAACTGACGGACACGTCTCTCTAACAGAGACAACCTCTCTAAAACGAGCACACAAGAGGGGCACAGAGAAGAAGAAGCCATGCTTACCCTTGCCGGTATAGTTGGGAGACTAGGTCGGGTTGTACGGGGAAGCCGGCGGCTGAGATCAAAAAATACGCTGGTGGAAAAATTGACACGGTCGGATGAAAGAGGAAAAAAAAAAAAAAAAAAAAAACGAATCTGTAGTTGTTGATCTAAAGTTTTAGATGGAGCGAAGTTTAGCGAAGCTGTTTGCAAAACACCGGGCGGCGAAAACAGCGAGAGCGGCAAACAGGAAGCAGGACGAGGTGGCCAGCACACACTTAAACTCCTGGTTTTTTTTTTTCTTTCTACTTTGGCATGCTTAGTGTATGGTAGGATGAAGCCAATGTAATAGAGAGGTAGACATGCTTTTTTGAGTCAAGTGAAAAAAGTGGGGAGCAGATGAAACGTGACATGAAAGCATTCCTCTATCCCAAGACAGAGAAGGGTATTCCCAGGCGGTCTCCCATCCAAGTACTAACCCGGCCCGAGCCTGCTTAGCTTCCGAGATTGGACGAGATCGGCGTGTTTTTTGTTTTTTTTTATTATCAAAAAACCCCACATTATTAATGTACATTGTTTACAGGATATGCATTCCATGTTTCACAGTACATGTATCACACTTATTGCACACATATTCTTTTTTTCCTTCTCCAACTAAACCATACAATGAGGAGACGCTGAATCTCCCATCAGCTCAAAAGAATCATAGGCTTTGTCAATCATCCCACCCTCCCTTCAGCCAAAACACAGACAGGGAAAAGCCTAACAATATCTGATCCATAGAGACCAGACCTCCCAACAACACAAAGGGCCCAGCTTCAGAGGTTGAACTCTAGTTTCCCACCCCCATCAACAGAAATAAATTAGCTTCCCTCGATAAAGAACTTTTCAAACTCACCCCTCCCCATATGCTTGTACATTAGGTGAACATCCTTTCTTAGCATTGATTCATTCAAGACACAAACATTGACCATCTTTCCTTCAAAATGAGCGAGGTTCCGCCTACACCACACAGCGTACCTGGCATGGCTCAGTGTCAGGTTCAACAAATTAACATTCACACTTTTACTTTTTTCACAAACCCCAAACAAAAACAGTTCCTTCCACCCTAGGTTATCAACAGACTCCATTTCCCAGTTTTCTTTTACCACCTTTTTCAGTTTCACATGAAATTCCTCAAATTTTTTACATTCAAAAAACATATGCATAAGTGTCTCTGGCTCAGCCTTGCATACATCACATTCCCTTGTAACATTTTTGTTGATCTGATGGATCACCACATTGGTATATATTCGGTTATGTCTCAACTTACAGTTTTTTACTATTGCTAAAACACAATTTCTGAAACTAGAGCCCTCTTTGTCGAAACTCTACACACAAAAACCAAAAACTCATACACAAAATACAAAATATCTTACATCTCTTGCAAAAGCAAACACTTAATTCAAAACTATATAAACTGCCAAAAATGGTATTTTTGCATCACAACTTTACACACAAACACCAGATAAATAGCTCTTTCCACATGCCAACCGCACACTGATGTGCTAAGCATAAAACACTATTATCTAGAGTCTTTGGCATTTTCATTTGTAGCATGCTGTAAATATAGACTATGAACACAAATGCAATGGGGAAACAAACAAATTTGTAACAGTATCAGACACAATTATTTTAACTGAAGATTACATGATCATTGTACTATAAACAGTAATACAGTATATTGAAATTATAGTCCATCCTGTCTTCGATGTGCATCTGGCCACAGCGCCTCATCAACATCGCAAGCGATGTCCTCTCTTGCCAAACATCGGGGGAAGTACCGTCTTGAGTGGCGTATCCAGCCTTGGCACGCCTTGGCACGCCTCCACATCAATGGCCTCTTCCATCGCCTGGAGGAGAGTTGCGCGTTGGTAGGGTCGGCGGTCATACACCTTCCAACGCCACGCCGAAAATAATTCCTCAATAGGGTTCAGGAAAGGTGAGTAAGGTGGAAGGGGGAGAACTTGAAATAGTGGGTGATTGTCAAACCAATTATGGACCACAGCAGACCGGTGGAAACTTACGTTATCCCATATGACAACATATCTGGAGTACCCTAGCACATTCCTCTGGTCATTGGGAATGAGGATGTCATGCAGGGAGTCAAGGAATGCGATAATATGGGCTGTGTTATATGGGCCAAGAGTGGCATGGTGGTGAAAGACACCATTCTGACTAATTGCAGCACACATTGTGATGTTTCCACCGCGCTGCCCAGGAACATGGACAATGGCACGCTGCCCGATGATGTTTCTTCCCCAGCGTCTGGTTTTGGCTAGATTGAAGCCAACCTCATCAATAAACATGCTGGTGTTCAGCAGCATCTAGCTCCATGACTCTCTGAAACAGTCAGGAAAAAGCATATTGAATAACAGAAAGGATACAGATATCAGTCCATATAGTGTAGCACAGTAATACAGTAAACTGGAATACAGTACCAATATTGTAATAGGCTAATATATAAAATGTAACTTACGTGTACATATTCATAACGCAGTTGTTTCACTCTTTCAGAGTTTCTTTCAAACAGCACTCTGTACAGCTGTTTCATACGGAGTTGATGCCGCTTCAGTAGACGGCCCAGTGTGGATAAACTTACCCTGTGTATGTTGTTGAATGTTGTGTTGTCAGTGATGATGTGGTGTTGCAGTTGTCGTAAAAGTATGCTGTTGTTTGCAATGACCATGTTTATGATTTGTTGTTCCTGTTCTTGTGTGAACAGGTGATTTCTTCCTCCTGTGGGCGGTCGCCTTGCAATTCTGCAAAAACAGAATGCGAATGTTTAGGGTCTAAGGTATGGCGGCATATGAGTGACAAAATCAGCGAGCACAATTGAGATCACCGCGCGCGTAATTCAAACAGCCGCGCACACATATTATTTTTGAGAGCACTTTCACAGCACTCGCATGCAGAATATATCTGCTCGCGCAAGCAATATTGTAACCTGCGAGGAGAAATCCATGCTTTGAGCGTGCGCGCAGAATCCGAAGCAGCGCGCACAACTATCATTGCTCTCCTGCTCGTGAAACTTTCACCTGCTCGCTCGCGAGTGTTTTTTCTTTTTGGCAGTAAGTGGGCGGACCCAGTCACAATTGTATCCCTAAATCTAATTGGTTACAGTGATTGGCCTTTTTGTATCGGTGCAAGTAAACAAGGAAGGAGAAACAATAAAGCTTTATGCTCTGTGAAGTGGTTGATGGAAGAAAAAAAATAGTTATGTCCACTTGAATACCTTGATACCTTGACCTCTGTCATGAAGTGGACTGGTAATTAAGCAGTGGTCTTTTATTTAATGACTTGTTTGATCGATTGATAGCGTGAAACGTATAGGTTGTGAACG
Organism: Hoplostethus atlanticus; assembly: GCA_034670405.1. NCBI lineage: Eukaryota > Metazoa > Chordata > Actinopteri > Trachichthyiformes > Trachichthyidae > Hoplostethus > Hoplostethus atlanticus. The sequence goes on from JAXDDX010000238.1 coordinate 489,030, forward strand.
AATCGCGAGCGTCCATGCTTCTCTATCTCCATCAGATGAATGGCAAATGTCACTGATGTGTGTAATGTCCAATAACAAACTCGTCGCGTCTGTTTACGTAAACGTCATCGATGACGTATCAGGGTCTTGAAGGGTTGTCCCATTTCATAGGGGGAGATTTCAACCACTACCCCTTGTGACTCTGTTCCGAGGGCCAAGCCGAAGGGCGAGGGGCACTCGAAAACGAGTCGTAGGGGTGAAAATGAGAAATGGGATTCGGCCCAAGTAGCCTTAATCAAATAAATACGTTGATGAATATATATACATGAATCATTACATACATACATGAATCACAGCACTCTATAATAATTCCAGTGTTCGCGCCTGTCACAGGGAAACCCTGTGCCCTAAAGTAAGGCACCGATGCAGCACTCACAACAAGACATCATACTGGCATAATACATTGTTTTATACATTGTTTAAATTGTTTGTCACCTCTCCTCTCTGCTGCACTTGTCTCTTCCTCTGCTATAGACCGGGAACTGCCAAATCTGACCGGGAGGGTCCATTTGATTTAAATAAAAGGGTTCCCAGGGGAAGAGACCAAGTGTGGTAGAGTAGGAGGGGTGTTTGTGTTTCTGTTTAGGGATTAGGCTGTTTAAAGCACCCTTTTTAACGAAACATGTTTTAAAATAAACTTGAAGGTATTTTTTAAGGATAACATATGGTAATTGAACATTGCTATCCTGGTGAATGTTTATAATAAGATAATTGATAATGGTCTCTTGAGTAGGTGGAGCCCACCTGTATTTAAAGGACAAGGCTGGAGCACCAAGGGGGCGAGACCTCATAAGAGAGAGAACAACCTGAGAGAGACAGCTACAGACCACAGCTCCTGCCTTGGGCCCAGTATTTGCGGTATAGCCAAAGAGCGGATTAGAGTTATTTTCTGAGTTTGAGGTATATTCTTTTTGGTGTGTTCCTATTTTTGGGAAAATAGTTAATTTTTGTTTTTCTTCATTTTTCTGACCATCTTTAAATACACTGTAAATATCTGCACGGGACTCCACTGCTGTAAATAAAATTCACTTGGACTGCTGAACTTTGCCTGCATCCCTTTTCATGTGTCTGGCTGCTCGGCCAATCTCACATGTGGTGTCAGAAGAAACTCCTGCGATGCCTCCAAAAAAGCAACAGCACCAACTACAGCAGCAAGCAGAGCCTCTGGAAGTCGATGGGGCCACAGGGGGAGCTCCTGACGAAGAGTTCCAGCCCATGGTGGATTCACGCCCATCTACAGAGGCAAGTTTCTCCAGCCTAGCCCTAATGTTTGAGACTTTCATGAAGTTCCAGATGGAGAGGGACAAGCGGCAAGAGAAGGAGTCGGCCAAACAGGAGCAGAAGTTAAGCGTCCTCAACCACCAGGTCACCCAACTCCAGCTGGACCTAGAAGCAGGCAGGTCAGTGTCAAGAGCCACGGGGGTGCCGGTGGGAGAACCCAAGCTGGTCAGATTAGAAGAGTCTGACGACATTGAACATTTCCTGACCACTTTTGAAAGACTGGCAACAGTGTACAAATGGCCACGACAAGACTGGGCTGTTCGTCTCATTCCCCTCCTGACTGGCAAAGCCAGGAGTGCTTTTGTGGCCATGGACCCTGCACACACCACAGACTATGACCAGCTGAAGGTCGCCATCTTAAAAAAATACGAGATCGGCAGAGACACTTACCGCCAGCGGTTCCGGGCCCTCGACACACCAGCAGATGAGTCTCCCCTAGAGCTGTACACCCGCCTTAAAGACATGTTCTGTAAGTGGGTCGACTTCACCACAGCCACCAGGGAGCAGGTCATGGAGAAGATCGTCCTGGAACAGTATTACAGGGTATTGTATCCAGCGGTGAAGACCTGGGTTAAAGAGCGGGATCCAGAGACAGCGGCAGAGGCAGCAGAACTGGTGGACGCCTACATCGTGGCACACAGAGGACCAGGGACCTACCGCTATGCTGGACAACTGTACCAAGCCAGAGGTAGGTCTGAGGGTGTGCCCAAAGGGGGTGATTCAGCCATTAGCTCTTCTAGTCAGCCTAGACCCAGTAAACCAGCAGTGCGGGAGTATGCCAGGAGTAGGGTGCAGCCAGGGGATAAGCCAGATGTTGTATGTTACAACTGTGGTGAGGCAGGCCATACTCGTCCAGTGTGCCCAGTTAAAAAGTATCAAGCTACCAGTCTGTGTTATGTGTCTAGACCAGAGTTTTTAATTTCCCCTGAGACTCAGTCAGATGCACCAGTCATGTCTGTACAACTTAATGGCAAGCTCTGTACAGCCTTACTGGACACAGGTGCCTCCCAGTCTCTTGTTCAGGCCCGGTTGGTTCCAAGGGAGCTGTGGAATGAGGAGGACACCGTCCCTGTCATCTGCGTCCATGGTCATGAAGAACAGGCCCCCACTGCTGAGGTATACATTGAGGTGAAGAATCAGGTCTATTTGATGAAGGTTGGTGTAGCCCCTGAGTTGCCCTATCCGGTCTTGCTAGGGACAGACCTACCTACTCTGTATGACCTCATTCAAGACAGTAGGCAGAAGGTTTGTGGGGTAGTTACACGGTCCAAAGCAAGGGCACACACAGTCACACCAGCCCCTAACATATTGCCACCTGTTGAGATGGATCCACCAGATAGTGAGGCAGACACATTGCAGCTTATGCCGTTTCATGGGGAAGAGATAGATGAAGAGCCCACAGTCACGCAGGAAGAGAGATGGGACAGGCGCAGACAGCAAGTGGGGGAATATATGTTGCAGCCAGTAGATCAGCCTGAACGGGAACCTGAAGCTCCAGAGCTAGCTGTAGATGTTTTCCCCAGTGACCTTGCTAAGCAGCAGCGTGACGATCCCACTCTTTCAGACTGTTTCCAAGAGGCACAGAAAAGCTCTCCTGTCAGCCCACTACATTACCAGTACTTTTTCATTGACAATGACCTGTTATATAGACAGAGCGACTGTGGCAGGCAGCTAGTCCTCCCCAAGACATGCAGAGTGGAAGTGCTGAGGGTAGGCCACACCATCCCCTGGGCAGGTCACTTGGGCTTTATGAAAACCTTTATGAGGATTTCAAAGAGATTTTTCTGGCCAGGCATGTATAGTCAGGTGAAGGACTATTGTAAAACCTGTCCAGAATGTCAGCTCACAGCGGGCAGAGCTACAGCACCGGTGCCCCTCATACCACTCCCAGTCATCAGCACCCCCTTTGAGCGGATTGGGGTAGATATAGTTGGCCCAGTTGAGAGAAGCCAGACAGGAAATAAGTTTATTCTTGTTGTCTGTGACTATGCCACCAGATACCCAGAAGCCTTCCCCTTGAGAGAAGTGACAGCCAAGCAGGTAGCAGTAGCATTGCTTCAGTTCTTCTCTCGGGTAGGAATTCCTAGGGAGGTGCTAACAGACCAGGGTCCCAACTTCATGAGTCGCACACTCAAGCAGGTCTACCAGCTCTTAGGGATTAGGAGAGTAAGAACCACCCCCTATCACCCTCAGACTGATGGCTTGGTTGAACGCTTCAACCAGACTCTGAAGACCATGCTCAGAAAGTTTGTTTCTGAGACTGGGAAGGACTGGGACAAGTGGCTGCCATATCTTTTGTTTGCCTACCGTGAGGTCCCCCAGGCCTCCACAGGGTTTTCACCTTTCGAGCTGCTTTATGCCCATCAGGTCAGAGGTCCCTTGGATGTGCTGCGTGAGGCATGGGAGGAGTCTGGAAAGGCACAGGACATGAACATCATCTCCTACGTCATGAAAATGCGGGAGCAGCTGATGAAGACCACAGCCATGGCCAGGGAAAACCTCCTTCAGTCTCAAACACAACAGAAGAAGTATTATGATCAGTCAGCAAGGCACAGGAGTTTTGAGCCAGGTGAGGAGGTCCTGTTGCTTTTGCCAACATCAGAGCACAAACTGTTGGCAAAGTGGCAGGGCCCCTTCCAGATCAAACAGAAAATGGGTCCGGTAACATACCAGATCCACATGCCTGACCGGAAACAGACTCACCAGACCTTCCATATCAACATGCTCAAAAAGTGGCACCCTCGTCCCACCCCTGCACCACCAGCGGCCCACACACTCTTTATCAAGGCTGTGAGGGAGGAAGAGGAGCCAGCCGAGCAGTACTTGCCTGGACTAGAACCAGAGAAGCAATTAAACATGGACCACCTGTGTGAGGAGAAGAGGATGGAGCTTCTCCAGATCTTGCCTCTTCACCTTTTCCTGGACACCCCTGGGCGCACAGAGGTTGTTCAGCACCACATCACCCTGAAGGAACTCAAGCCCCTTCGCCAGCCTGTCTACAGGGTTCCGGAGCGCCTGCTGCCGGTATTGAAGAAGGAGCTGGAGGTGATGAGGAAGATGGGGGTTATAGAACCTTCATCCAGTGAATGGAGCAGCCCGATCATCTTAGTCCCCAAAAAGGACGGCACCTTGAGGTTCTGTTTGGACTTCAGGAAGGTGAATGGGATCAGTAAACTGGACTTGTACCCAATGCCAAGAATAGACGACCTGGTGGAGAGAATTGGGGGTGCAAGTTACATCAGTACCCTCGACCTGTGCAAGGGCTATTGGCAGGTTCCCCTCACCCCAGAGAGCAGAGAGATCACCGCCTTCAGAACCCCCTTTGGACACTTCCAGTTCACTGTCCTCCCTTTTGGCCTCCATGGAGCACCAGCGACATTCCAGCGGCTGATGGATAGGGTCCTGGCAGGAACAGAGTCCTTTGCAGCAGCGTACCTGGATGACATCGTAGTCTACAGCAGCTGCTGGGAAGACCACCTATGCCATCTCCAAGACGTCTTGCTCAGGATCAAGGGGGCCGGACTCACCATTCGTCCGGACAAGTGCTCCCTGGCTAAGCAGGAAACGCAGTACTTGGGTTTTGTGCTGGGGAAGGGTATACTCCGTCCTCAAGTGGGGAAGGTGGACGCAATCAAGCTGGCGGAGAGGCCCACGACGAAGAGGCAGGTGAGGTCTTTCCTTGGTCTGGTGGGGTGGTATGGCCGGTTCATTCAGAACTGTTCCACTCTTGCTGTCCCCCTTTCCAACCTCACCAGGAAGAACCAGCCCAACAAGGTTCAGTGGACAGCTGAGTGTGAAGAGGCCTTCCAGAGTTTGAAGAGCTCATTATGCACCGAGCCTGTCCTGAAGAGCCCCGACTTTGACCAGCCTTTCACTGTCCAGACAGACGCATCTGATGTGGGCATTGGAGCAGCGTTGCTACAGGGAGAGCCAGGTAATCTCCAGCCCATTGCATACATCAGCAGGAAGCTCCTTAAAAATGAAGTAAGGTACTCAGTGGTTGAGAAGGAGTGCCTGGCTATCAAATGGGCACTTGACTCACTCAAGTACTACTTGCTAGGGAGGAAGTTCACCCTGGAGACAGACCATCGAGCCTTGTCCTGGCTGTCAAACATGAAGGACACCAACTCCAGGATCACCAGGTGGTTCCTCGCCATGCAGCCTTTTGACTTTATGGTCCAGTACAGGAAGGGCCAGGAGAACTGTGCCGCAGACTTCCTGTCCAGGGCTCCACAGGGGTCGCCTTTGGAAGGGGGGGGAAATGTCACAGGGAAACCCTGTGCCCTAAAGTAAGGCACCGATGCAGCACTCACAACAAGACATCATACTGGCATAATACATTGTTTTATACATTGTTTAAATTGTTTGTCACCTCTCCTCTCTGCTGCACTTGTCTCTTCCTCTGCTATAGACCGGGAACTGCCAAATCCGACCGGGAGGGTCCATTTGATTTAAATAAAAGGGTTCCCAGGGGAAGAGACCAAGTGTGGTAGAGTAGGAGGGGTGTTTGTGTTTCTGTTTAGGGATTAGGCTGTTTAAAGCACCCTTTTTAACGAAACATGTTTTAAAATAAACTTGAAGGTATTTTTTAAGGATAACATATGGTAATTGAACATTGCTATCCTGGTGAATGTTTATAATAAGATAATTGATAATGGTCTCTTGAGTAGGTGGAGCCCACCTGTATTTAAAGGACAAGGCTGGAGCACCAAGGGGGCGAGACCTCATAAGAGAGAGAACAACCTGAGAGAGACAGCTACAGACCACAGCTCCTGCCTTGGGCCCAGTATTTGCGGTATAGCCAAAGAGCGGATTAGAGTTATTTTCTGAGTTTGAGGTATATTCTTTTTGGTGTGTTCCTATTTTTGGGAAAATAGTTAATTTTTGTTTTTCTTCATTTTTCTGACCATCTTTAAATACACTGTAAATATCTGCACGGGACTCCACTGCTGTAAATAAAATTCACTTGGACTGCTGAACTTTGCCTGCATCCCTTTTCATGTGTCTGGCTGCTCGGCCAATCTCACAGCGCCCTTTGGCAATTTATTCACAAGCAGTTGTGGGAAAGTGGCAGAAATATTACTGTATAACAGTTATGAATTATGTTCATTCTTTAGGCTATTTGTTTATTTATTTAGTTTAGCTCTCCTTAAATTGACCGCTGCTGCAGCCAACACCCTTCAAAACGCGCAACTTTTACTTTGAAGGCGAGCTGTCTCTGGTTGCGAGAGGACTGAAGACGAGGACTGTAACCAATTAGATTTAGGGATACCATTGTGACTGGGTCCGCCCACTTACTGCCAAAAAGAAAAAACACTTGCGAGCGAGCAGGTGAAAGTTTCGCGAGCAGGAGAGCAATGATAGTTGCTATCAGAGCGCTGCTTCGGATTCTGCGCGCGCGCTCAAAGCATGGATTTCTCCTCGCAGGTTACAATATTGCTCGCGCGAGCAGATATATTCTGTGCGCGAGTGCTGTGAAAGCGCTCTCAAAAATAATATGTGTGCGCGGCTGTTTGAATTACGCGCGCGGTGATCTCAATTGCGCTCGCGGATTTTGTCACTCATATGCCGCCATATTAAGGCTCCTTCTTATGAAATACTGTAAAATCATATAGAGGATAGGATTTCTTACCTGTTCTCATTTCGAAATTTCCTGATGATACCTGCTACAGTGTAGCGGCTCAAATTAGGTTGGACCCTCTGACCAGCCTCCTGTAGACTCAAGCCATGGTTGATGACATGGTCAACCAAAGTGGCCCGAATCTCATCTGTGACAGTTCTTCTGACTTGTCCTCTCACCACTCCTCGTCCTCTGTGTCCTCTTCCTCCTCCTCTTCCTCCTTCTCCTCTTGCAGAAGAGCAAATCTGAATCCTATTTATAGTGTTCAAGCTCTGATATGTAAGTGATCTCATTGGTTACAGGTGTTTTCACATGTGCATTCTGTGTGCAGGTGATTGATAATTGAGTGTGGTATTTCAATGGCAGTGTTTAGCAAACAACACACACAGGCTTTTAGTTTTGAATGATGTGTCTAATGTAGATAACCGTGTGTAGTTATTTGCAAAAAGTGTGTTTTAGAATTTCAAACTTAGTGTAAAGCAGACAATGTGCTTATGGTTTAGCATACCTGGTCAATAGATAGGCTACATGAGTTAGTGGTTTCAATAATTGTGCCAGAAGTACCAGTTTTTGTGTCTTAGCAATTGCAAAAAACTGTAAAGTCTAAATTCTCACAATCAATACTATTAAACTTCACATTCAAGTTCTTCCAGATCTTCTTCACATTTATATCCGGGAATATCTTTGGCCATACGCTCTCTGCTGCCGGCAATTTTATTTATTTTTCTAACATCACTTTATAGATACTTTTAACAGTGACATCAGCCAATCGTTTTTTCCCCCCCCCTTTCTCAGTAAACAAATCTGGCAAACCACATCCTCCCATCTCTATGGTATCTCTCTCTATAATATTTACCCACCCCTTGGGAATACTGGTCTTTATATTTTCATACACAGTATCAACAGTCGACCTTCTTACTTCGTCGTCCCATTCACAAACACAGTCATATATGGCCCTATTTGGGAGGAACCCCGTTACATATTCATAAACATAATCTTTTATTTGCCTCAGTCCTGCCAACATAAACAATTTGTTATAAAATACCTTACCATTCATTTTTATTTTGGGATTAAGAAAGACTGGCTGACTGATTACCTGATTGATTCCTACACACTCGTAGCTTAAATTCCCCACAAAGTCTGCCCAAGCAGTGCACAAGATGGGCATCTTCTCGTACATTGTTTTTTTAAGTGCCATTAGCAGGCCGTGTTCCCCACATCCTCCACTCTTATGTATCCAATCCTTGAAGAATCCCTTCCAACCATACTCTACCTTGTCATACAGGTACTTTTTGACTGCTTTTACCCTAATTGCTTTCCTTTTTGTGTCCAAGTCTACCAGCTTTAGCCCTCCCTTTTCATAGTCAGCTATCAGAGTTTTTGTTGAAATCTTGACCCCTTTCCCGCTCCACAAAAAGTTGATAACGGCCGCCTTTATCTCATGCAGCACCCAATCCGGCATATCAATTGCCCCTAGCACATAACCATACTTTGACAATACCAGAGAGTTTACGACACTTACCTTGCCTCTCAACCTCAGCTCTCTCAATTTCCAGAAATTCAAGCATTGTTTAACTTTGTTTAAGATGCCTGTCCATGTCGCATCTCTGGCCTCTTTTGATTTTACTCCTATATTCACCCCTAGTATCTTGATGTAATCTTTTGCTACTTTGAATGAGATGTTACACTGACTAATATTTACATTACCCACATACATGATTTCAGACTTCTCCACATTAACTTTAGCACCCGAAGCTCTCCCATACACCTCGATATGGTCCATGATTCTTTTGATGCTGTCTGTGTTCCTTACTGTGAATGTTGTGTCGTCCGCGTATTGGTGGATTAAGCTGTTCGTGCCATAGGGGATATGTATACTTTTTATCTCCCTGTCTGCCTTGACTAAAGTTGCTAGGGGCTCAACAGAGACGCTATACAAAAGCGCCAACAGGGGACACCCTTGCCTAACAGATCTCTCCAGTGGGAAGGAGTCGGTCAGCGCTCTGTTGACTTTGACTCGGCTTCTGGCATTACTGTAGAGCAATCTCACCCATGACACAAACCTACTCCCGAAGTCGAACTTCACCAGCGTTTTGAGCAGGAAATCATGCTCCACCCTATCGAATGCTTTGTTTAAGTCTAGCCCTAAAACTATCCCCCCCTCCCCATCGTGTTGCATGCTCTCCACTACATCCCTCACAGTACATATGGTATCCGTGATTTCCCTCCCCGGGATACTATATGCTTGAGTTGGTGATATTATTGACCCAACACCTGTTTTTAATCTATTTGCGAGTACCTTTGTTAATATCTTATAATCTGTATTCAGTAAACTCAAAGGACAATAGTTCTCTAATTTGAGCGGACTTCCCCTGTTCTTATATAGAATAGCAATTACACCAGTTACCATTGACTCCGCTATTTCCCTCTTGTTTTCCATACTCCTGTATACTCTTAGTAAAATTGGTGCCAAGGTATCTGCAAATGTTTTATAGAGTTCAGCGGTTAGCCCGTCTGCACCTGGACTTTTATTCGGTTGTAATCCCTCTATTGCTTTTTTTATTTCCTCGATCTGTATATCACCATCACATAACTGCTGTTCTTTTACAGATATCCTGGCACCAACCGTTTCCAGCACTTGTTCGACACAATCCCGATCTGTGTTACTTTTTTTAAACAGGTTCCTGTAAAAGGATTCAACCGCTTCTAATTTCGCCACATAATCGCTTACCCTTTCTCCCCTCTCATTCTCGATCTCTGTAATGTAAGTTCTACCTTGCTTTTTTTTTTCCAGGTTCAAAAAGAATTTTGTGCACTTCTCCCCCTCTATTGCATATTGTGCCCTACTCCTCACTATGGCTCCATTACATTTTTCTTTCTCATACCTTTCTATTTCCCCTTGTATTTGCAAATACCTTACTTTGTCATAATCTGGGTTATTTTCTATGTTCGCTAGTTCTATGTGTAGTTTCTCTTTTAGATCGCCCTCTCTCTTTTTTCTCAAAAAGACCTTCTGCTTTGCATATCTAATACTTTTCTTCTTAATTTCCCCTTTTACCTTCTCCCACCACAGACACACATCGTCCTCAAACAAATGGCTCTCCATCTCAGAATTAATACATTCCAACATGCTCCTTCTGTAAGACTCTCCTTCTAATAAGGCTTGCGTTTAAGCACCACAGTCCTCCTCCTCTCTCATCTGTATTTGACCCCAATTTAAATATTATTGCAGCGTGGTCGCTGAAACCTATAAACTTGTATTCCATCTTATTTACATAGTTCAGGATGTTACTTTTAACCAAGCATAAATCTATGCGACTTTGCTTTAGTTCCCCTAAGACCATCTGCCTTCTAGAGAATTCTTTCTTTTCTGGATTTTCATATCTCCATATGTCAATCATGTTCCCATTTTGCATTACATCATTGAGTACTTCCCTAGAAGTATCGCAGCGAAAGTTAGTGCAGCTGGATGCGTCTAATCGTGTGCACTATATGTTAAAGTCACCTACTATAATACAATTATCCGAACATAAAGGTTTTAATTTTCTGAATGTCTCCCTTCTATCGGTCTCGGAATTTGGTGCATATAAATTTATCAACCTAAACAAAACATTTTGAAACTCAAATTCAACTCCGAGTAACCTGCCTTCATTATCACCGAGAACTTGTTTTATGTTTCTTACCATGCCATTTTTTTATCATTATGGCAACACCGCATGATTTTTCGGAGCCATGGCTGACAAGAATATGTCCATTCCACACCTTTTTAACTCTGTCCATCATTTCTTTAGTCCAGTGTGTTTCCTGTAAACATAGGATGTCTGCTCTTAGAGAAATCACCACCTGTTCTAGTTTTAAACCATTCCTCAACCCATTCCCATTGAAGGAGGAAACGTCCAGGGTGGCTCTCATGGCCGAGCATAAAGGAGAGTAGATACTCAAATGTCACATCACCATACCTCATTTTTTCACATGCTTCTCCGCTTTCTCTTTTTCTCCTATCTTCCTCTTGAGACCGCTGGTTTCTACCCTGGTCACCTCCATACCCTCGTCCTCTGATCCGCTCAAAAGCTCGTCACTCTGGTTTCCCCCGGCCTCCTCCCCAGTCTCTCCACTCTCTTCTCCCTCGCCAACCTCTCCCGTGGCTGACCTCCTCTCGGGCACCGCTGCTGCTGGGGCTACCACCCCCGGCTGCTTCTCCTTGGTGACAATACCACTGGAGGCTCCTCCACCACCTTCAGCTTTGGCTGCCCGGCCTCTGCCCCCACCGAAATGAGGGATTCCACCCTTGGCCGAGGACACGCCCTTGGAGGAAGGTTGTGAGCCAGGTCTCTTGGGTTCACTTGCTTCCGTACCCCGCCCCATCCCCACCATCGACAGGCCTTGCTCCCCCATTATCTCATCCATGCTACTCCCGATCTCGGTAGCCTCCCCAGACTCTTGCTGGGTCGCAGCGGTGTCCTGGCTCTCAGCTCCTGTCTCCGCACTATCCCTCCCGGTCGCCTCTTTCTCTCCACTGCTCGTCAGGGCCTCCTCTTCCCCTGTGTAGAGCTCCTGGCTCCGGTGCCCCGCACCTGCAGCCGTCCTCCTCCCTGCAGTCAGGACACTTCCTTCTTTTGGCACACTGCCTCGCATAGTGCCCTTGTTCCCCACACTTGAAGCAGGTAAATTCCGGACAGTCTCTTAAAATATGGCCTGGCTGGATACATTTCCTGCATACCCTTACTTGTCTGTCATGTATCACCCTGAAGTGTTCAACTCCTTGCAGTGTGTCAAATCTCACTGAGTATGGCAATGATTTCACCGTTTCAGTGAACTCGTCCCATCCGCAATGTCTGTGCCCGGCCACATCCTCCTCTTTACCGGGGACACAGCACTCACTCCCCACGCTGCCAGCTTCTCCAGTATCTCTCTGTCCTCGATATAAGTTGGCAGCGCCAGGAAAGACACCACCAACTCATCGTTACAAAGTTCCTTTGCATTTATTAAGCAGTTCTTTATTTTCAGTCCGTCCATAAGTTTCCCCTTACCCGTATCATCACTCATTGTCAGTTCGTACTTCTTTGGCGTCTTGAATCGACATCCAACTATGTTGCCACACTCATCTCTCACTTTCTTCAACAGCTCCATCATGGTGATCCACTCACCCCCATCTATCTCCACTTCCACCGTCAACTTCTTTTCATACACTCGTCCACTATCTGTGTTCTGTCTCGTTGTCCTCTGATCTGTTCCTTTGTTCGTGGCCATGCTGTCAATCAGATCCATTCACACAAAAAATGGAAAAAACACGAAAAGTTCCCCCAAACAGCGCAAGCCGTCGGGGGGGGGATTAACAAACACTTTTTGCAAAACAAATTCCACGAGTGGCTTATCGAAAAAACAAATAATTAGCCGTCAAAGTTAACAAACACTCTTAATTGCTTCAGGGCTCTTTCCTTGACACAGTGGGCGTGTTCAGGGTGTTATGGCCGTAAGCAAAGGCTGCTGCCACAGAAAGGCTCTTTATACATGGCTTAGTCCATAAAGCACGGCCGCGGGGCTGAGCAGTCATCATTTGGTTGCCATCATTTCAGAGGTGGCCAGCACACAATTAAACTCCTGTTTTTTTTTTTCTTTCTACTTTGGCGTGCTTAGTGTATGGTAGGATGAAGCCAATGTAATAGAGAGGTAGACATGCTTTTTTGAGTCAAGTGAAAAAAGTGGTGAACAGATGAAACGTGACATGAAAGCATTCCTCTATCCCAAGACAGAGAAGCCCCCTCTTCCATTAAAGAATAAGCAGCGCCGCCTGCTGGAGCAAAATGCTTACAGCACCGGGTATTCCCAGGCGGTGTCCCATCCAAGTACTAACCCGGCCCGAGCCTGCTTAGCTGCCGAGATCGGACGAGATTGGGCGTGTTCAGGGTGGTATGGCCGTAAGCAAAGGCTGCTGCCACAGAAAGGCTCTTTATACATGGGAGCAAAGAACTAATCCAGTGCAGAGGTGCCCAAGTGTGGGCATGTGGGTGAGTGTGGTGGGCCTGGAGCCCTGGAGCCATGGTAGCCAGGGTAGGCAGAGCAAAGAACTAATCCAGTGCAGAGGTGTCCAAGTGTGGACAGGCGAGTGAGTGTGAGGGGCCTGGTGGCCTGGAAGTCACAGAAAAGAAAAGAAAAAAAAAAAGACGAAGTCAGTCATAGATTACCAGGACCACAAAGCGTATGCTGGGTTACCAGGACCACGAAGCTCAGGCTGGGTGACCAGGTCCATGACGCTCAGGCTGGGTGACCATGACCACGAAGCTCAGGCTGGGTGACCAGGACCACAAAGCTCAGGCTGGAAGACCAAGACCACAAAGCTCAGGCTGGGTGACCAGGACCACGAAGCTGGGGTACCATGACCACGAAGTTCATTAAGGAAGACCAGGACCACGAAGTTCATTAAAGAAGACCAGGACCACGAAGTTCTGTGGCTGGCGGTTGCCTGTGTTGACCCAGGGTGGAGTGCTTAAGACTGGGTAAGCAGGTCAGTGTGGTGCACCGGGTGTTGTGGAGCCCCAGAGGCCAGGGTAGAGAAGGTAATGTAGTAGCCCAGGGCAGAGCTGCTTAAAGTGTGGGCAGGCTGGTGAGTGTGGAGGCCTGGTGGACATGGGGAGGACCAGGGCAGAGCTGCTTAAGTGTGGAGGCCTGGTGGCCATGGGGAAACCATGTCATGTACAGGCCCAGGGCAGAGCTGCTTGAGTGTGGGGAGGCTGGTGAGTGTGGAGGCCTGGTGGACACAGGGAGGACCATGTCATGTACAGGCCCAGGGCAGAGCTGCTTAAGTGTGGGGAGGCTGGTGAGTGTGGAGGCCTGGTGGACATGGGGAGGCCCAGGGCAGAGCTGCGAAAGTGTGGGCATGCTGGTGAGTGTGGAGCCCTGGTGGCCATGGGGAAACCATATCATGTACAGGCCCAGGGCAGAGCTGCTTAAGTGTGGGCATGCTGGTGAGTGTGGAGGCCTAGTGGCCATAGAGAAACCATGTCATGTACCCAGGGCAGAGCTGCTTAAGGGGGAAACCATGTCATGTACAGGCCCAGGGCAGAGCTGCTTAGCTGTGTGCTGGCAGGTGAATGTGGAGGCCTGGTGGACATGACATGGGGACACCATGTCATGTACAGGCCCAGGGCAGAGCTGCTTAACTGTGGGGAGACTGGTGAGTGTGGAGGCCTGGTGGACATAGGGAGGACCATGTCATGTACAGGCCCAGGGCAGAGCTGCTTAAGTGTGGGGAGGCTGGTGAGTGTGGAGGCCTGGTGGACACAGGGAGGACCATGTCATGTACAGGCCCAGGGCAGAGCTGCTTAAGTGTGGGGAGGCTGGTGAGTGTGTAGGCCTGGTGGACATGGGGAGGCCTAGGGCAGAGCTGCTAAAGTGTGGGCATGCTGGTGAGTGTGGAGCCCTGGTGGCCATGGGGAAACCATATCATGTACAGGCCCAGGGCAGAGCTGCTTAGCTGTGTGCTGGCAGGTGAGTGTGGAGGCCTGGTGGACATGACATGGGGACACCATGTCATGTACAGGCCCAGGGCAGAGCTGCTTAAGTGTGGGGAGACTGGTGAGTGTGGAGGCCTGGTGGACATGGGGAGGACCATGTCATGTACAGGCCCAGGGCAGAGCTGCTTAAGTGTGGGGATCTGGTGAGTGTGGAGGCCTGGTGGACATGGGGACCCAGGGCAGACGCTAAAGTGGGGCATGCTGTATGTGGAGCCCATGGTACAGGCCCAGGCAGAGCTGCTTAAGGTGGGATGTGAGTGTGGAGGCCTGGTGGCATGGATGCATGTACAGGCCCAGGGCAGAGCTGCTAAGTGTGGGCATGCTGGTGAGTGTGGAGGCCTGGTGGCCATGGAGAACATGTCATGTACAGGCCAGGCAGAGCTGCTTAATGTGGGCT